>JAUYWH010000330.1:0-10744 GCA_034779795.1 Ctenopoma multispine
AAGCAAAATTATCTGCCAGTGGGGTAAGAAAAATTATCTTGTTTTTTGTTTGAATTAAGATAATTTTTCTTACCCCAATGTGTGAGGTTTAAGACCTTACACATTATATAAACATATACAGAGTAATGTAGAAAACCCAACAGTCCCACTTGAGCAAGCACATAGAGAATAGATCATAACATTGTATACATGGAAACACCCCACACCACCTGGAACTGTTGACACCACAAACCACTACAAGACAACCCAGGTTAACAAATACTACTATTTAAAAAACAAATAATCATCTGAGCTGATGACACGGACACCCAAAGCCCTCACAGGCAGATCAGCCCTGCAGCAGCAGTCGCTCCCACCTGCAGTCAGAGCAGGAGACGTTCACCCCTCTGTATCCAGACGGTAAATAAATCATGCAAGCAGAGAAATTTAAAGCTCAGTATTACAGAAACAAACACAAATACCTTAGCTTGAATAACTACCTTAACTAAGTAGGATACTAGTTATTAACTAGCTGCTAACGTAATTCAGTCATTAAAAGCTACACTCAACCTAACTTAAGGAAACTTAGCTTCATCATGCAGTTTTTCTCCTCTTCCTCCTTTTTCATCTTTCTTTTCTCTGTTCATGAAGGATTTATTCCTTTTTTACGACATTGTTCTGTCGTCAAACTGATCTTTGCACACTGAACACTGTGCACTGCATCCTGGTTACACACGTTTCCAGAGGAGCTCTGAGGTAGTAAGAATCACTACACCAGCTGCACTCTGTTTACAATTGTCCTCATTAGTTTACATACCCTGGCAGAATTCGTGATTTATTTTGGCCATTTTTCAGAGAATATGAATGATAACACAGAAAACATTTCTTTCACTCATGGTGAGTATCAAGATGCACAAAAAGGAGGCACTTGAAGAAAAATGCTTGTTTTGTTTGTCGTTTTTGTCCTTTAATGTCTTTAAAGGACAAAAACGGTGACGAAAAACAATGATTTTATGTTCTGTGCAAAGTTAAGCACAGCAGCATTTTATCTGGCCTGCCTCTGGCAGATGATAGATAGTTTATGGCGTGTAAACGCACTTTGTTTACAACCGGTGCATCCACCTACCACAGCTACAGGTAGGCTCACCTACACACGGCATTACCTGCTGGAGCTTGACCACCAACCGGAATCAACCCACAAAGCCATCCTCCTCAACAACAACATACCCGATGAATTGCTCCGTTGGTACAGACGAAAACGGATACGGAGGAGAAGAGGCTCCAGAGGAGGGATAAGAAATCGGCTGTGGAAAAGAGGTAACCGGCTTCCTCTACCTGCCATAACCCTGTCAAACGTCAGGTCACTGCGGAACAAGATCGTCCAACTTTCCACACTGGTTAAATGTGACTCGGACTATCGGCTATTGATAACCTGCTCTGCCGCCTCACTGACCTAAAAGTGCACCCAACGCTGATGGCTTGGATTAGAACATTTTGAATGGTTCTTATTCAAGTAGGTTGGTTTTAAATACCGGACTCCACCAAGGTTGTGTTTTATCTTCCCTCCTCTTCTCTGATTAAATATGCAGATGATATGGCTTTGGTGGCACACATAACCGATACACATGCTTTGTCTCAATACCCGCAGGAAGTGAAGAATCTGACCCAAACCTTCACTGACCACTCACTTGAGCTAAATATTTAAAAAACAAAAGAGTTTTGCTGTGGAGGCAGAGGAAAAACATCACCTGTGTTCCAGCCACTCATCATCCAGGATCGCATGGTGGAGCAGGTACAAGCCTTTAAATATCTTGGAACTGAGATAGACACCTGCTTGTCGTTCTCTCAGCACTCTCTAAAAAACACAGCAACGTCTCCACCTGCTGAGAAAACTCAGGACCTTCCAGGTTAACAAGGACATCCTGACCCTGGTTTACCGTTCCCTCATTCCCTTCAACATCTCCTGCTGGTACAACCTTCTCACAATCAAACAAAAAACACGACTATCCCAAATAATTGTTCTATTCCATTCTATTCTATTCAAGAGATCACAGGTGAGGGTGGTTACCTTTTGTAGGCTTTTATACCTGTGTGTTTGTTATCATGCCAAAACCTCCAACCTTTTGATCCGGGTCATTTGGGTATTTTCTGTTGTCATTATGATGTAAAAATGCAAAAACAATACTTGATAAGAAATGGCTTCACCCAATCACTTTAATCTCAGTTCACAGATGTGAAAACGTAGAACAAAGATCAACATACAGGAAGATGTTCTCCAATCACCTTTCTTTTCTTCTCTGTGCTTTATGGATCAATATTGTTGATGAGAGGTTCAACATGTCGTCCTGTTTGTCTGGATTTATAATTTTTATGAAGGAGGCTTTGAGGCTTCTTCTTATTTTCCATCAGATGTTAATGATAAGTCCAGACTGTAGAAATATTATTATTATTATTTAATGTGAGGTATTAAGAAACACTAATAATGACTAAAATGCACTATAAATATATGTTTCCATTTCCTTAATATCAGTGTATCGCTTTTCTGTACAATGGAAATATTACACAAACTAACGACTGAAAAAAAATTCACGTTGTCTCACGGCTGGTGTGTTTTGGCCTTTTTTTAATACGTACAGTCTCAAAAATTCAAATCTGCAGTCTACATGACAAAATAACCTGCAGATTCTGTATCTGTATTTGTGAAACATCTGACCGGAGGTTGTGTCTCATCCTCCCAGTGCGACAACATACCCATGTTTGGTCATAAACCAAACACTGAAGCTGGTAATGCTGATCACACCTATCTGTAAGTATAAACATGTACTTACAGATAGGTGTGACTGGTGTCACTAAATTTAACCTTTCAGTGCTAAAATTGCATTTGGTGATATTTCAGATCTCCAGTTTACTGCATCTGTTCATCAGTAGCTGTCAGGTGGTGAGTGCTCTTCGTTTTCATGTTTCTACATTCATCGTAATATCTATTTTCACTGTAGTTTAACATGTTTTATTCTGATGTTATAGTGTTGATTGTGATGATTGTCTGTAGTTCAGTAATAAAATGATAGTTTAGCTTTTAAGAAACGTTCTCATTAAGATCTCTAAGTTCCTCATGTTTCATTTTACTCATGAACACCAAACAGTCTCTGCTACTTAAGTTTCTCTCTGTTTAACCACTGAGAGGAATCCTGCATATTATTACATTTCTAGTCATACGACTGGATGAAAGATGGAGTCGGGTAAATGTAATAATGCTGAGTAGAAACTTATTGGAATTTTTTCTACTTAGCATTATTACAACAAATCATTCCAATGAATAAAACTGAAACTAACTCAGCTACTTGGGGCCACAAATGTTCATAGTACCTGTGCAAATCCTGGATAAATGGAGAGGGTTATGTCAAGAAGGGCATCTGGCATCTGGCACAAAACCTTTGCCAAATCTAATATGATGATGCTGTTGATCAAAATGTGCAAAACTGTGTTACTGTTTTAAGTGCATATTTAAGTTTAAAGCGTTGTAGGTGTTTTGATGTGGGCTTATCTGGTATATTTTCTATATTGTTCTGTAATATATTTTTTATCAGCTACTGCAACACTGGAATTTCCTTTTCTGGATTAATAAAGTATCTGTCTATCTACTGTTGGTTGAAGATAGGAGAGGAAGAGGAGAGGAGGAAGGTGTATTAGGAAGTAGCAGGAGAGAAGGAAAGGCAGGAGTGTGGAGGTGAGAGTAGGGACTCTTAATGTAGGGACTAAGACTGGTAAAGGGAGAGAGCTGGCAGAGATGATGTAAACAAGGAAGGTAAATATATTGTGTGAGCAGGGGACCAGATGGTAATGCTCTGGATAACTTTGTAATATGTAATTGAATTGCACTTTCTCCGGCCTCTATCCTAAGACCTGTCCAACTTAGGTGTCCCACCTGGTGTAGCTCTTAGGGTCACTGAGGCATACAAACCCCCTGCCCACGATAATGTGGCAACCGCTCAAGGGGGGAAAAAAACAACAAACAATGAAATGAAATCTTCCTCATCAGATTACAACAACTAAAAACATGACATTTACCCTAATTGGATGGTTTATATCAAATATATTCAAACCCAACAATAACACTTCTCACTATTGTCAATATTAACAAAGCTAAAGGCCAAGTTACAAAAAGAAAAATCAATTCACGAAGTCCTGAAAAATAAAACTGAAAAATAGAATAAATAAAATAAAATAAAATATACATCTAGATCTTTATAACCAGCAACATAAAATATATCTTAATTGGATGACCTAATTATCCCATAAATTAGCAAAATAAAGTAAGAATGAAATAAGACCTCTCACTATAGTCATATTCACAAAACTAAAAAGGTTTATTTTAGAGATGCTCCCATCAGGGTTTTTGCTATTGATGCCGATCACATTGATGGGCTGTAAATTTTTCAGTTTATTACAGGTAGAAGATTAGTGTGTTATGTGAGGTTTTATATTATAATGCTCCAGAATGAGACCTGACATAGCTTAATGACATATCTGTCTTTATTACTTATAACTACCGTGGATCTAAATGTCTCAGTGATGATTGTTGCTGATAATTACACTGATTATTTCTGGCCTTGTCCTTCTTTCTGACTGTATGACCAACAAACAGACAGGCGTGGGATGTTGTCTGGATCTAAAGTGCTTAAGAAAAAGAAACTACTAATTTATCTGTAGTTTACTCGTTGTGTTGAAGCATTTTAACGAGCTTTTCCCCGCGAGGTATGTTTTCGTTTACTGTAGTCATGTGTTGTTGGATGCAAACTTCATCACTACATCAGTCTCACAGGTGGTGTAAAAGTTCCACACGGCATGTTTGTCCATCATCTGCCATCACGCGTCTGCGCCAGCAATGAAAGGCATTAATCGCAGAGCACATAGTTTTTCAAGGAAATCGGTCAATACTAATCTGTGGCCGATCGATTTTCCTAAGATCGCTGTGATTACATCAGCATATGAAACGAGAAAACTGTTGAGTGCAGAGTTGGGGGAGTGGGGAATCTCTGCTGAGTGCTGTGTGAGTCTGCGCAAAAACAGCACGGAGGGAAAAGGTGAAATGTATCATCTTATTTGTGCCTTTTCCATCTTTTGATTTAAGGAGGCAGGACGTTTGTTTAAGGGGGCAATGCCCCCTCTTGCCCCAGCGTAGAGCCGGGCCCGTATCTAGGTAATATTAGGTCAGAGCCAAATAGGCAAATAATGTGGAACAGAAAAACAGGGAGCTACACTAAGCTTCAAGATTTAAGATACTTTATTTGTCACTTTGTCATTTGTTTTATGTACCCTGAACCACTTCTTTTTTTATGACTGTGCAAAAGTTATGAACTGAGTTCGAATTTAAAATTAAAACAAAGTTTAAAACCACAGATCTAAATAAAGTAAAAAATAAGTCAGAACTTAAACTTAAACATAGCACACAAGTTAAATGTAAAAGTGCAATCTAAATTAGAGATTTTTTTTAGGAAGGGTTACATCATAAGTTAAGTGTGGCAGCAGTACATAGAGCATATGAACAGTGTGCAAAATGTGATGGTAAAGTGCACTGTGTGGTATTGCACGTACTATTCATCATTAATAGAGGCAAATAAGAACAGCCCCAGGTTTCTTTTCAGCACTGTCAGGCTGACAAAGAGCCATAGCTTCTTTACATCTCAGCAGTAATGACTTTTCACAAATAAAATCATAACTATTAGAGAAAAACATCGATCAGGATCCCCCCTGTAACTGGCATGGACGGAACATGTCTAGCAGTTCTAGATATGTTTGTTACACCTTTTGCTTGTATTCCATCCTGTAGATCATGCAGAATTAATTTCAACAATCAATTCACCTAAACCATCTAAATGTGTTTTAGACACCATCCCAACTGAACTGCTGCAAGATTTCTTACCTTTGATCAGCTCGTCCATATTGGATCAGATAAATATATCCTTAATAACAGGCTATGTACCACAGGCTTTTAAAGTAGCTGTAGTCAAACCTTTTTTTACTGAAAAAATCAACACTTGATCCAGAGGTTTTAGCCAATTATAGACCAATATCCAATCTGCCCTTTATTGCTAAAATCAAAGCAAACCAAAAGCTGTGGTGAAGCAATTATGTGACCACCTGCACAGGAACAATTTATATGTCAGGATTTAGAGTAAACCATAGTACAGAAACAGCTCTGGTAAAAGTCACTAATGATTTTCTCTTAGCTTCAGACAGTGGACTTCTCTCTACACTCATCTTGTTAGATCTTAGTGCTGCGTTTGACACTATAGATCACAACATTTTATTACACAGACTGGAAATTTAATTGGAAATAAAGGAACAGCACTAAGCTGGTATCAATCTTATCTGTCAGATAGATGTTTGTTTGTTCATGTTAATGATAAGTCCTCCACACACACAAAAGTTGATTATGGGGTCCCACAGGGTTCTGTGCTTGGACCAATTTGTTTCACTTTAATCATGTCTCTGCTGGGCAATATCATAAGAAAACACTCTATAAACTTACATTGCTATGCAGATGATACTCAGCTACATTTATATATGAAACCTAATTAAACAAATAAATTAGTAAAACTTCAAGCATGTTTAAAAGACATAAAGGCCTGGATGACCTGTAACTTTCTACTCCTTAATTCAGACAAAACTGAGGTTATTATATCTGGTCCCCAAGTCCTGAGAGACAAGCTATTTGATCAGATTGCCACTTTACGTGACATTGCATTGGCATCGAACACTACTGTGAGGAATCTTGGAATCTTACCTTTGATCAAGATATCTCTTTCAAATAAAAACATTTTGTTGATTATTTAATAATTTAAATTAGTTGTTTAAATGAATGTTTTTTTTTTCAAATACAGAAAACAACAACAAGACACGATCTCTCTGTGTTAACAGGACGTTAAACATCATCCAGACAACATGAAGAATCCATCTGTGTCTCTGCTGCTTGGTGAGTCCAACACTGATTCTACTAAGTATACTAAGTTTAATTTTGAATGCTAAATTAAAAAAAAACTTAAAATACTGTATATTTTTTTAAATTTTAAGAAGTGAGTTAATGTACTAACACAGATGCTTGACACTGAAATTAAAGTATATTTGTATCGAGAAATCCGGAAATATTTCAGACAATAGGTTTATATGTCAGGCACTGAAAGAAACTTCTATAAACCATTGGGAAGTATCTTTGATAAACAGCTGCACCAGCGTATTAACTTTATTAACCAGCTTGTTCTGAGTTAATGTGTTGTTTGTGTGACTTAACTGACATTTAAAAACAATAATTGTGACAATGATAATAAAACTTTTTTAAAACAGTGCAGTAAATGTTAAAAAATGTCTAATAGGATCATTGGTTCCTGGGAATCTGCCCCCTTTTTAAAAGTTTGGACAAGTTTGGTGTCTTATGCACAATATTTACAGACAAGAACATGCACGTGAATAAGAGGAGACTAAAATATGTGGTCTTGTTCTCACAAGATAAAATAAATAAAAATAAATGTATTCTTTATTCCCATGTCCCAACTGTGTCATGACTACAAAAACACCTGTCTGTGTTACAGTCTTTGAACAACAGGCCAACTAAAAATCACTCCAAAAGAGGGGACAGAAAAGGCAACCAATTAAATAACAAAGGCATGATTAAACAACTAAGGGAAGACAGGCTAACCACAAAAACTAACAAAAAATCACTGAAACTACTGCAAACTAGTTTACTGAAAACAGACGGAAGTGATCAGAGTCAACTGCAGCTGAGGATAATCAGAGCAGATGACCAGGAGAAGGGGCGTGACCAGGTAAGTGGGAGTAAACAGGAGAAACAGAAACAGAACACAGCAGGTAAAAACTAAAACTAAAAATACTACAACATAGATACTTCTACTATATATTATGGCTGGGCATGTTAACGCATTCATTACTTAATGCCGACAATTATTTTATTTTGCGTTACCACAGTTTTATTATTATGGTGATAATGATGAAAGTTTGCTGTTCACTGGGTCTGAATAGACACACAGACAAACAATGGGTCACTGGAGTTGGTGGGATTTCGATCAGTACTGACTTTGTATTGGTGGCGGCGTGAGATTTACTGGACACTTACAAGTATATTTTCATTTTAAATGTCTTCCACATGTTGATAGAACCAGTTATTTGTAACCACTGCAAAGTTAAATTTTCACAGGTGTGTGTGCATCTGTGTGTTTAGTCAGTATAATAAAGAACAAAGGACAGACCTGTTCTATAGAAAATTTTACCTTTAATTATTACGGTGGGATCTGATATATAGAAAATAAAATGTGTTGCTAGGGGAAACAGGTGGTTCTGCACTCTGAAAACAGTTATAATTTTTCTATATGTCTGTAAAGATTCTCATCCAGGTAAAGTTGTCTGGAAGTTGAGTGGCAACAGGACAGGTAAGAGATGTTTCGCTCTGCATCCGCTTCATTTGAGAGGTAAAATATGAGTGGATACAATCACATACAACATTAAATGAGGATAATGCGTAGCAGCCAGTGGTGGCTCGTCAATTGAGGGCGCTGGGGCGCCGCTCCAACAGTCTCACGTGAAGAAGAAGAAGAAGAAGAAGAAGATAGGAATCACATAAAATAATTTTAGAAAAACATAAAAATTTAAATAAATGATCTATATATTATACAGACAGTGAGTACTGTGTATAATCTGCATCGTGTGACGTATTTCCTGTTCCTTTGGGGCGCAAAACGCTTGTGTTTTGTTTACAGTCAGTTGGAGGAGCAGCTTCTTTGTCATGGAGAAAGCTAATTCAGATGCTAAATACTGAACCGTTTCACAGAAGAACCCCTCAGGAAAAGATTAAAGATTCTGGACCTCACCAGCTGGACATCAAAATGAAATAACTAACACGAGACGAGGGGAGAAATTAGATGGTTCATCCTGATGCTGTTTTTATCGCAGCTGGTATACACTTGTGAAACACCGTAAAAACTAAAATAAAAGTCAAATACTACATTTCAAACTCACATTCATCTCAATAATAAACACACTGTAAATTTCAGATGTAACGAGGCCATAACATGGGGTATTGACCCGTTGCTGTCGTTTAACTAAGTTACTATAACTTTGCTAACTTACTAAGAAAAATTACAGAGACAGGTTAAGAGGAGAGGCGCACCAAGAGAGGACAAAAAAGATTGAATGGTTAACTATCATAGTTTCTCCTTCCTGTTGCATCCAAATGGCCAACCCTGAGGTAAACCTTGAGGAAAGTGATAGGGAATGTGGAGAAATGGTAATTTAATATTACATTGAATTTTCAATGAAATTTCAATAAATTTGTAAGTAACCTTTGCTGTTAAATCTTTTTCTGAGAGGCCCACAGGAATCTTCACATCATCAAATATATCAGTCTTTAAAAAAGGTTTGGGCCACTGCTCTTTAAATAATTGATTAATTTCATAGAAACAATGGATCTGATTTGAATCTTTGCTCTTAATTTTTTCCTGCTATCTTAAAAGTGTTTGATTTTGCAGGTACAATTCTAAAGTTTGTAAGTTTCTGCACCTGTATGATCAGAGAGAGGGAATTTCTTACCTTTATTTGTATTTAGCGGGGTAAATTGCTTGGGATTTTTTACGTTGTTGTTGTTTTTATTGATCAACCGAGCACAGACTTCGGCCCATGTTGATTAATGAAATATACCAAAGATCGCCCCATTAATCAGCTGCCTGTTTAAGTATCTTGGGTTTTTTTTTCACGAGTGAGGGTAGAATGGAGCAGGAGATTGACCAGTGGATCGGGGCAGCGTCTGCAGTGATGCAGGCTCTATATCTGCAAAGGAAATCTTGTTCTTTCTGTCACTACCCACAGCTCGTGAGTCATGAGGGTGGGAACATTGACCCTGTTGACATTTACAGATTGACCTGTAAATTGAAAGTTTTGCCTTTTGGCTCAGTTCCTTCTTCATTACGAGGGATTGATGCCTGTGCTCTCGCTTAGAAATATGTTGAGAAGCTTAGTAATTCAGGAGGGGCTCAGAATAGAGCCACTGCTCCTCTGCATCAAGAGGAGCCAGATGAGGTGGCTCGGGCATCTAATAAGGATGCCTCCTGGCGCAAAGGTCTGGGCACGCCACCCCAGGAGGAGATCCCGGGGAGGACCCAGAATATTCTGGAGGGACTGTGTCTCTCGGCTTCCCTGGGAACACCTCGGGATTCTCTTGGAGGAACTGGAAGTAGTGGTATAGGAGAGGGAGGTCTGGGTATCCCTGCTGAAGCTGCTGCCCCTACGACCCAATCTTGGATAAGTGAATGATGATGGATGGATGGACACATAACAAGATCTGTTTAAATATTTTTATTTTTATTTTTTTTAGCCTTAGTGAACTGTTAGAAACATGTCTCCCCACTTGTGCACGTTTCTCTGTCTGAACAGCGTCTCCTTTGACTCCTAACCACTGAGAACACATCCAGAGCTCTGTTGATGCAAACAGGACAGAGTTCTCCTGGGAACAAAATTATGTCACAATTTTTTGTGAGAATGTTTGGCCAGACGGATGTCAGACTGCTGTCACTTTACATCCTCATGTCTGATATTTAACTATCAACAGTGACATCTGACCTTTAATGTCCTCCTCCTCCAGGTGTGTCTGTGCTGCTGCTGTCTGTACTGACTGTTTCTGGAGGTGAGATGATGGAAGTCAAACAATCACTGACACAACAACAATAATACTCACACATTTACTCTGTCTGTCTGTCTG
>JAUYWH010000331.1:0-10743 GCA_034779795.1 Ctenopoma multispine
CTGTGCTGGGCCATCCTCCTGTGAAGCGGCTGCTTTGTCTCTCCAATGTACAGCTCGGAGCACTCTTCACTGCACTGAACAGCAGACACTACAGTTACTGATTATTGTTACTGTGTTATGTTCCACATTGAAGAATTGATTTTCACCCTCGCAATATACAGTTGAGACTGTAGGAGAGTCTCTTTTATATCTAAGTTCCTTTCTTTTCCCAGATTGCTCACTTCTGTGTCCTTGTAATTGGAAACATGTTTGCTCATCCCTTTCACAGAATGTTCCAGAAAAAAGTAACTTTGATCAAAAGTTCATACAAATATATGTCTGAGATACGTATTTGCTCAGATTGAGATACTCATGGGAGATCCTCTCTGTCTCTGTCTGATATTTTTCCCACTTATAAATGTAAATAAAGAAAGACAACTCTGTTTGAATCTAATATCTTGAAAATTTCACAGCACCATCAAGTGGACAGTTACCTGTACTGCAGGTAACATACAGTAATATTGGATCAGCTTTTATCGTAATGCTGTTCACAGGTCCATCAAGTGGTGTTATGGCTGTACTGCAGGAGGCTGTTGCATATACAGTTTAAAGCTCTGCAGGACACGGACATCCAGAAATGGCAAAAACATCTGGACTTGAAGAGATATATAGAGACACAGGAAAGATTTGCATTTAAATTTCAATCATTATACACCATTATAAGAAAGAAACATATTAAATATTTATAGTGCCAGTCCTTATTATTCAGTTCTATAAAGTCGGTAAACAGGATGTGAACCTTGAAAGCAGGTGTTACAATCAAAAAGCTGAGCTGCACTGCTTAGCAATCAGAGGCAAGTTTTTGAATCTCCAGATGGTCCAAAATGCAGCAGCCCGCCTCATTTTTAACCACTAGAAATACACCCATGTCACACCTCTACTCACCTCTCTCCACTGGCTCCCGGTAGCTGCTCGCATTGAGTTCAAATCCTTGATGCTTGCTTACAGGTCTGTTATTGGAAGTGCACCCTCCTATATCAACACACTAATAGTAAGCTACACCCCTGCACACTCTTTCAGATCTGCAAATGAGAAGAGACTGAAAATTCCCTCTTCACTGGGTCTCTGATCCCAATTAAGTCTATTTTCCTTTCCTTGGATTGACTTGCCCTGCTCCATTTGACTGCCCGAGGCTATCACCACCTTTGAAAAACATTTGTAACCTCATTTTCAAATGATTCTCACACACACAAAATGTCTAGCACTCAACAATCCCTAGCATGTTCTTCTTCTTGACAAGTTGTTAATTTAAAGAACTTGAACAGGAATTGCTTGTGTCTTGTAAGTCGCTTTGAATAAAAGCGTCTGTCAAGTAAAGTAAGGTAAAGTAAAAGTTTTTCTGAGACTTAGATCCTGCCCTGTCAAGCAGCTCAAGCATGAACACAAATAAAAACTACTCCAAACCTCTAACTTCCATGTTTTCCATGTTCTTTTTTCTTTTTTAGAAAATTGAGACGTTGAGACTAAAATCCTAAATTTACATCATCATTCTGTTCCACTGGATCATGTTGAAATGTGGACTGGCATTAATGACACCGCCTTAGACGTCCTATTTAGCAAACCAAACTTTTTAGTTTTTAGTGACACGCTGTATGTTTTTATCAACCGAAGAGGATCTCAAAGATCATGTCCTTGGAGTTGATCCAAAAACCTGCAGATTATTCAAAATACATAACTCAAAATGCTCGATCTTGAAGACAAGATAATATCTGCAATGTTTACCAGGTTCAGTCAGTTATGCCTAAGTCACAGCTTAAGACAAAAAGAAGATATTATTATTATCATCATTAAATTGTCTTGAAAAGTATATTATATCATAACAGAGGAGACAAAATCACAAATCGTTTTAATGCTTAAAGCTTTTAATTTTGCATATAGAAAGAATAGTTCACTCACTTAGAAAACAATTGTGGTAAAAACATTATTTTCATAACATGTTCAGTCTTCTTTTAATAAAGCTACAAGACTAAGAGACACTTTACCAGTGTTTCAGCAATTGAAAAGAAATGGAAATGAGAGAGGTTAACGCACTTTTGATATTTCATGCTACTTCAGCCCAGGAATTACATGATTTTCTTGGCACACACAGATGGAAGATGTTTGTGACACTTTTTATCATCCCAGCATTTGTTATCTGTACATATGAAAAAAACAAGATATAAATAACATTGTTTAGCACAATGCATATGAGATGAAGAAGATGTTTAGGAAATTAAATATAATTTTACCAACTAAGATTTTATTAATGGGTGACAAAATTGGTTGTATGCATTTATGCCATGCATTAATTTTTTATTTATTTATTTTTATATACACTGCTCAAACTGTATTAGTTGTTCTTTTGTGATTTACCTGCATGATTTATTGCCAAACAGTGTTGGCGCCAATAATTGTTGGGCTCTCCCTTGCACCAGAATGAAAATTTGAAAGGTGAACCATCACTCCAGAACCAAGAACCTTCCTAGAAATAGCAGCATACATACACAAAAAATTGTAAATACCTCATTGGTCCTTGTAAGATATTCTTAGAAAAGTTAAAAGTAAAAAAGTGTGGAGGTTGATATTGGATACATGTCAAAGGTTCAAAGGTGAGGCCATTTGAACATTTTATAAACCTATTAATCCTGCATATATTTTTTGTAACTTTTCTTGTAACTCATGTATAGTGGAGTGGACAATGCTATAGACGCTTCTGAAAGCATTTCTTTGTTAACCTGTTAATGAAAGTAAGAATTACATCTCCAAAAAATTCAAATGTGTTTCAGGTTTTTATATAATTTCTTATCTCAATATGCCATTAGAGCCCTAGATCAAGACAATAGACATAGAATTCTGCATGTTATGTTCCCTTTAAAAAAACAATCTTTTGAACCCAAAACTTGATGTTTCCTTAAACCTAACAAAGCTGTTTTGATGCCTAAATTAAACTAATCCTTAACCATAGCAATCTAACAATATTTTAATAATAAATCCTTTGCCATACCTCTTGAGCGTCAGAGCCTCCGATCCATGTCTCTGGATATTGATGAGTTCTTCTTGCTATCATCGCTTTAATCCGGAGGTACTCATTTGTTGTATGGACAGATGCAAGGTTTGCACCCATGGACAGACAGTTTTTCTATTGTGGAGATAATCACACATAGATAGTGAGTTCCTCAAAAAATAAATAGTTGATGCATGTAGAATAATTTCAACTTCAAAGCATTCTTAAATGAATCAATATCAAGTTGTACCTCAGCATGAGCCCAAGTCATCTCTCGTGGTACATAGAGGAAACAACGACTGTTGTACTTGTGCCAACCACTGCCACAAGAGTTGCGTTTTTCTAAGCATCACAAATGACAAAACAGCAAGTAGGTGATCTTGAGTCTATAACAGCCTTTAAAGCACACTGGTTACTTGGGTTTTCAATGTTTATTAACAACCACACTGTGCATCCATTAAACTTTCTTTTGACAATACTCACTAGTACCACTGGTTAGAATCATCATGGCACAAATAAGTGCAAACACAGTCAAAATTTTCATGGTGGAAATTCAAAAGGTGATGTTGACCTTTAATAAAAATAAAGAAACACATTACTTACTGTGCATCAGTCCACTAATGTGAATTTAAAAGACAATAAAGTTTGTCACAAACCTGCTGCAGAGTTTTTGTTTGTTTTCTTAATCAGCATCAGCCTGTAGCTCCAGTCTTTCTTTGGGGAGGCAATGAGTAACACAAAGACCAGTTCTTATGTACACACTCTTATCTTGTCATCTCTCAAACCACAACCACAAATAGACAGTATTATACAAGAACAATTTTTGAATAATTGGTACTGTATTAGCATATATGTAGTTGTTTATACATTGTAGGGCTAGGCCTGGTGATACTGAACCAGTCAGATGTGCAACAACACTTGCTCTGTCAGCTCCACTTGCTCCAAAGTGGCAGAAAGTGATTTTGTGCTAATAATCTGTCCACAAATCCACCTGCTGTCAGTCAGCTGTGTTCTCCATTATGAAATTATAATTAGATTTGAAAAATCTTTGCTGTGCATCATGAAAAATAATCTTTGACATCATGACATTGTGTAGAAACTGGAGTTCCCTCCAAGTCCCAACAACATATTGCTTGTTGATTTAGGTTTGAGTTTTAATCAAATGACACATTCTCACACCTTTAGTTTGTGTCTCTTTAACTTCCCCTTCATAAGTCTACTCTGTTCTTATTGCCACACTTCCTCTTGCTCCAAGTCTACAGAGGCTAGAAAAACAAAAAACGGTAGTCAGGCTTAACTTTCCTTTTTTTTAAATTCTTTGGTCAAAGTATAACTCATCATTAATAATGAAATATATTTACATATTGAAGCTCAAATATAATTTGTCTGGACCAGATGGTGTTTGTAGACATATGGAAACCATCTGACTTTGTAATGTTAAGGGTAGCACTATTCTGCTCTTCTATGCTGTAAGGACAGGGAGTAATAACCTGGCAGATATGCAGTCACCCAAAACAACATTTATGATTCCTATAAAAACTGGAAGACGAGGGTTGAATGCTGAGATTCAACACAAAAATCGAAATGTTTAGTTTTTTTCCTAATGATACTAATTTATTGTTGCACTTTTGAGCCTTAACTGAGTCTAACCATTCTTTTAATTCACAAATTCATTTTTTTTCTATAGGATTTTGTTACCTTGCATGGCTTTATTTTCAAAACAGAGAAATTAGTTTGATTGCAAAGTTTATTAACTTTTAATAACTGAAATGATCTGCCCTAAAATACCACACCAAGGCCACAGCTTGAGATGGTAAAAGTTTAAATTAACAACATAACAATAAACTCAATTTTAAAATTGGTTACTGAACTTGTCAATTCTCTTTTTTTCTTTTCAGTGCAACACTGAGACAGACTAAAACCAGCATCAGTGCTTTTCTGCCTTGTCTTTGATGGCTCAACATGTGGCTCTAAAGACAGAGTTTAGTAATGATTTGGCATTAAATTGAACTTTTTACTTCTCAAAAAATAAAAACCATCTAGATAAGATGATGACTGTTGAAATAACTTCTCTTTTGGATTTATTTTGGGGAGATTTTACTTCTGCATAATTTTCAAGTCAGGTTGGTTAATCGATAGTAATCTACAAGGCATGCTGTAAAAATAAATTCTAACTCGTAGAAGTGTGTGTTTGCTTAAGGTTAAGACAGCATACACATGATCAAAATGGAATAATAAGCTTTTTGGTTATTGTCCTCTCTAAACTACAACATTGAATTTGAAATTTAAAAGTCAAAATCTTTATCTGGCAGGAGTCTCCATAATGTTTTCAGACAAGATTGTGATCTGTAGTGATAGTAGGGAGAAGGTGGAAGAGATGGTTCAGAGTCAACTCTGACTATAAGCTTTATCAGAAAGTAAAGTTTTAAGCTTAGTCTTAAAAATAGAGAGAGTGTCTTCCTCCTGAACCTGAACTGAACTTGCGCTTCTTGCACAAAAAGAAGCACAAACAAGTTCAGAAAATTCAATTGAATTCATCTTTACTTATATAGCGCCAAATCACAACATACGTAAGTCATCTTAAGGAACTTTACAAACAAGCACATAAGGCGACAGTGGAGAGGAAAAACTCCCTTTAACAGAAGAAACCTCCAGCAGAACCAGGCTCAGGGTGGGCGGCCATCTGCCTCGACCGGTTGGGGTTAGTGGACAGAGGCAACAGGCAACAGAGATCAATACAACAACAAGGAGCAGCAGACGAGGCACTGGGCAGGTTGGCTGGACAAGCAACTACGGCTCTACCTCGAGGATACCTGCAGAAAGATACAGAGAGAGAGGTAGAGGAGGAAGCACAACTAGGAGAGCGAGAGGAAATGTTAAGTTAGATATAAATGTAATGATAGCATAAGAGTGGACAGAGAGAGAGAAGGAGAAAAGAGAAGCAGACTGTATAATTTTATCTATGTCACTGTGTGAAGAAGCTGTTGAATGTTGCTAAATCACCCTTGTTGGTTCTCTTTACCTATAATCAACAACAGCTTTGAAAACGTCTCAAAACTCAGGTTTCAGGTACCAATGTGGTTTTATAAAGTTAAAGCATGTAAATGCATTTTTTGTATTTTTTGACAAACTGCTACATATACATGAAGGACAGAACGCTTAGTTTAGCTGAGTTTAGTTTATCTATATCCTTCATGAATAAAAAAACTTTACTTTTAGTGATATAAAATTTTTTTTAAAACAAACTTGCAGAATAAATAATATCACCTTCATTGTCATAGTTGTATGTCATAGTCTCCTTTTCCAACAAACATTTTAAAAACAGACATTTTATCTCCTCCTGTCAATGCAGTTTTTCTACATTTACATGAGGTTATACTATACTGAGATTATATATTTGACCCTGTGAAGTCCAGATTTAAAAGACACGAGACGCAGTAGTGGATCTTCCCTCCTGTCCCACTCCCTCAAAAATGTTCCTGTCCTGTTCCAAGAATAATTTCTATTGCGCCATGTTGCCATGTTTTATTTTGCGTCTTTGTTTTACCGTAATGGCCAGCTGTGCTTAGCATCTTCATCTGTCATACAAACAGCGTTTTAAGGCTTCCTGCAGCAAACGAGCAACCAAAGCAAACATGACAATAAAAAGGAGAAATATACCTAATTAGCATTATGTTAAAAAAAAGGGGTTAGTTAAAAAGGGGTTTTTAATCTTCGATGACAGAGGGAAGTCGACAGCTGAGATATACTTCCATGCATATATGTTGTTGTTTTCCCCCTTCAGTCACAAAGACACAGACAGGAAGATGAGAAACATCTGATCCAATAATTGATTGGAATCATGTTCATAATCATAATCAATCATCATGAAAATGTACTTGTTAATATGATTCGCGTTCCACCCATGGTCTTTATTTTGTGTCCCATCCTACCTACATGGTTAATAGTATGGACATCGTTAGTCCTATTTTGGAGAAGTGCAAGAATTGTCCTTTTCATTTGTTTACTCCTGTGAGTGTTAGAGTGCCATTTAAAATGGTAATTATAACAATAATATATAAAATAGCTATAAAACAGTTAATGTATGTATGTTAATCCTACTGTAGAAAAATGTCTGAGGACTCTTTATGTAACCAACTCTGGTCCTCATTAAAAAAGTTTGGACACTCCTGCCTTAAGTGAAAGAAAAGATGATGTTTTATGTTGTTGTTGGTATTTTAACAGTAATTAGGACTATGTTCAGCTGCAGCTATTCATCTTACTTCTTGTATTTTGACAGAATATCAGTGCTGCATAATGTTGTTGTTATAATCGGTTCTTAAACTACTAGTGAATAAAGTAATGATTGCACTGCACCATTATGTAATCTTCTGTCTTCAGCTGCACAGAGAAATATCAATGTTAGGCAGAAATAGCTAACTATTTTTGAAAAGACCAAGCAATAAGAACTATATAACTTTAGATATTATGTATCACATTTAATATTAATAAATGCATTGATGGATATATTTGCTAGCATGTTTTAATAAACCCAACCCAAGAAGTTTTTTAACAAGGCTGTTAAAAAACTTCTCTCTCGATTCTTTTAGACTATTATTTAAAAAAAAAAGTAGACATCCTAAAGACTAAGAAAATCAAAGACAGGGGATCTTCCGGAGAAGTCATTGAAAGAAATTAGCCAACTAACAGCAGAACTGCTGTACAAGCGATAATAAAATTGATGAAGCCTATTTTGGCAAAAATGTTTCAGCGCTTGCAGAATGTGCTAATTTCTTCCTACAACACTGGGGACTAAGCCCCTCTTGTCTTTCAATCCTAGTGACATCCCTGGTTAATAGTAAACTGGATTCCCACAGGATTCCTGAGAAATCAAAAAAATCTCCACAACCACATTATGTAAGTTTGATATAACATATGACCTCTTATACTAAAGACCTAATTTACTAAACTATTGCACACCCACCATCAAACTTATCGGTTATGTCTAATCTCAGATCCTGGGCAGAACAATGTGAGTGGAGTTTGAGTGAGTGGTGAGCGCAGACGATATTCTTCAGTAAAGAGCTGGCTGTTGCTCAAAAATGGTCCTGTCCAAGCAGTAAGCTTCAAGCAAAAATTTATTTACAACTTAGTTGAAACTGACAAAATTCAAAACCACCATCAACCACTCTGGCCCAATCCACAAATACACTCCTTCCACAAAAGTGTTGAAGGATGAAGTCTGCAGCAAATCTGTATAATAAGTCATTAGTGAATGCCAGAGAGCCACATGTGTTATAACTTTAAACACTCATGTCACACTGAATTAATCAAATTCACTTCAAGCAATATGCACTGTAGAAAAAAAGTTATTTCTTACATTCTTCACCCTGTGAAAGACAGTTGAACTCAAGAAAATCTGGCTCTGGCAATGGCTAACTACTTATTAAGGAATTGCACATCTAGCAGATCAACAATTTGTAACTTTTAGTCACTGAAATGTTTGACATTGACTGTAGACTTTAATCTGCTGTTATAATACAATGAGTCAGCTGCACGAGGCTTCATCTAAAAGACTTAACCTGCAATCGTTTTTTTTACTTACCATAGAAGAATTGTTGGAAGTTGTGTTAATGTTTTATTTAAATTTCATTCATGTGTATTTTTTTTTGTTTTTGATTGACAAAAACTAAATTAAGTCACCAACAGTGGATCCTCTATAGATCATTCACACGTGTCTGCTTGACAATATAAATTATGTCACAAACTTTCACAAACTTTGCTACTGCTGTTGTTATGTTATATAGATGTAATTTCAATTTTATTTATATAGTGCCAAATCACAACATAAGTGATCTGGTTAATTTTTCCAGCCATTATTGTGGAGACAGTTGTTTATTATTGTTTAGAACTTCAGTATACTCTTTATTTCTCCACAGTGGTGAAATTGCACTATTTGTAATTGCATTTGTTTGTCTCAATTAAAAAAGGGAGTTTTATTTCAAATAAAGTTTGAATCTTAACCTGTGTAGTTTGAATGGGGGGGGTTCAATAATGTTCCGAAACAAAGTCACGAGTTACGTGACAGCAGCGTTTTGACACAAGCTCCGATACAGTGATACCGATACTCACGCATGGATGGACATTACAAATTACTGATCCCGTCTGGCTGTGGTCTAATGACTGAAAGGTGAATAATAATCTGCACTGTTTGAAGTAATGGAAAAGGTGTGTGTGTCACGGTCTCTCTAACACCTGACGTTTTGTTCTTTCCGACCCTCTGGGATCCTTGAACGCGCCGCGGCTTCAATAAATGCGTGTGACGTCAGACGCCGCGGTAGTCTCGTGTCGTTATGGCGCGAACGGGACACCGGCTTTAAAAAAAGCAACTTTGTCCGGTACTGGAAGTGTGGAGAAAGAGAAAAGTGTCGGGTCCACCTCGTCCAGAAACTCGTCCGAACAGGTAAGTGACGGTTTTTAAAGTGTTGTTTGGTCGGAGTTGAAGTTAATGTGGTTGATTATTGATTATCAGGTGTGTTGTGACGTCGTTCAGGTATCCTGGTTCTTTTTGAACGTTAAATGTTTTTTTAAGTTTCCGTGTTTGTTCGAAAGTTAGATGGAGCCAGATAAAGTGGTCTGAGTATCGGAGGATTCATCCACAGTGAATCTTCATTAGTTTGACCTCAAATCAAATTTAATTACTTCTTTAATTTAATTTAAAATAAAATTTGATTTAAATTATGTGACAATAGAAATATTGTTAAATTGTGTCTCATGATGGAGGAAATCTTCCAAGTGAACTTTAGTTTGAGGTAACATCAGCTAATTTCGTCAAACGTCATTTCATCTTTTGAAGTCGTACCTTAATTGAAGAGCTGAGGCAGATATTCAAAACAAAACATGTCATTTTGATTCACTTGTGGTGGTGAATCCAATTTTTAGTTCAAGTTGATCAGTGTTTCCTTATGAATGTTTTTGTCCTGATTGCACAGTGAACATTCAGTTTATTAAAATACATGTACATAAATATATTTGGGCACAATGCAAAAACAAAAAATGTTTGCCTAATTCAGTAAGTCAGTAAGGTTCTTGTGCTGTGTTTAACATGGAGAAATATTTAGTTCTGGGCTCGGGACTCCACAGGGAGATACAAAGCTAAGAATGAGGTTTTTGGCCTGTTTCTACCAGTAGATGGTAAAAGCTCCTCAAGTTCCTCTTAAACTGATGTGACTGCTTATAAGTAACATGGATCTGTAATCTTTCCTAAGGTTGACCCTCCATACACCGAATAAACAAAACATTGGTAAGACGACGGACAGGTTTCTTCAAACTAGTGTTTTCTTCAGGCTGTACAGGTGAGTATGAAGTACTAAATTTTAAAATCTCTGTGAACATACATATAATTGTAGAAAATAAATCTGATCTGTGTCGTGGCTTTCAACATGTGAATCTATTAGTAAAGTGGATCTGTTCTCTTTTTATCAGGATGATCTGACATACGGGATAAACAACACATCAGCAGGACAACAAACACTGCGTTTACTTCGAAGCCTGATATTTCTGTCAGGCTAGCTGACAATTTCTTTGTTTACAGGTGAGTACAAATAACTTTTTCGTATGTTTTGGTGATGTTAGAGCTCATCAGTAAAAACACACATCACATGAAGATATAAATGGATGTCTTGGTGTCTGAGATGGTTTATTTGCATATGAATCATGATCTGGTTGTTGCTGCACATTTA
>JAUYWH010000332.1:0-10742 GCA_034779795.1 Ctenopoma multispine
TTTCTGAACACTTTTGTTGTTGTTATCCTAAATACTATTAGACAAAGACACAAAATAGGTAGACATTTCTTCAAATGTGAAACTTGTCTGTGCATTGCAGCCTTATACAGCATCATACATGTTATAGAAATGTCTGACAGTTGGGAAACTTGGCAAAGCTAAAACACGCTTTTTAGCCAGTAAAATGCTTATCAGCTGCAGACAGCAGGTTCAGAAGAATCCTTGTTTATATGTGTGTAAGTTACCAAGTGTTATAGTAGTTGTATCAACCTAAGTCAATCATCAGCTAACATTTCTTACCTGTACATTGATCTTCCTGATGGATCTGACATGAATCTACAGCTCTCCAATACACTGTAACTACACAAGTAATGCTGTGTTCACAGACATGCAGAGAAGTAGAAAATGTGACTGTCTAACTGTACCAAAAGACATTATTAATTGGTTTTGAGCTGTTGTTGGTGTAAAGTAAGATCTAAAACAGTCTGAAAACGTAAATGTCTCCCCAGTGTTCATTTTATCCTCTCCAAGCACTTAAATATGTTGTGTAAGAAACTGTAAATCATAAAGTTCCCACGCTACCTGAAGGCAACATGGTTAAGCCCGCCCCCTGTGTCAGGGGGCTGTGTCAAAACAGGGCCAAAACTGTGAAACTGAAAAAATACGATCTGTACTTGGGGGAAAAAAAGAGATCTGTACCTGAAGAAAAGAGCTGAAACTGCAGGACAGATGTGAAACTGAAAAACTAAGATCTGAAACTGTAAAAAATTTTTTAAGAAATATTCATTCAAAGAAAAAAAATAATAAATTGTATACTTAAAAAAAATATTTAAACTCATATTTAAATTGAAAAACAGCAGCAGTGCAGTAACTTTCAGTTTCAAAGTTTTACTTTTCATTTACAATTTTGTTTTTCAGTTACAGTTTTGACAAATTTACAAAACTTTTGGCCCCTTAAATAGCACCATACTTCTGCCCCTTATAACACTGGGACACTCAAACCCCTCTACCACATTAAAGTAGCAACTCTTGGAGAGTGCATTAACAATAATTTATTTATATAATAATATTTATCATAGTTCAGTGTTTTTACAGTTGTTTATTGTGTTGCTGAAAAAAAGAACTTTATCAGACCTTTACCTAAAATCATCTTTTGTCCTCTAGAGAGTGCTATAGTTTTGGATCTCTTGATGTCTTTCCCAGAAGAACTTTCCCTGCTGGACTGCAACAAACTTCACAAACATCTGATCCAGGTAAAACTTTATTCTTAAACACTATTCTTTTTTTAACGTACACACATAGGGGAGGAAAAAAAGGTAGCATGAAAAGGAAATGCTCCAGTAAAGTACCTCAAAATTCTCCATGAGCCCATAATAACAGATCTCTGGTCAGTCCACTGAAATATGGCAGGTGATGTTTACTTATCATTATTTCTCTATAACATTAATAATTAATATTTAAGCTGAAGACTTAAGTCATATTTTATTTTTTACTTTTTTGCTGTACTCACTTGCTTTGTTTCGCAAGGCAAATATCACAAAGATATTTAAATAATTTAAATAATTTGTTTAATTATTATTATTATCATTTCAAAATTAACAAAACATTATTTGTCCTAGGGGAAGCTGTACCTCATTGTTCACCACTAATGTGTTTCAGTAGTTGACAGTCCATTTATCTTCTTCACATCCCATTAACCTTTTTAATTACATATGTCTTGTTGTTTGGCTAGAAATGTATTTCCTTGTATGTAATCACTGACTGCACACAAAACTTTATATAATCTATTGTTTCTTTCTTATTGTCAATTTTTTCAAAAGACGCTCCAAGTTTTTCTGTACTTTTACATGACCAAACTTACTGACAGACTTTTTTCTTTACCTTACTCATTTAATTTAATTTGTATAGCGCCAAATCAAAACATAAATCATCTCAAGGCAACTTTACAGTGTAGTTTTAAGACCTTACACATAATAAATACAGTACTGTGCAAAATTCTTAGGCCACTATTGGATTAGTTTTTCAGCAATGCTATGACGTTCATACATATTTATTTCTCAGTTTTTACATTAGAACAACTAGAAACACAAAAACTGGTTTCGTGGCTACTCTCCTTTTACAAAAACCATTCCTGATCAAGTTTTTTTCAGGCTATGGATGGTCACAGAGTCACCTGAGCCATCTAACTATAAGCTTTATCAAAAAGGATTGGAATAGGTCCCACAGGAGAGAAGCTTGATAGATAAGTCTACATTTGGAAACTCTAGGAACCACAAGTATACCTGCACTGTGCTCTGCTGGGATAGTAATGTTCTATGAGGTCTTTAATATATGATGGGGCCTGATAATTTGGTGTTTTATAGGTGAGGAGAAGGACTTTAAAATCTATTCTAGATTTTACAGGGAACCAATGGAGAGAATCTAATGTAGGAGAAATATGATCTCTCTTGCTAATTCCAGTCAGCACTCTGGCTGTAGTATTCTGGATTAACTGGAGGCTTTTGAGTGAGTTATTGGGACATCCAATCAGTAATGAATTACAGTAGTCCAGTCTAGAAGTAACAAATGTATGGACTAGTTTCTCAGCATCACTTGAGACAAGATATTCTGTAATTTTAGCAATATTTTTTAGTTTTTTTTTCTCTAATAGCTTTAATTTTATTTGTAAAGAATTTCACAAGAGTCATTGCTGCTGACAGATAGGGGAATTGTAGGTTCAACAGAGCTATGACTCTTTGTCAACCTGGCTACATTGCTGAAAAGAAACCTGGGGTTCTTTTTATTTGCCTCAATTAATGATGGATAATATATGGTTCTAGCTTTACAGAGGGCTTTTTTATATGTTATTAAACTGTCTTTCCAGGCTAAGCAAGATTCATCTGAATTTGTGGAATGCCACCTCCTTTCAAGCTTATGTGATGTTTGCTTTAATTTATGCATTTGTGAGTTTTACCATGGAGCTAAACTCCTCTGATTAACTAACTTCTTTTTCAGGTGGGACAGTATCAAGTATAGTGTGCAGTGAAGCTGCAGCATTATCAACAGTATAATCAACCTGTACAGTAGTAAAGTTAGGATCACTGTCATGCTTGGTGTATGCACATTGCACTGGCTGAAAAGATGATGGAATCATTTCCATAAATTTGGTGACAGTATTTTCAGACAAACATCTAAGGTAGATCTAGGTAAAGTCCTTTAATGTGTGTAACAAGATGTTGCAGATCTTTTACCAGTCTGTTGTTGCCAGTGAAATATTCTTTGCTGCCGTATGCTGGGGAAGCCGCTTCAGAGCCAGAGACACCAACAAATTGGACAAACTGATAACTTCACTGGAATCTTTAGAGCAGGTGGAGGAGAAGAGGCTGCTTATCAAACTGCCGAACATCATAGGGAACAGCGCTCATCCTCTCCACAGCCTGCTGGTTAAGCAGCAGAGCAGCTTTAGTCCTTGACTTCTTCAGCTCTGCTGTGATAGGGAAAGATACAGGAAGTCCTTCCTGGCAACAGCCATCGCCCTGTACAATAAATTCATTATGACAGAGAGCTCTGCTCCAACTGTCTGTCTGTTTATAGTTCCATCTATTCTCAATCTGTCCTTGTTTCTGTTTTACATGTGTTCTTCTATACCATTTTGTAAGATTTTGGGGATCCTCTTGGGGATCAATAAATGACTGTAGCCACGTGTCTGTAAAACACATAATACTGCTCTCACGATATTCCCGCTGGGTCGTAGTCAGCACTCCAAGCTCGTCCATCTTATTTACCAGGGACTTCACATTTCCGATAACAGAGGGAAGAGAAGGTTTAAACTTTCTCCTCCATGCTTTCTTTTTGTGTCTAGCCCTGCATCCCCAGCGTCTGCTCCTTAGCTCTGCGGGGATCTGGGACATTGCTCCCATTACTGTAATCCAGAAGAGGCTCCACAATGAAAAAACAGTTAAAAACACCTTCAAAACCAGAAAACACTTTTGAGAAATGAACTGCCCATTGTGTAAAAGAATGATAGAAACTACAAATCTAACTGGAGCTACTACAACAGGTGCCACATAGAGGAAAATTCTAAATGATCTCAAACTTTTGATTGGTAGTTTACCCTGAAAACCTTCTACTCTGTGTTCCAGGTGTATCGCTGTCTTTCATCCCCTGCTGACTCTAGAAGTACAAGGGAAATGTTTAAAGACCTGAAAGATGGACTCTCTGCTCAGACGGAAGCAAAGAGAGGTGGTGAGGAGAGAAAGGAGCATACTGCTGGGACTTCTGATGTCAGTGATGTGATGGAAAGTGGAAAGAAGAAACTCCAGCCAAATGGAGCAGAGAACCATAGAGCATCAGGGAACACATTCAGCCACTTGCTGGATGCAGAGATGATTGGATGCTGTCCTCCACTAAATCCTTTTATGGTGCCACTGAAACTGTTGATGCACAGATAGTTTTGTTTAAAACTTTTTGAACTTAAAGTGCAATGCTTTGTGTGGTATTTTTTGGTTGCATCTATGATCCACAATCTTACATTAATAAATTTAGCAATTGTTGAGCCACATTATTTGGTCATTGTTTGTCAGAACTTGTCAAATGACTATTTTCTAAATTAATCCTATTTTGAACAATTCTGAAATGCTTGAAATTATCATTCATTTGTACAGCTGCACAAGATTTCTGGTGCAGTTGCTGTCAATCATTGACAAATTCTGTTCTTTATTCTTTTCCTTGCTGTCTTCAGAAATGCACAATCTGAATTTTAGGTTGTATTTTGAGGTCTTAATTTTGAGTTGATGTAAATTGAACTTATTGAAATAAAAAAAAACCTGAATATAATTTCTGAATAGTAAGAATGTACATTTTGTTATCTTTAAAATTGATTATCATTTAATAAAATGTTCTGTGTTTTGTACAGTATAAACCATGTTGGCTAACGTTTTTATATGATATTACTGTACTTTTTACCATACCAGAAATTAAATAAGAATTGAGATTGTAGCCCTAAAATATCCACACAAATTCCCACTCTCTATTTAGCTTCATTGGGGTTTTATGATTTGCCATTCCACTGTCAACCAGTTAGTAGGCTAACAGTCCACCTCAAACAATGGTAAGAAATGTATGCATGTTTTATTTTCCATTCTCCACCATTAAATACCACAAATAAGGAAAATACTTGTCTTTGAAACTAGAAAAAAAAAAACTAAACAAATCACTCTGGCAATGGTTCAAGACACAATACCTTTTAAATAAGTACCATTTTATATCCAAAAGTACTGTGGTGAATTTACAGTATTTTAAAGTGTGAGAATATAATTTTGTCCCTTTTGTAGCCTCACTCTGTGACTGTTACACTTTCTATGATTGACAGTAAAGTGTTTCAGTAGATTAAAGTACACTTGCGGCGTACCTTTATCTACTCAAACAGTTTGCCAACACGAACAGTATCATTTCCACTTTTTTGGCAATAATAATAATGTATATTGGGGTATTGTGCAATGGGAGGAAATGAACAGTAATTTATCTTGCTGCCTTATGACGCCTTATGTGGGGCGGCAGTGCATGCCAATCGTGGGATCGGTGGTTCGATTCCCAGCTCCTCCTGTCATATGAAGTGTCCTTGGGTAAACTGAACCCCAAATTGCCCCCAGTGTGTCAGGTCAAGCTGCATAGCGGCAACAGCTCCATTTATTTATTATATTATATATTATTATTATCCAGGTATTTGTGTGTGTGCTTGTGTGTGTGAATGGGTGAATGAGAAGCAGTGTAAAGCGCTTTGAGTACCAGTCTAGGTAGAAAAGCACTATATAACTGCAGACCATTTACCATTTATGACGTTTGTCTTCTGCAATAATAGATTATTGGAAAGTTGCTCAGACATTTCACAGCAAAGATGTGTGTCATTTACGTGCACCTTGCTAAGAAAGAGACACACATAGCACATTTCCTTACTCTTTTGACAACAGGTATTACACTTCATCATTGAAGACCAAAATCATTTGGTCTGCTTTTGTAAGCTTTAGTTACTTTATTGCATTTCTCTGTCCTATATATTTTGAACGGCACCACAAATCGCCAACCACTTTCTTGTTGTTCCTGAGGGTGGCACAACCAGTTATTAGATTTAGGGGGCAATCACTTTTCACACCACTGTAAGTGATTTCTTGATTCAGCAGGTCTGACAGTACTGAGGTATAGGTGTGGAAAGTGAAATTCAACTTTCCAAAAGAACGCATATTAAAATTTGTTTGCCAATCTGAATAATTTAGTTGTGAGAAACAAAAAAATCAGGAAGGGGGCAAAGGAAGATGGAAAATGCACTGTTACCTCACATAGCTCTTTGTTCAGCTTTAGTGTCTGATAAGAAGGCAATGAACCTAATATTTTATTAGAGAGTTTGCTGCTACTATACTATACTTTACTATGTTATTACACCAATCAAGCCCTATAGTTACATCTTGGCTATAAACCTTTGACCCATTCATGCTGTATCATGGTTTATAAAGCATCAGCTCTGATGCTTTTAAAAACTGTACTGAAGTCCTTTTAAAAATTAACAGCTTTGTCCACTGACAGACAATATTTATTTCATGTCTGCAGTTTTCAAAGCAATCAAATTATCAACGTATATCATTAGTGCTATAAACCAGTCTCAAAGACAAAGATTCTTCCTCAAAAGATAACTTTTTTTAAATTCAGTTATTTTTTAAGTAGTCATCTCAAGGCACTTCTTGTTGTAAGGTTTAAGACTTTACAGACTACTGTAACTCAGACAGTGACAGAGGCTACAAATTTCAATATGAAGCTTTAACAGGTGACCGCAGCCTGAGGAGAGCGGCTCACTCAGTCACTGGTGAGCCACTCACTCCATACATCCACGTTCCACATACCCATCGGACTCAATTCAATTCAACTTTATTTATATAGCACCAAATCACAACAAAGGTTACCTCAAGGCACTTTACATTGTATGGTTTACCTTACACAATATAAGTATATACAGAATAATGTAGAAGACCCAACAGTCCCACTTGAGCAAGCACTAGGCAAGCCAGGTTAATATCAAAGTCCTTATAACAATAATCCAAGTCACAAAAGCACATACATCTTCTTATTTAACACAGTCAGAACATATCCAGAAATCTTCTCATTACACACAGCCAGAAAACATCCAGAAATCCTCTTCCTAATACTTAGTCAGATTATACATCCAAATCCCAATTACCACACAGACAGAGTCTCTAATTGACGGAAGAGAAGAGGTACAGATACAGACATATAAGAGAAAGGTCAGAGGGAGAGAGCAGAATCCAATGACAGAAAGGGTCTAGAGCCAGAGAATCAGAATCACACTTATCACACAGAATAAAAGGCTGGACAGTGGCTAGCACAAGACAAAGCAGGCAAACTGTCAAAAGATGAGTGTTCAAAGTGTCTCATCCTGGCCACGCTATGCCTGTAGTCGGTTCTATCGAGACCCAATAGTCTGCTGCTACCTGCAGTGTAGGAAATTATATGGTAGTACATCTTGAGAGGATAGATTGGCAGTAAACCGGCATCATTACACCACTTACCCTGCAACATATTTACAAACAGAACTAGAATGGACATCTGACACCCCACAGACTTTCATGGAGAACAAGCAAGCTGCATAACATAAAGGTTGCATCTACCAATTGCAATGCATGTAAACTGTTACTCAGATCCCTCAAACACCAGGGAACACTATGCCAGAATGCTGGGAGAGAACAACACAGCAGAATGCCAATGAACAGCATGGCTGTTTGCTGCTGAAATTTGTCTCTACTGCTCAATTGTAAATAGAGTGAGGGAAAGGGGGAGGAATACTGTCCTACAGTAACTGGGAAGGGACACTAGGTTACCTGCTACTGTTCAAGGAAGCAGATGGCACAGTGTGTTGTCCACCAAAGTAATGGTGGACAAACAGAGGTAGTGGGCTGTAGTGATAGATGTAGAAATCCCAAGCAATGGTAACATCAGGAAGAAGAAACATGAAAAGGCCAAGAAATACAGAAGACCTAGAAAAGATGTGGAAAGTGAAGGCAACACTTGTAGGACCTGACTAAATTTACAATGTTATAGCATATAGTCTTGTAGTTTAATTAGGTATTCTTTAATATAAACCTAATTCAATGTAACTAGACCTATAGAATTGACACATAGATCCAAGATCTCTTTGGGTTAATCAGATTTCACCAAAGAAGTGACAAATGAATAAATGTATTCTGTCGAATTGCTAGCATTTCAGAAACTAAATAATGTGTAACTAAACTCCTCCCTAATACTCCTTGTCCTTGTCTTGAGCAAGGTGACATGATCTCAAGCTAAACCAAGTTGCTAGTGCTGTTTGGAATGGGGGAAACAAGATGAATCAAAAATATATTATTTTGTATTCCATACTTTAAATGATTTCTGGGTAAGGCTCTGGTAGGGCCTATTCTACTTCCTGGCACAGCTGTCTAGCAACCCCAATGCAAAACAGTAGGTGAAGTCATGCTATGACTAACTGTTAAATGCTCCACATCTGTAGGCAAATGTGTAAAGAGCAACAAGTCCCCTGTCAACAATAGTAAGTATGAAAAAAAACAAAATGTTTTGTTTGGTATGGTAATTGCAAAGAAGTTAATATTACAAATATAAAAATTGTATTCTCTTATGATGTGTGGTAAAGAGAAATGGCAACCAGACATAATGATTACAAAATAGATGTTTTCAATAAGATCTGGAACCCTGTACTTATTTTTTGGGCTATATGGTAAATGCTACTGTCAATTGATAAACTGACAGATTTATTCAATATTTATTCATTCATGTAATCATGAATTTAAGCAGACACCTGTTCACGTACATAGCTAATAAATGAGGGCCCATGGAGTATTAAACAATGTAGTAGAGATATGAGGAAGGGTGTGAATGTGCTATAAATTTGCATCATGTTTAAGAAGTTTTATATGACCCTTGTTAATCATATGACTGTTTCTTCTGTGACCCTGGTTGATAGTGTGAAAAACCTGGGATGGGTCAGCTGCTGATCCACTGATTCAAAAAACTATACAGAGTGTACATACAGTAGTGCACTCTGATAGAGACACATAAGTTACCATTTCACATTTTTAGCATTTAAATTTGAATATTTGTAGTTACTGACATACCATTTTTGGGACAGAAATCTGGCCATGGAATTTTCTTCACATTTCCTGATTTACTCTGCTTTGCTCATCTGCATATGTCCTGCTAAAGGTAAGACTTGTTGGAATGTTACACTTATAAAAGTTATTAAATAATAATTTCAATGCTGTAGCGGTGACACAGTAAGTCAGCTGTAAAGGAAGTAAACTAAGTAAGAAAATATTGGGTGCCAGACAGAGAGCCATTGCTCAAAACCTTTCAATGTAAAAGTTACTCCCACAGCAATCTTACAAAAGAATCCCGGTTATCAGCCCTCGCTACAAAAGTAAGCATTAACAAACATTTCATCTAGTTCCATTAACCAGAAAACCGAGACAATTAACCAAGCATAACCAGCAATCACTGAATCCATATAACGTGTTATTGACAATTCAATAAATCAATTCAAATCGGTGTGAATCCATTAGTCAAACAACCCAAACAAAATAACATACCATATTTATCACATTCTCATGGAGACACATATTATGTTAGTGCAATGTCCACATTGTGAAATCAGGCCATTTCAGTGTGTTGAAAGTGTATTGATGTGTGAATCAGTGGAGTCAGTTCAGTTTAGTTCAGTTCAGTTCAGTTCAGTTCAGGGGGAGGGGGATGTGCAGCGTGTGGACTGTTGTAGTGGGACATCAAAAAGAACACAGAAGCCAGGAGAATGAATTTAGGAAGACTTAGCTTATGCTCTGAAGATTTAGCAGGAGGAATCACTCATTGGACCAAGCAGGAACAAAAGCAGTTCAACCCCTCCAGAGACGAGCAAACTTCCTGGTGTTCGGACGGTTCTTTACACACCTTCCACTCTGTTTGCTTTGACACTTTTGAGAATTAAGGCTCAGAAGCCAAATATACATTTCTTCAGTTTGTGTCTTCCTTCTCCACTCTTCCTTCTCTTTTCCTCTGCATGCTGCAGATTGCCCATCCCCCTACCACAGGTGTCCTACTTATATCCCTCACCTGCTTCACTTCCCTCTTCCTATTTCCTGTCAAGGAGGGGAATGCAGCTTTGTGTTTCCTTTTTTTCTTTTCATATTTTTTTTTACTTTATTGTTTTCTGTTTGGTTTGATTTCGTTGTTTTTCTTTTTTTTTTACTTCCTCTCCATATTTACCTTTCTGCCACAATGCATGTCTTGAATGTATTTTTTTTGCCATGCCCACTGCAAGGGTGTCAGTCATACTGTTATCACAATACATCAATATACAATTATGTCAATATTATTTTACCATTAATAGTTTTAGCCATGTATGTATAAATAGGTATACTCTTTTTACAGTTTACAGAATCTTGTTACTTAATAATTAATAAAGTAACTACTGGAATTCTTTTGGGAGGTAATTCAATTCAATTTAACTTTATTTATATAGCGCCAAATCAAAACATAAGTCATCTCAAGGCACTTTGCAGTGTAAGGTTTAAGGTCATATTATATATATACATATACATATATATACATACATATGTATATATACATACATATATACATACATATGTATATATACATATATATATACATACATATGTATATATACATACATACAGATATATACATACATA
>JAUYWH010000333.1:0-10720 GCA_034779795.1 Ctenopoma multispine
TTAATATGACTTGGGGGGGTCGACTCATTCAGACTGACATATTCATCCTGCTGCAGCCAGGTTTCAGTGAGACTAAAAAAATCTATGTGATGGTCACTTATCAAGACATTTACTGACAAGAGAGATCTGATATTTAATAATACACATTTAACTGTTCTGTTTTTATTCTGTTTTGTAAGAGGAGTAGTTTTTATGTTTATTAAGTTCTTATCATTCACTCCTCTTGTGTTAATTTTTGATTTAAATAATTTAGGTGTACGGGGAGCAGACACAGTCTCTGGGGTGCTGATAGTTTTGGGGGGGTGACGGCAGTAGAGAAGCTGCAGAGAGGCATGTAAGACTGCGACTCTGGTCCTGGGCTCCACTCCGGGACATCAGGGTTTAGGAGGTCTAATAAACTCTGTCAATCCATACAAAACTTGCCTAGAGCGCCAACAGTGTTACGTATTTCGCTTACTGTTCCACAGATTTCTTAGTATACCAACATTTGTGAAGTGGAATCCTCTTGACCTTGATGAAATGTACTTTGTAAGATTTAATCAATACACAGTTAAAACACAATTTAGCGTTCTGACACGTTAAAACTGATGGACATGCTAAACATTATACCTGAAAACAACATGTTACAATTGTCAGTCTGAGTGTGGTCACATGCTATAATTTGCGCTTAGCTCAAAGTACCATTTAGGCCATGTACTGCCTCACAGAGCTACCAACATGGCCACAGACACTTAGCCTTGTTCAGCATTATGTCTTTAAGTGATTTTTGTGAGTTTGAGTTTCTCAGTTGTCTATAAGCTATTGCCTCTTGTGTGGAAATTCTTATTCGGTGCTGTAGAAATATATAGCAGTCTTTACGCAACTCCTGATTTGTAGTCTATTAAATCAAAATTGGCTTTGTGTCATTATACTCTTTTTATATAGTTTATTTCAGTGCAGCATTTTCATACAAATAGACCTCAGAAAAAACGCACACAAACACAAACCATGTATTGACATGAGTTTAAGTCAGCTGATTACTTAACATATCCATAATGTGTGAATTCAGGTATGTAAACGGTATGTTTCAAGTGAAAGCCTTGTTTTCCTTGTCACTTCACTTTTTAATTTACACTCAGTTGTGCTGGAATTATTCATGAACAGGAGGAAAAGAGAGAAAAACAAGATGGTTAAGCCTTGTCAAGCAAGTTCTTCAGCATGAGATGTTACTTTTGATAAACTTTGCAAGGGTGTGTTCAGAAACAATGCGGATGCGATTGTTTTAGAAGTAATACATCTAATACAGTAAGTTGTTGTTCAAGCCATTGTGACTATTGGCAGTAAGAAGTGTCAACTGTAATTACTCTCATACAGACATTTGATAGTTATCTGGATTGTTTTACTAATACAATCACTGTCACATGTTGTTTGTGACTATAGCTGATGAGAAGTCTAGGATGTAGTTTGCACTTTTACCACATCCAAGCAAAGTTGATAAATACTGTTATATGGTAATTAGATGGATTTCTAAAGCTTCACCTCTTTGTTATGAAGCATTCATTTGGGTAAAATGTGTTTTTCTTCAGTTTTACGGGATTAGATGACCTAATGTACTTTTGGTGAGAAGTCAGTGTAACTTCAGTTCAACTTCCAGTTTAACTTCACTAACACTTTACTTTTAACTTCATGCTTAACGTAACTCAGTTTAAAGTTATGAGAACTAAACTGTAACTTTACATGTAGTTATCTCTAATTCAAACACAATGTGATATATATATACCTGATCCTATCAAAAGTTTGACCATGCAGATTTTAGTCACATAGAATGGTTCAAAGTAAAACAGTACCTAAGCACCTAAGTAAAAGCTTACTATAGCAAGGATTATCCCATGCAATGCAATCCCTCATTATTCCTTCAAATAGAATAGGCAGTGAACACTGTTGGCATCACTCCACCAAAGACTAGGGTTTAATGTGGTCTAGACAGAGGGAGCTAATTAATGCATGTTAGAAGGCATATAGGTTGTCTTCACATTTGTCATGACCAAATATATTTCCCCATCCTTTGGTATGAAAGATAAATAAGTCCATGCATAGCAATATCTTGCTAAATACAAAAAAGATATCACATTTTCTTGATTTCAATTTTGGCACATTTAGAATAAGATAGATTTGCAGCCCACACTCTACAACCTGTGGTTGAAGTTGGCATTGGGAATTATCAGCATATAGTCCATTTCTGCTATTAAAGATTTGCTGTGAGGAACAGAGTTAGTTGGTTATTTTTCAGAATTTCTCTCTTGTCTCTATGTGATGTGGTGTTACATGGTGCATAGTAACACGAGTGGAACATCCTCACTCACACACTCAGGATGATGACTGACATTATTTTCCACCACATGTTAATTTTTCTTTCTAGACTCACCGAGGCAGGTGCTTAGACATTCAAATGGTTTGAACTGATCTTCACACAGCAGTGTTTGGTTGGATATTATCAAGCTACAATAAATAAATCTTCATCCAGGAAGTTTGTGTTACATTTCTTCTGTGTCATGTAGCACAATGAATGCACAACCTTTGTGCTGTGCATTCCAGACACTGAGTCACAACAAAGTATATTGTTCTTTTCATTTATCTTCATTTATCTTTTTGTGAATGCCAAAAGGGAAACTGTAATGCTCTTTCCTTTATTTCTTAAATTGTAAACCATTATCTTGTACTAAAGTCTAAACTTCTTCTCTTGAGCCCAGCCTTCAATTAAGTGACTGAAAAAATACAATTAGTGAATAATTTAAATCCACAGTATTAAGTACAGAAAACAAATATATTTCAATGTGCAGAGAAGTCTCAGATTCTTAAGAGTTTTCTAGTTAGTTACATGCTGTTTCTAAACAGCATGTAATATATATGGTATATTGGTCAGATGACATACTGTTATATAATGTAATGTAATAATGTCTATCCTTTACTTAAAGGAACCTGATGATTTTTTTGTGAGTAAAAGTATGTATTTATGTATGTACACGTATAAGTGCCAGAACATTATGTAATCTTTCCTCCATCTACGTGGTACTATATACAGTCATCACTCTAATAGCTCTGTTAATCACTTTTGCACTGTAAATTGTAGGCTCAGCAAAGATGTCTTTTATATTCAAAAGGAGAAAGTGCTGCCATCAAAATGTCATTTTTGCTAAAAAATCACAATAGTCAATGCCATGGCCCTCTTTACAGTCCTCAAGGCAATTCCATAATTCAAAGTAAGTGTATACAGCAAACCACACAGGGGTTCAAACTCTCAGATATAAACAAGTGACAAGCAAAATGACAGAATACAAAATAAGTGAATAATCCTGAATTCAAATATCATAGTTTTAGCAAGAGGTTGTATGAGCTTGTGCTTTAAACAGTCACAATGTTAGTTTTTTTAGTGGCAATTGTTATTTACAGTGCATCTTTTAATAAACCCTTATTTCATACTGTGCCCGAGGGGCTAAGTCACCTTCAGACATGGAAACCTGAACACAACAGAACAGGATGTGCCACAGGTTTAATGTAGATTGGACATATCTTGATTTTAAAGAGAAGAACACCAGGTACTACTGGATATTGATTTTCTTTATAAATAATTGTTTCATATTTATTTCAAATGAAAAAAACATATACATTTCTGTTTATTGTATATTTCTTAAAATAATACTTAAAATGCCAATTTTCTATTGACTATATTTGCTTGGAATCACTTTTGACTTAATTTGTTATTCTACACCACATTTAAATGACAAAATATCTTATATTACCAACAGAATATTAATAAAACTAATGCATAAAATAAGGCAAGGACTATGTAATGTCCAAACACTGATGCTGAACACTTGCTTTTCAGAGTGTAGATCTTAGTACTAGTATTTGTATAACAAAACATATAGGTATATTTCAACTGAAGAAAATACAATATAAAAAGCAATACATTTAGCTAAATTTTAAGTTATTTTAAAGGTGAAATGTTCATGGCGGGTACAGTCCATACTTATATAAAGTATGTACTTTTTATTATGCATATTCATGCAGTAACAACAATGGCTAAACAGCACAGGAAAGTACATTTTAGAACATGGTTACCAGAAGACTTCACTAAAAGTATAATTTACTCATTACATGACCAGATTTTCAAGGGTTTACAAGATAAATTATTGTGAAAAAATTATGGAATTCTTCCTGAAAACGGATCTTACACTGTACATGCAATAGTAATGTTTAAAAGCCACAGCTATAGCTGTGAAACTTGCTCAAAACCCTAACTTGCTGCTCCTTAATGTTGCCAAACCTGTCTGGGTGCAGTCCTGTTCTTTTTTAAACTGCCGAACTCTGAGCCTCTGTGTGGTATGTCACACAAAAAAGCAAGGATTGAAATATGGGGTAACTCGGGTAATTAAATCTACTGTGTTGTTATTATGTTACCTTTGAGATCTTACAATGTGACATATCATTCTGAGATCCTCATGAGACTTTTTTTTTTACACTTTTATGCTGAATTGCAATTCATTCATCCTGTTTTAACCATCCAGAAATAAATATTGTATTCCTCCTACTCCTCAGCAACATAGTGCCAAGGCAGATTGCTATACCTGAAGTTATAAAATGTATTATACTTTCAGAATTCATTTAAATATAATAACATTTTAAAAACATTGAGCAGCAGTGGAGCAGTTGTTAAAAGTTGTTGCCCATCAACTCTAGGGTTAGCAGTTTGCAGACTGACTCCTACTGATCATGTTGAAGTGTCCCTGGACAAAACGCTGAACCCCCACACTGTCCAGGGTTGCATTATGAAGAGCATCAGACATAAGCATAAACCAGAAGAAGAATAAAATACATTTAGTAGCCTTTGTTGTTAAATTCAACATGATTAGATTTTTCACATATAGCTTTTACACTATGAAGAGACAAAACCCACCAAGAGGTTTAGTTCTGTTTTAATATGCCTAGCCAGACCTAAACTTCATTTTTGTTTTAAAAAATAATATTGTTATGAGCACATTACCATCAGCTATTGGATGACTGTGCTAGGTATTGGTTTTGTGTTTCAGAAAAGATCATGTAACCTGATCGTGTTTTAAACTGTTTTATGATTCTCAGTTTCTCAATTCAAATTTCATGTTCTGTAACCATTCTATCCCCGCAGCACCTCCCCCTTCTAGGTTGAACAATGTAGTCAAACCTGCTTAGTGCCCATAAAATATGAAAACAATGACTTCACAGCAGTAACACCAGAAAGCCACACCCCACGCCGCACATCTCATTTGTTGAGTGAAAATACTTTCTTAGGCTTATCATTCCCAGACCTTTGTAGAAGCCAAATTTAGATTAGTTTCTCCCTATGACTGAAATACATCAGAAACACTATTTACACACACAAAACACACATATTCTACTGCAAGGCCTTTGAAAAAGTATATATTCTAAAGAGTGTAACATTTGCTTGTTTATTTAGAAATAAAACATTTATTTCAGCTTAGTCTTTAGTGTAGAGAGGGTGTCTGCCTCCTGAACAGGTTCCGCACAGCATCACTAACACAAGAGCTTGATAGCAAAAGTCTTTGCTTCCCAATTCTACTTTTGCAAAGTGTAAGAACTACAAGTAGACCAAGGATAATATGGTACTATGAGGTCTTTGAAATATGATCTTCTAAAGTCAAATTAAGTAATTTCTTTGCCTGCAACATTTTGTATTAATGGGAGTTTTTTAGGGAGTTACTGAGACATCCCATTAGTAGGGAGTTACATTAGTCACTTAGGACAGGATGCCCATACTTTAAGTAAGTAGCAATATTCCACAGAAAGGCTGTTTTAGATAATCGTTTCATGTGTAAGTCAAGCGACATTTAGAGTCAAAAATAACTTCAGGGTACTCAAGGCCATAGCTACCACATACAGTAACCTCCATGTGTCTCTGAATTTAGAAGTGGAATATCCAGGCCTTTGTATCTTTTAAGCGTGCTTGAAGTCCAGTCATTCAGTCAATTGACTGATTTTGATTAAGCCAACAAATACCCGACAAAGGAAAACAAAGTCCCAATCACATTTACATTTAAAATATTAAAACCAGGAAGGTGCCCAGCACAACAAAAGTATGAACAGTGGCCACTGAGCAGTTGGGGTTAGGAACTTAAGCCCATTAACCTAAAAAGAAGTCAGAGAAAATTACAAACTAAAGAGCCTAAATATACATGGACTAGGTCCGGTAGACAGACAGGTGCAGGAACATGCATTTAAGTCCACAAATTTGCCTTAATATAAATTAGACTTTAAATAAAGAAATTATGTACAAAACCAATCTACGAAATCAACAACAAACAGTCCCTAATTCAACTTATGGAGTCCATGCTCCAAAACTGTTACCTCCTGGATACGCATGTTTCCAACTTCCACCTTCTTTTGTCAATAATATGACCTTATCAAGGCTTTATCAAATGGGCCATCTTTTGACCGGGAACACAATTCATCAGGTTATACAGAGATCGCCAGTTAAAGCAGCTTCATTGAAGCTAGTAATCATCAAGTATGTAACACACCTCTCATTAATCATTAATATATCATTAAGCAACTGTATGTCTAACTGTTTTTATTCTGTTGAATAGAATTTAAAATAAATTCTGTAAATCATATGAAAAGATACAGACACATATTTTTGCAGATCCTCAGTTCCAGTCTCTACTCTTTGTTCTCTTAGGTGTAATTTTTCCACACCCATGGCACACAGTTGGTGCTGCCAATAAAAGTAATGAAAGTCTTGACACTTTCACCCTGAATGTACTGCATATGTAAATAAACTGGTTAAAATACACTCATAGGGCGGCACGGTGGTGTGGGGGTTAGCACGGTCGCCTCCCAGCTAGAAAGACGCGGGTTCCATTCCCGGGGTCGGCCGTCCAAAGACATGCATGTGAGGTTAGCGTAGGTGTGTATGTGAGTGTGCATGGTTGTTTGTCTGTTCGTCTGTATGTCGGCCCTGCGATGGACTGGCGATCTGTACCCCGCCTCTCGCCCGAAGACAGCTGGGATTGGCTCCAGCACCCCCCGCGACCTGAACTCGGATTAAGCGGTAGATAATGGATGGATGGATAATACTCATTGGCTTCATTTGGCTTTAGTTCACAAGACCAGAACAGTGTTGCATTTTGAATTTGTGACTTTAAAAATACAAAATGAAAGCTTAAAGTCATTATCTGAATAGATAAGTAAATGAGGTTATTGTAAATGACTGAAGCTGTCTACCAGACTAAACCTTTTGTATAAAAGCGCTGATAATTTATGGTAAAGATGCCAATTAGCTATGTAGGTCTATCAAAAGTTACTGTCTGCACATAAGTTTTGTGTTTCTATAATCATATATATTATAAATATTTAATAGTTGGTATACAGTTTTTACAGCGACTTTACAATGGCACCTTATATATACACAGTGTTTGATATCAAGGATGCTTTCAGTTGTCATGATGCTTTTGTATCTTTCTACATCTTAACTCCACCTCAAACAAACCACACCTGCCACATTTTAAATTGCCCTCCGAGCCAGCCCTACCCCTACTTTTTACATGGAAATGGACCAAGGAACAAGTCCAGCAACTTAAGCCTTGCATTTGAAAAAACAAGAACCTTACCCACTTCTACTCAAGAAGTATAAAGTGCCTTGAGTCTCCTGTCTGAACTTGTTCCATTCACTGAACAGCGGCTGTGAATATAACAATATAGCAGTACAAGTGGATTTGGGATTCAATTGGGGTAAGAAAAGAAATTATATAACTTTGCTATATGCAACCGAACATGTAAAGATAATAATAATAATAATAATAATAACTATAAGACAACATCTTGCATTGCTGAAGCAAGATTCTCATAATTTCCTAAGGCATTAATAAAGTATTTCTGATTCTGATATTTACATGCATGTGTATATGACAGTTAATACCTTACCAAAGGTTTTCTTATAACAATTTCTGCATTTAATTCTTCTGGTATTTACTTTTTGGTATTTTTCTGTGATGCATTTTAATTTCCTTTTTGACACATTAAATTTTTTTAAATAACAAAATGCCTAAAAACAAAGCATTGTTAATAATTACTCTGAAGATGTTAACAGTTAAAAAAACTTAGCATTGATGAATTGTGCAGTTTGGCTTCTCAGGGCATGGCTGCTCTGAGCAACTTACTCTTGTCAGCTGGATATAGTAAAATAAGCTAAAGTTCTATGACAGATAAAATATAGGAATTGCAGTCTGACTCTCTAAATGGAATTATTTAACAAATGCAGGTCAGTCTTTATCATTCAAAAATATAAAAAAACATTACTATCTGGCAAAAAAAAAAACAGTAAATTGGTATGATTACCAGATCATGATCATACATATTGCGTGGTGGAATCCAGAGAGGTCAGAGATAAGATTGCAAATGTGACTACTACTACCAGACTTCTCAGGTGTAGCACAAATGACTGCCATTAGAAATTCCTAATGACCAAACTTTATCCTTAGACTATGGATACATTAGAGCTTATTAAAGAGCTAAAATTTTATCTTTATAAAATGTTTGATTTTATTTATAAAAGAAAATTATATTATTGAGTTGTCGTTTGAGCACAGCTATGGTTGGAATGTTAAACAAACACAGAGTTTTCAGAGTTATGATGCTACTTTACGATAAGGAAAAAAGTAACCCAAACCAGCCTCTCCAGAATGTCAGCATACCTAATTTAGAAAGTCTGATGTTCAGTCTGTTAGAATGCACTATTTCTCTTTTAAGCACTTGTTAAAATTTGTGGATGGATTTAGTAGTGAGTTATTACATTTGATTTGCTTTGCGATGCACTTTGTTGCCTGTTTATTAGGTACAGTAAATAAAGCTAAAACCAATGCAAAACATTATATTAATGTTTTATAAACATGTTTGGAGAGCGATTGAATCATTGGATGAATGAAAGGATGTACTTATTTCTGTTGAACTCTATTGTGGGTTTCAAATATTAAGTACCTTAACTGATATAAACAGAGTCAACAGAATATCAGTAATTTATGAGAATGTCAGTGTGCATATTATTTTCATTATACTAAAAGTATTCAAAATGTATTTATAAGTAGTTATATTTCACAGGAACCAGAAACCAGAAGGATGGATCTGCGCATATTCCTTCTACTAACAGGTGTGTGTTTGTGTAACTCAGTGAGAGACGGATGGAGAATAAAATGGGGGTAGATTAAGTGAGACATTTTATTTATGGCATAATGTATCTTTATCTTGACTGACTTGTTTTGATTTTGTGACATTTTCCTTTGTAGGTCTGGTGGGAACATGGGCGCAGACAACAGGTAACATACAGAATCTGTATGAGCAATGTTTTTTTTCCTTTTTTTGCAATTGTGCTGCTATTGTATCACAGACTGCTGTGAGAAATGGGAAAAAAATAAGAAATTCCCAAAACTGCCTGGTATGTTGTCATGCTGTGTATCCTATATTAATATGTACTATATGAATGTGTTTGGCAAATGTGAAATCAACATTTACAGTACTGTGCAAATGTCTTAGGCCACCATTATATTTGTTGCATTCTTATTTATTTAGTCTGTTGTTTAGACTACATCTAGAAAATAAAGAACATTTCTACATGCGAACAGTTTTAGAAAACACAGAAAATATATAAAAAAATTATATAATAATATAAAAATTTTCTTTAGGCTAAAGTGACTAAAATTGTCTATGATCTCTGTAGAGGAATCTGTTGAGGTAAAGGAAAAAAATAAAAGTGTCAAAATCTGATGAGAGGTTTCTCAGAGTTCCTTTTTGAGACACTAGAAGACGTAGTTCTAATGTAAAAACTGAGAAATACATATATATGGACATCTTAGCATGTTGAAAAACTAATCCAGTAGTGGTCTAAGACTTTTGCACAGTACTGTACATTAAGGATATGTTTTGAATAAATAGCAGGACAGATGTAAAATAGTCTGAAGATTGGTCACTAGCCAACATCCCTCAGATTGATAAAGTTCTGTGGACGCAGAATGAAACGACTCTACTTGAAAGAAAGAAGTCCAGTTGCCATGACTCAATCTTCAGACAACTTTACCTGGATGACTGAGAATCTTCACAGACAGATGTAAAATATTTCACATTATCACTATCAATGGCAGGTTTCTACCTACAACCTCTCTGTAAGATAAAATGGTTTTGGTAAACTTATGAAAAATAAATTAAACATTACCATCAAGAAAACAAAAAATCTGCCAGTCAATTCAGCCTCACCAGGCAGTGTAACCTCTTCCACAGTATATCAATATTTCGTTAAATTAAGTTATGTCTCTTATTATCCTTTCTTACTTAAAGAAATCAGCAGTTCGCCAACACCAGCTCCTGTAACCTCCTCGCTAACACCAGCTCCTGTGTCCACTTCGCCAACACCAGCTCCTTTCGGTGAAACCTCTTCACCATCACCAGCTCCTGTGTCGTCCTCGCCACCACCAGCTCCTGTGACCTCCTCGCCACCACCAGCTCCTGTGTCGTCCTCGCCACCACCAGCTCCTGTGTCCTCCTCGCCACCACCAGCTCCTGTGACCTCCTCGCCACCACCAGCTCCTGTGTCGTCCTCGCCACCACCAGCTCCTGTGTCCTCCTCGCCACCACCAGCTCCTGTGACCTCCTCGCCACCACCAGCTCCTGTGTCGTCCTCGCCACCACCAGCTCCTGT
>JAUYWH010000334.1:0-10695 GCA_034779795.1 Ctenopoma multispine
GGAGAAGATGATCCAGGGATACCAGGAGGAGATCAAGGACATTAGGGAGTGTTTGGAGTTTGTGCAGGTAAAGAAACGTTTGATTTCAGTTTCTGCTTTAGAAACTCGGATCAGTCTAATAAAAATGCTTTGCAGCTGGTGTCATCAAACAGGTCGAGATTAAGACATTAAGAAACAGTGATGCCAATGCTATTCCACCCTGTCCCGTCTTTATGAAGTATCACACATTCGGGAAGTTCCTTATCATGTCTTATCGTGTCCAGGCCAAACAATGCAAGTGACAGCACTGAGGCACTAGTTTGTGCCTGAGATATAGTAAAACAATGTGCTGCATTATTAGACCAACTGAGCAACAGATCTTTTTCTGATACAGTTGTGATCCTCCCTCTTGTCTCTGTGACTCCTATAGGAAGGTATGAACACCCTGTACGAGTGGGATTTTGAGCAGTATTCTCAAAGCGCTGCCAAGAAGGCTTTAAACCATAGTGTGAAGACAGTGTTGAAGGAGGGCGGCAGAGCTGGTAAAGCCCTGTTAATCAACACTGAGAAACTCATCAGCACTGTGCAGCTTTTGGGCGCCACAGGCGGCGCAGTCAGAGCTGCCAAGGTCATGAGTGTAACCACGGGAGTCATGTCGGGTCTCTTCCTGGCTCTGGATGTTTTCTTCCTTGCCAAAGACTCTCATGAACTCCACAAAGGTGCCAAAACTGAGTTTGCTGCGAAGATCAGGGAGGTGTGTAAAGAGCTTCAAGGTGGTCTACTGGAGCTGAACAAGGTGAAGACGCAGCTGCAGAAAACAATGGACGGTATCGAGTTAGAGGAGTACGAGGAGGTTGAGGAGGAGGTGGTGGAGATTGAAGAGGATTTGGAGTGGGATCCAAAGAAACTGGCTGAGCTGGAGAAGGAGCTGGACCTCCTGGAGGAGAAACTGGACAAGAAGGTTGAAGAGGGGCAGAAGAAGAGTAAAGAGGCTAAGAGGGAGAATCTGAAGAGTAAAGAGAAGATGATGAAGGATAAAGGAGATCCAGAGATAAAGGAGAACGAGTTAACAAAAGAAAGGAAGAAAAGGAAAGAAGAAAAGGTAGAAGGCAAGCTTGAGTCCAAATTAGAGAAGCTTCCTGATGTGTTAAGTGTTAAATCGGCTAAAGAGGCTGTAAAAGACCAGTCTCAGAAAGAAGAATGTGAGAGCAAGCAAGACGAGGCAAAAAGGAGGAATCGGTACAGGAGAGCGATGGCCCTGCACGATGAGTGGAGGGAAACAGGAGATGAGAAACAAGGCACCAGCGTTGAGAGTGTGAGGAGACAGTTTGAGAGAGAGGCAGGTGAGGAGGAGGTGGAGAGGGGCAAGAGAGAGGATGGAGAGGGTGCGAGGAGGGACAGAGAGCACGAGCACAGTCTAAGAGGATATCGTCCACGGTCCAACGCACTGCGGGGAGACGGACTGTATATGTAGACCAGGACTGAGCTCCCTGACACTGAGCAGTCATGATGACATACCAGCTTTTTAATTTCAACACTCTACCTAAATATTAATATTTTCCTGGAAACTGGGTTTGAAAAAGTGGGGGTTACTTATTTATCGGTAGTAATTAAATACATTGCCACTGGAATACATTTTCAAATCTTGTCCATACAGAAGAAGTTCGTTTAGTAACTTCTTTCTTTATCTATTTTCTCCTATTAAAAGCTAAACGTCTAGTTGCTTTGTATAAAATACTTTTTGCCACTGTGTGGACAGAAATGACAGTGACAGTGATTCAGTAAGGTTGAGCCAGAAGTAAAATATTTTAAAAGTGCATTCAAAACTTTAACGTATATTTATACATGTGTATGCAAGGTGAAACTAGAAATGTATTTTATTCAGGAGAACTATTTTAAGTCGTGTGTGTTAAGACTGTGTATGTGTGAGAGAGAGATGTGTTTTCCATTATCTAGTGAAAAAGCTGGTAAATGTACCAGAATAATAGAATAATTAATGTTAACAAATCACTTGATTACAGTGGTGTAATCAACAACGGTGCCCTTTGTCTGTTGTCTGTTATCACTACTGATAATTTATTAACATTATTTTGTATGGTGCTAGTTTTACTGAAAATGATAAATTAATTATTGCAGTATGATGCTGTTATGTTGCTTAATTTTAAACTACATTTAAAATTAGAAATTCACTTGCTCGTTTCTTTTTATGTGTGCAGCAAAGATTTGCTTTTGAAATCCATTAGAACTCTTAAAGTAAATATAAATATAATTAAATAACCTTGTTTTATGTAAAATAATACTTTTTATTTAGTAAACAGAAACATAAAAAGAACAGACTGACATGGCAGACACCACTGGGGGGAAGCATGGAGCTAAATGAGGTGGGGATCAAAGGTCTGCTATTGTCTCTGTTCACAACTTTTAGTAGATTTTGTTTAGATCACTTTGTACACATGTCATATCATGCCAACAGGTAATCACTGATGGATAATTGATGGAACCATGAATTCTGCTCTCTACCAGAAAATCCTGAAGGAGAATATCAGGCCCATCAGATTCTGACCTCAAGCTGGGTTATGCAGCTGATCCGAAACACAAGTAAACATCAAGTCCACCTCAAAAAAAAAACCCTGTGGGGGTGAAGCGCAGAGGATTAGGCCTAAGCAGATATAATGTTGATACGAGTCAGGACAGAAAGCAGCTTAACGTGTCACTCAGGTCTGGAAAGTGGTGTCACCTATCACGGTGGCCCAGCAGATTTACAAACCACATTTCCGGAAAAGCTGGAATTTTTTCTAAAATGCAAATGCTATGCAATTACATTTTGGAAATAAAAGCTAATTTAGAGTTTGATGCAACGCACAAACAGTTGGGACTCCGATGCAGGCCGTCACAGGTACGTTTGCACTGTGTACTGAGTTGATTGTAGTGGTCAATGGGTGAGAAGCAGGTACCCTGGACAAATTCAATCTACCACGGCCATTCACACTCACTTTCACACCTATGAGTAGTGCAAACCATTTTACCACCGTACATCCCCAGTATGAGTTAGAAAGTAGATTATAAATTTTGAAGATCATAGATTCACATATAAACTATTATGACTTGAAGAACCTGTCGACTACGATGCTAAGTTTTCCAGATTTTGGTCTAAACTCTTCACAGACGTATGTGGTGCGTTCAAATCCCATTCAGCAGGTAGTCGGCTAGGTGATTTCTGAAAAGACTGTTTCTTCAGGAAGTTTGTCCATAGTTCTTTCTCCCTGTGTCATCACCAACACCAAGCATCAGCGCTGATGTCTGCTGATTTAAATCATTCCCAGTATTCAAACACAGTCAGAAGACCAGAAACAGCTGAACAAAGAACATTTCCTCAACTCAACATCTGACTTTCTACAGCTCAGGTAAATCTGAAAACTTCCTTCAGTATCCTCATTACTTTTTAAAAATGTAATTATTATTTTAAAAAAAAAACAGTTAAGCTATATGTTCAAGACATATATCTATGATTTATAAGAGTCTCTTTTATACTGTACAAAAGTAGATAATTTTCCATTTACCAAATATATTTAAATTTGTCCAACAACAATTTACCCATTATTATTAATTGACATTTTTTTCCTTTATATTCTTTCTTATTATTTTTAGTACTGTCAGAAAATCTAGAAGTAGTTTCTTCAGTGTGAGGGTTATCTGTTAAAAAAAAATAAATCTCAAAATAATAAATAGCTTATTTGTTGTTAAAATGATTATTAATATTTCGTGCCATGTGTTGTCATGGAAATGAATACATTTATTTTAATTTGAGCTTATAAATGTAATTATATAGTTGTGTTCTTCCATATAACCATTGTTTTGTGAAGTATTAGGTACAGGAAATAGGAATGTGTATGAAAGGCTTTCTGACTAGATATTATTTTCTATTATATTTTCTCCATTTCTATGTCAATTCCTTCTAGGAATGGAAAGACAATTGATCCTGTTAGTCACGGCTTTGATGTTTTTTGCGACACCAAGAACGGCTGTTCTGTCATTCGCCAGTAATACACAGGTTGGTTTTCAATCAACATAATCCTCCCAGTAGCACTATTGACCTTTGTATTTACACACAGCTGCTATTTCTTTAACAACAGCTTTCATATTTTACCATGTTAAATGATTTTCTGATTTCTTTAACTAAACATGCATTAAAAAAATACTCAACAGCTATATGATGTTAAATTTGACCCACAACAGCATCAACTTAATTTTATTCAGTTTTTTCTTTTTTTTTTGCTTTTCAAAGATTTATAGAATGTTTTTTATTAAGAAATGATCTCGTAATTGACATGTTGTAGGTTATCTCTATTATCTAAAACAAAACATTCTCAAAAGTTATTTCTGATGTAGTTTTATTACAAACGTATTTTCATAATCCAGGTGGAAAATATCATTTACCTCAGTGAGATTAAGTACTGAAAATGTCAGATGTCTACGATTGTGACCGGTGCATGTAAATGTGAGTGTGTGTTTGTTTTATCAGTTGAACATCACTGGGACAGGTTGTGGAGTCACTAAACTGTGTGTGGAGTTACCACATGGCTGTGATCCCGCTGGAAACCAAACCTGTCTGTTTACGTCTCTGGTCGCCAGCACCCCGGTGACTTCCAATGGCACCACCCTGTCCATCCAGCTCAAAGGAGAATCATCAGGATACATTGCACTAGGTCTCGCCAGGAATGTCTCTGAGGTAAAACATATAAACATGTTGTTTAAGTTACAGTGAGAGCCATTCTGCTGTATATCTGAATGTGTCTAAAGAAATTATAATGAATAACATCTAACTGCCAACATTCAACAATGTTTTTTAAGGGTACAAGAAGATAGCAAGTCTAACAAGCTAGAAATCATACCTGATTTTACCCATTACTTACTGGTCCACTAGCAAGATCTGTCTTCCATACGTTTACATATAGGATACTATAAGAAAGTGATCTTGTCATGTTTCCTTCCTCAGGCTACAACCATGGTTTTCATCTGTGCGCAAAACTCTTCTGCCAATGGGACGTTCTTTTTCCGCACAATGCAGAGAAACAACACCAACGGTGCACTCACCCCAAAAAACACGGTGAGTTGATGCATCAGAACCTTTTAGTTCTCTCTAAACCACACCTTTCACACGGGGATTATTCAGTTGTCACATTCTGTGTACCTGGCCTTTACCACTGCACTTGCTGTCTTCAAAACGTCTGCCCCACTTCCTTCTTTAACACAATGGTATGATCCTAGTCCTCCTAGAGAGGAGCAGCTGGAGGTTTGTCTCTCCTTAATGGGAGCCGGCTGTTCTCGTTTGCTACAAAGAATTGGCTCTTAGAGCCGGCTCGTTCGCTAACGGCACATCACTAACACTAACAGAAAGTGACAGAATACGCCTACCGTAGGTGGAACAGCAGTCCCTGAGTTATCGAGTTCTGTCTCTTAAATACCATTCAGTACATCAGATTCCCCCACCATAACTGGAACAGACCAACTTGGAAATTTTAACTTCTTTTACGAAGTTAGTTTGATCAAACCTGCATCTTTTTTATGTCACATTATTATTATTTATGTCACCTTTTTCAGACAGTCACAGATATCCAAGGCTCGGTGAAAGACAACGTGATACAGTGCGGGTTCAATGTCCCCAGTATGAAGACCACCATCTTTGACATCCTCCTCGGGAATGGAAGTGTTGGAACTCACATGAGTAAGTTGACCCACATAACAGAAATTATATATAATATCACTGGATTCCTGAACAACATATACACAGCCTCTCATATTAAAGAACTTATAATTAAAGAATTTATATCAGTGTTTGGATTTTGTCAGGACAGGATTACCCCAGAAGGGTACATTCTGTAATGTTTCTTCTGCTCCAGAGACAGAGATATAGAAGAATTTACCAGTCTCTTTTAAGTTTGCATCATATTTCAACTGTAAATTAAGCTAAATTAATAATATTAATCATTTTCATTATGATTTGAAACTACTCAGCTACACAGCTGTTGATGAGGACATGTCTTGTGGTCTCACTCCTGATTGTATTTTTCAGATCTTGGTCCTTTCAGCATCTCCCTGAACAGTGGTCTGAAGACGATAGTGGCCACAACAGAACCGACAACAGCAAGAACAGCAGCCCCAGTGATGACGCTGACAACAGCAGCGGTCATGACTACAACGCAGAGGACGATGATCTCAGCGATGTTGACAGTGGTGGCAACGACGGCGAAAACTGCAGTGGCAACGACGGCGACGACTGCAGTGGCGACGACTGCAGTGGCGACGACTGCAGTGGCGACGACTGCAGTGGCAACGACGGCGACGACTGCAGTGGCAACGACGGCGACGACTGCAGTGGCAACGACTGCAGTGGCAACGACGGCGACGACTGCAGTGGCAAGGACTGCAGTGGCAAGGACTGCAGTGGCAAGGACTGCAGTGGCAACGACGGCGACGACTGCAGTGGCGACGACTGCAGTGGCGACGACTGCAGTGACAACGACGGCAACGACTGCAGTGGCGACGACTGCAGTGGCGACGACTGCAGTGGCGACGACTGCAGTGGCGACGACGGCGACGACTGCAGTGGCAACGACGGCGACGACTGCAGTGGCGACGACTGCAGTGGCGACGACTGCAGTGGCGACGACGGCGACGACTGCAGTGGCGACGACGGCGACGACTGCAGTGGCGACGACGGCGAAAACTGCAGTGACGGCACCAATGTCTGTTACGACAATAACAGTGACTACTTCAGGAGCTTGTGGTGCAGTCCACCCTCGAGGTAAATTAAACTATTAGAAATTGGGGTTTTGTGAAAACATGAAATGAGTTTAAATGAGAAATATAGCAAAAGTAGAGAAGTGAAATAACAATTGTGTGTCTGCGACAATTAAGTTAACCCGTCAATTAATTGACGCCGTTAATTATTTTAACATGCGTTAACACAGTTTTCTTATTTTTATTATGATGAAAGTCCATCATTCACTGTGTTTGAATACACGCATAGAGAAACAATGGGTCACAGGAAGGGTGGGATGTTGATCAGTACTGGCTTTGGATTGGCGTTGTCGTGCGTCTCAACCAATGAGATCATTTGGGGGTGGGCTTAACACTGCTGCAGCGTTCTGCAACAGGAAAAGACCTGAATATTATGTTTGTGGTAACCATGCACCATTATACATTTATGTATTACAGGTAAAATGTGATTTGAAATATAGGGGAACTGTGATGACACCTGTGAGTGGAATCAAATCCTAATGTCAAAGAACAGAGGAGAGTGTTGAAAAGTGGACATCTTCTGATAAATGTCTCTTGTCTCTTTCCCTGCCAGCTTTGCTTCCCCTTCTGAGCGCTCTCACACTGTCCATTCTACAGAAAGCCTGAAAGAGTCCAGGGACATTTTGATCTGATTGATTAAAATGCTTTTGTATTTTTTGCTGAAGCTGCATCTAAATAATATTCAGTATAGTCTGCATAGAAATATAGAAGTGGTCTAATCACATAAAACATCCTTCTGGCAACACAAGTCAATGGTGGAAAAATTCTCACATCATTTATTTAAAATGTGGAACTTTTGCATTAGACTGCAGTTCAATACACAATGCTTCTCATTCTTTAAATAATGTATATGTTTTTAAATTATTGATGCATTCTAACATCATCACATTAATGTTACAGTGCGTAATTATGGCACTGATTTTAATTAAATTCTACACTGTTTTGATTATTATAATTTTTTTTACATTCATAAATGTAATTACTTTATAGATTGTTAGGGTAGCTTCTGAATTTCCCACTGCTGATCAATAAAGTCTTATGATTATACTGTATTTTATATTATTAGGCAGATTCTGAAAAGCGTTCAGTAACTATAGTTAAGTCAAATCAATTTAGTGGAGTAAAAGTACAGTATTTGCCTTTGTGATGTAGTGAATTTCAATTCCAAAGTAAAAGAAAATGGAAATACTTGAATGTTCTTAGTTACTTCACAGCAGTTCTTAAGTGTTGAGCAGTTTCTAAAAGCTTAAGACAAAACAAGTTATTGAGATTACAGGTTTGTAAAACAAGGCCTGGACCCTACGCTGACATTTATTTTTTTGTGGCCTTAAGTCCCTAAATAAAGAAAATGTGAGTTACTGTCCACTCATCCAAACCAGCCGGTCGAGGCAGATGACCGCTCACCCTGAGCCGGGTTCTGCCGGAGGTTTCTTCCGTTAAAGGGAGATTTTCCTCTCCACTGTTGCCTAGTGTTTGTTTAAGTGGGATTGTTGGGTTTTCTCTTTGTATGATTATATACTCCTATCTAAGTGTAAAGTGCCCTGAGATGATTCTTTTGTGATTTGGCGCTATATAAATAAAATTAAATAGGAGGCACAGGAGGATTGGCTTGGTAAAATATTTGTTGGCTTGAGGCCTATTGGCTGACTAACATGTAGTAGCATAAAATGGCTAACATGAGATTATAGAGGAGGTTTGACTAGTTTGTTTATGTATAATCACAGTGATTATCGAGACAGGGTGGATAATGGTTGATACTGGTTAGAAATGACAGCAGAATAAATCTTGCTGGTTACTGGAAATGTTGGGTGCCCTACACAGAATATTGCTAACAAGTGATTAGATATTATTTATCAAGATAGAATAGATACCGTGTGTGGGTGCAGGTGAAAATGGTTCTGGGGGAGCTGGAGTGAAAACCCTCAAGTCCACCTGGAGCTAGCACTAAGAGAAAGAGGGGAGTTTAACAGAAGGAACTTCAGACAGAAACAACAAGGCCCGCCAGCAGGGGAGGGAGAAACAGGTCAGTTGTCCTGGGCCCAGCCAGGTCTGTCGGCGGGCCTGCCCCTGTGGGTCACATGATAGAACAGATTTTTTTGGTTAAATAGTTCAATAAATAGTTGAGATGTTGTGGTAGTGGATATATTAACATATAAATCACAACTTTTGAGTACCACCTCAATAATAACCATTTAATTAGATATAAAGCCTAAGCCAAGTCATTATATTTTCTGCTGATTTTGATCTCTCATGTAGAAGTCACAGGTTACTAATAAAAAACATTCACCTGACAATGTGTCCTCTTTAGGGTCGTGGTGGTGCTGGAACCTTATTTAGCTGTCATTGAGTAAAAGGCTGTTTATTTAAAATTATTTTTGAATAAGTAGCAGACTGACAAACACACTAACATCGGCATGCTGTAACACTAGTTTGGTTAAAAACAGGTTCCCAGCCATGCTACCATCAGAAGCTTGGATACGGTGGTGCTTTGGGCTAAATGCTCGACATGCTAATCAGCTCATTATGGATTTTGTTTGTCAAACTAAAGTAATGGGAAACTGAATTTCTAACCCGATTAGTTACTAAAGTTCATACTGTGAGAAAAAACTAATGGTCAACCAAACAATAACTAAGACTTAATAACATCATTAGAGCTGCTGCTAACCTGCCTGAAAACACCTCAGTCAATATGTACAGTAGAAACTCCACGTATTTGCTCTGTTACACAACAGTGATAGTTGTGTTAGTGGAACCTGTTTTCAGGTTTAATGTTTTTCTTTGCATCATTACGGTAATTTTACAGTGTGTACCCAAGGATTTGGTACAGTTGAATCTATGGGTAAGAGGTAAAAGAGTCCAATTGAAAAGATATCTCAAATGACATAACTGAATTTCCTCTATTACTAAAGTACCATACTCTACTGATATCAACGATTAGAAATTACTTTATGGAAGGTAATATTTGAAAACGTGATGTAATAATGAAGATGATGTAGCATTTACAGGGTTTGAAAGCGAATGTTCAAAATCCTTTCTCCCATCATGACTCTTGGTGGAGCATGAAATCCAAATGTGGGCAAAGCAGAGGTGAAAGTGAACCCACACTCTCCATATACCTGTGAAGGTTCTCAGTCATCCAGGTGAAGTTATGTTGAAGCCTGGACTTCTTTCTTGTTAGATATTTTGTCTGTCCTATTATTTAACAAATATTGACAATAATTGTTATATTGCATAAAGTTACAACTGGTTTCTTATGTGTTCATTACATTCATTATATTTCTAAGTAAGAAAATACACAGAACAGTCTGTAGCCTACATTTTAAAAACATGCTAGTGATAGGGCTTTAGGAATGACCGTGTCTGAAGGGGTGGGATTCTGGACCTCTAGGGCTGCTGGCCTACTTGTTTTCCCACTATGCTTGCCCTACCCATGGCTGATTACCTGGATCAGGTGTGTTTAGTCACGGCAGCATCCACTGAGGACTAAAATTGATTAACAACTCTTAGAAGATTCATTGTAGGTTCACTGTTTCAACAGATTCACTGTTGGTTTAGCATGAGATACAGTATGTACAGCACTGTGAGTGTATGCATGTACAATGAATACATGAACACTATTGTTAAGATACCATTTAGGACTCATAGAAAAAAAAACTATTTCCTGTTAGCTATGGAAAAAGTACCTGTGTACAAGGTGTTTCTGTTGAGATTTTGTTACAGCAGAAGTACACGCTGGTTCTCTCTCTGTTACTTTCAGAGAGAGTTGCTGGTGTTTCTAGGCATGTGCGTTTTTTAACAACAGCCACTACGATAATGGAAGTTTCTCCCTGATGTCATAAATTCAATTCAATTCAACTTTATTTATATAGCGCCAATTTACAACATAAGTCATCTCAGGGCACTTCACAGTGTAAG
>JAUYWH010000335.1:0-10693 GCA_034779795.1 Ctenopoma multispine
CACACATATTACTATGTATCAAAATGACCGGCTCGGTGAGGTAATGTTTGTTTGAGTGACCATGGCAACGTAAATTGCCCAAAACCAGACATTATGAGCTCACAGTAAGTCTGGGTATTCCTATCAGACACATGACAAATAAAAAAACTAAATAAATCGCTCGGCTCAGTAAATCTAGCTTTCTTATTGGCTTTAAGGCTCATGGGCGCAAGGTGGCAGGCACCTTCAAAGTTTCCCCAGGAACTTTCTAGTTATTATAATATTATTTTAAAATAATAACATTGCATTAGCAAACATAACAAAGACAGTGTTAAAGTTTGCTGAAATTAAATCTCTGTACGTTTGTGTAAATATTCTTTTAAAAAATAGCTCTTTCTTGCTATGTTAGTAATTTACAATATTAACAATGTGTACACTGTTTTTCTGATATGATTGCCTTTTTTTCTATTTCTACTGTCTTTTTCTTATTCGATGTGTGTCCAAACGTTTGACAGGTATACAGAGAGAGAGTTTGATACATTATACAGGAAGTACTTGCACCACACAGGATGGCATTTAGTTTTATTTTAGTTAGAATTTTGCTTCACACAATATAGGGTTTTAAAGATGTAATAAGACAGAAACTTAAAAGTTATGAAAACTTACAGTTTCTGATTCATTTCTATTTACCAACTTCTCTTTGGGTTAAAAGTCCTTAAATTTCTTTGTGTGGTACAAAAGACAAGTTCAGAAATGAAACAGATGACCTGTGTATAATTTCCATTGATAATCCTTTCTTCATCCCCATTTAACATGCTGCCCAAAAATTTCCAATTCCAAGTTCTTAAAAAATTATTATTATTTGCATCTCTAATTTTGCCAAGTATAGAAAAGCACATCACATCACCACATGTATTCACAATTTGCAAGAATGAAGAATTGACAGCTCTGTTCATATGAATTTCACGTTAGCACATAAGTAAGAGGTTCAATGCTTAAAGAGAGTTACTGGGAAGTTACGTGTTATTAGTTATTAATTCATTACAGATCGTATCAAAAGTCTTTCAACCAGTCACATAATGGACAGTGAGAATATTGATTATCAATTTGTAACAGTGATCAGATCTCTATTAAACTCTACGTTGGGGTAGAACATACCATCCCAAGTAAAGCCTACTTTTTTGAGCAAATCTTTAAGGTATTTCAAAGCAGATTCTCTAGCTTGCAGCCTGTTTTCATCTGTGTTTGTAACATCAGGTTGTACTTGGTTTTTAATTTCTCTCTCATTTTTTAACAAGTTGCTCACACTCTCAACTTCAGCACAATTGCCATAGGCCCAACCATTTGTTTCAGTTGTGCTCAAACCAAACAAATCCCCACATGATTTGCAAGGAGGTATTTCTGCTCCATCACTCAATCTAAACGCCTGACACCTGACGCTCTCTGGAAGTCTGATGGTTCCACCAAAGTCTGATTCTGGCTTATGAACATATTTCATCACTGCACCAGCTGCATAATTATCCCAGTAGCTCAAACAGGAGGCAGCAACCATGATTTTCCCAGGATTGGCACCAGAAGTGGACATGGAGACTCCGTAGTATCTGACTGAGTCTGGGCTCCTATCCTTCTGAGAGACACACATAGTGGAGGAGATCAGATGCTTTGCTCTTCTACCCCTGGAAAGCTGCTGGTTGAGCTCTTGCAGCTTTCGTTTAATGTCGCCTTCATTCCTTTCTCCAGTCAGGTGGACGACCTGCAGACAATTACTAATATTATCAAGCTGCATTCTTAGAGTCAAGCTTTGTGTTTATGAAATGCAGTAGAGTACATTAAGAATTATACAGCAAATCTGAGGACATTAAGGTGAAGCATAAAAAAGTGTACCAGGAAGAATTATCTTGTGATGAAATATAATCTCACCATGTTTAACACACAAGAAAATGGACTCCGCTTAGGTAGTTGAGTAGAATAGAGGAGAAAAGCACGAGGGAATGTCTTAGTTAATAATTGAAGCATCTTCTCATCTGGCACAACATTTTCAGGTTCGAATGATGGAAAGCTGATCTTCCCCAAAAAAAAGATGCTGTGAAGAACCTGTAAAATCAAACGTTATGTATTGATACAATGTGCTAAATGCAAACAACAGCAAAGACATAAACACAACTTTCTGAGGGTTCATTAAAGTCTTGATCAGACATACCTCATCCAGTAACAGTGCTCCTTCACGGTTTAACAACTGTCGCCACAGTTTCAACATTTCCAAGATAATCTTGTAAGCATTTTCTTTTAAAACTCTTTCACTTTCACTTAGAAACCTTTCTTCTCTAAAAATAATAAAGGATAAGGATTGTTTTAGATCATTTAAATGCAGAACACAACACTCAGCACTCATAGTTCAGCAAATTAGTCAACTCACTTCGTCATCTGTGTATCAGCCTGAAACAATGATAACGCACATGAAATTAGCAATGTACAGTGGAAGAATTCAATCATAATCATGTAAAGCAATTCAAAGAAGCTTCTTACCATTGTGAGCAGAGGTCAGTGAAATGAGAGACAGAAATAAGCTCTTGGTTATTCATCTATGTGACAGGATATCTGTTTAGCTGGGTGTGGTTTTAACAGTGACGGCAATACAACAGCAGAGAGACGCGCAAGTGAAATTCTGCTCACAGAGTAACAACTAATTCAAACAAAGTTACTAAAAAAGATAAACTGAGCTCTTGGTGTGCATATGGGTTCAATTATGTTTGGATGATATTTGTTCAGTTTTTAAGATGTCTGATTCAGAAACGATAATCTGGCAATGCATAACAGTACACACAAGAACAGACTGCTCTACACAAGAGATAGCATTCTTTATGATTATCTTATATTATTGTACTTTCTTACTTTTATTAGTGGCTCTGAAAAAGAATAACTCAAGTCAGATATATTCTTACCGCTCATTGATTTGGACTTTTTGTCTGACACAAAACGATAAACAAGCAGAGTTTGTTTTCCCTTTGATATCCTGTACTACACAATAGTATAGTGTTTTGTTTAATGTGAATATGTAAGAGTGTTACAGCGAATCTGTTGTGGCACGAAGCTTTGAAAGTTATTAAGTTGTTAGGTGAATGGAACAATAACATTTGATTCCCCAAATTTCAGGTTCATAAAAAGTGGTGAATTTGGTGCATAGATTGGAAACCTTTAGAGACACCATTTATTGAATCATCATATACCATATTGAATTAATGACGCACCATATATTTAACTTCTGTAGGACCATGTAGCAAAAACAAGCTATACACTTACATATTCAACACAAAGGCCATGATTTTTTTTCTTGTGTGCTGTAACAATTAGCCTAACAGCGATGATGTTAAACAGCAGCAAAAAGAAGAAATGAACAGAAACCACCGGAAGAGACGGTGCTCATGAAGGGACTACTTTAACAGTAACGGTAACGAATAAAAGGATACTAAGAAAGTTTAAGATATTTATTCATGTTAACATAGCAATGTACGGAACGTGATATTTGCAGTGTGTTTTCATAACATATTTAGGAGGACTGAAATCTGTGGACTGTCAAGGCAATAGGACACAATCATTTTCACAACACAATTAAATGAATAAAGCATTGTTCCAAGCAGAAAAGCGTCTCCGCTGATTTGATAGTTTCATTCAATTTGTGAGCCATCTGTAAGATTGCATAAATCCCAAGTCCTTCAAAAAATTATTTGACCAACTGAGTTTAACACACATTTTATTTCTTAAAAACAACACAATATACGTATAACATATACATTTAGATACACATTTATGTGTATACATATACAATACCACTCACAGTCCTTGCAACACCAGCAGAAACCAGGAAGTATCACTCAAAAGCATATTTTCTCAAGTTTCTTCATAGAGGTGGTGAGTAACTAAGTACATTTACTCAAGTGAGTGCTTGAGTAGAGTTTATACTTTACTGGAGTATTTCCATTTTATGTTACTTTTACTCCACAACATTTATTGTAACAACAAATTTTTACCTTTGAGAACATATTGAAGAAATCTGGACAAATTGTCTACATTTGTTATCAACAGCATCAAATTCTATATTGTTAAAATACACTTTGTACTTTAAGTAAGATTTTGTGCATGTACTTTATTACTTTTACTTGAGTAGAAAAAATTAAAGGGTACTACTATTTGTAGTGGAATATTTTTCTAGGCAAATACTTTTACTCTTTTACTTGAGATACTGCACACAACTTTCTTCACAGTCTTTTTGAAACATTAGCAGAAACCACGAAGTATCACTCAATGACTCCTGGAGAGGGAAGAACAAGACAGACATACAGAAAGTCAATTTAAAATAAATATGTAACACAGAAATAAGATGTCTGAGCACCACAAAGTTATTTTGATAAATATAACATACCATTATGGCATATCATTGAATATGTTTTTTGGTATTTTATCCTTTATTTGACAGTGAGAGAGCCAGACAGGAAACATAGGGGGAAAAGAGGGTTTGACATGCAACAAAGGTCTCAGGCCCCGGGGCTCGTCACCTCACAGATTTGTTGAAATGCGTGAAGTGAAATGACACTGGCTGATTTAACCAGTTGAATGTTTACAGTCTACACTTAGAGCTGTAAATGTATTAAGAACAGAGTTTGCAAGCAGAGACCTAGTTCAAGTGTGCGAGTATTCCACACAAGACAGAAGTGAAAGATGCACTTTATTACTGTGGTTGTACTTGTACAGTGGATACCATCATCTACAGTATATGAGTAGGTTCACACCTGGTGGCATGGATCATGGACTACCTGACTTGCAGACCTCAGTATGTGCGACTAGGGAACTGCAGGTCTGACACTGTGGTCAGCAGCACGGGGGGCGCCGCAGAGGACTGTGCTCTCTCCAGTGCTGTTTAGCCTGTACACTCTGCATTAAAGATAAATATACCCACCTATTGTTTCTCTGATGAGTTGGAGAGTCTCCAGGAATTCATCCTTGTTTTCTGTCACCAGCTTAAGATGCTCTTCTTCCAACCTTTTCCCCACTTCACCCTTCCTCACTTCTGCCCAGTCATCCTCTGTCTACAAAAAAGAGACGTTACAATATGTGAATGTGTTCACAGGACTGTTTAACCTAAAATATTAAAAGTCCTGCTTGATTCCACCAAATGACTGTAACTTCTCACCATGTGTTTGAAGGCTTCTCCCCTGTAATAGGTGGTTTCAGATGGATAGTTTAGTTTCTTGGAACATATCAGTTCCATGATTGAAACCACCTCATGCAGCTCCTCTCCATCATAGGCAAACCCCCTTTGGTCCTCACATGTCATCAGAACAAGCTGGTTGCACAGACACGAGATGTTCTCCACTACGCCTACGACCTGCATTTTCACTGCCTCCGGAAGGTAGAATTCTTCCCACTCACTCAACTCATCTTTCCCTCTCTCATGCAGGTCTCCTATCTTAAATGTGGAACCAGGTGGATTCTCCAAGGGGATACACACTCCTCTCTTTGTGGACACAAGCTCTTTCACCCATTCCATGTATCCTGCAACACATGCCAGCCAACAGGAGTTTGACTGAAGTTAGAAAATACTTATCATTGCAACTTGTTATGATATGTGAGGGAAAGATGTGTGTCTACCTTCTTTTGAAAGGGGCTCCCGGAACACAGGCACAGCAAACGGATGATTTAGGCCCCTGAAAAGTAGACAAAATAAACATGACAGAGTTTACAGAAATCCAGCCAAAAATGAGCCGATACTCACAGCAGTGTTTACACGATCTGTTAAAGGGAGTTTTTCCTCTCCACTGTCGCCTCAGTGCTTGCTCTACTGGGACTTATACTTTTTATACTTTATTCTGTATATTTCTATTTAATGTGTAAGGTCTTAAACCGTACACTGTAAAGTGCCTCGAGATTACTTCTGTTGTGAATTGGTGCTATATAAATAAAGTTGAACTGAATTGAATTTAATGGTCATTTTATGAATGATATAATGAATTCACCATATCACAAAAGATGCATTTTAAAGTGTCAAAATAAGGAAGTACATCAGTGTGGCAGTTCAGTCATTTAATATACATTTAATCAGTGTTGGTTATGTGAATCCCAAACTTGTGACCTAACTGAGTAAGACTTAGATTTAGTTAAATGATTAATCAATCATCACAGGTTTGTCGTTAAGAACGAGGAGACGTCCAGTCCAAAATTGTTATTTATTTATACACATTTATTTGCATACCACTCTTCAATGATCCAGTAATGTTATTTTATCCTTGTCCACTTGTATTTGAGTTTCTTTAGTTTTCTGTGAACTATGTTATGTGAAGCTGCAAGATATGAAGGCTGTAATCTGTGATCTGTAATCTGTGAGAGCTGTGTAGCAATGATAGCTGTGAAAGCTGTAATAATCATGCAATAATCATGGGCCTATAATATTAGTCCTGTATTGTGTGGGCTTCCGTTCTTTGCTTAACTTTACTTTACTAAAAAAACAGTCCGCGCACATCATGAACATCATATCACAACCGTGCGTCGTCTCCAATAGATCAGCTGGTGGATTTGCGTCCTGACACCTGCTCACATCCCGACAGACAGACAGACACACAAACTCACCAGCCGCATACCAACACAGAGTGTGCAACAATTGTCCTTCTCATTTGTTAACTCCTGTTAGACTTAGATTTTCGTTGCAGTGCAATTTAAAATAATTATAACAATAGGACAAAAAACTAATAAAAATTCAGCACAAACCAACCGTAGAAAACAACGTACTTAGTTTCCTTTAAACGGATAGAAACCAAATCTGGTGGCCAAAAGGATCCAGTTCAAGATGACACAAAAAAAAAGGCCGAGTTTTACCCACAACCCTATTGAGCCCAATTCGTACCAGTTTGTTAGACGTAAAAATTATGGAGAATAAAAGTCCGGTCCAGGTCTCAAAACAAAAACAAGCCGAAATGTCAAAGCACAAATTTCACATTAAAACTTCAAAACCTGATCACATACCTGTTTGTATGGCTCTATACAACAAATACAGTAAGAAAATACTGGGATATCAATTTAAAATTAAGCTAAATATGCTGCTACACTAATGGGACTATTCTGTGTCACATTATAAAGATATAATGCAGCCTTTTTCACACAGACCTGAATAACAAAATACTTTCAAAGAAAGGTGTATTAATATATTCTTCTTTCATGGTATCTTGTTATATGTAAATTCTCACCTCAGCTGATCTTCAGTGGACAAAACAGAAAGCTGATTCTTACCACAGGTGATGCTGTGATACAGCCACCATTGTGTGCAGGGTCATCTCTTGGTCTTTGTGGGCCCCTGTTTTGAATGGATACATGGAATTTAAATCCTTTGATGATCTGTTGCAATGCATCACAGTAGGATTTCGAAACAAAAATAAAAAAAACAAGAAAAAATTAAGTTGAAGTTTTTTTGTGTTTTTTTATGTCACAATTCAAACTCTTCTCCTTTACCTGGACTTGGAGCCAGCAAAAGTGACCCAAAAGAGACACTGGTGAAGTGTATTATTTATACTACAGTTAATTAATGCATTTTGTTTTAAATGTCAATAAAGACACTCAGGAATGATCAAATGAGAAAAAGGTTCAAGTATACTATGGCCAAGCCTGGTCCTAGACCCAGGACTCCCACATGCCAGAGCATTTCTTCATTAGTTGAGTGACACCGAACATGTCTGGTTTAGAACAAATTGTTATTTAACAAAATATTAATAAAAGTTAATATTCAGTGTAGCTGTTTCTGTAGTGATATTAAGACATCTCCCAATGATTTATAGAAGTTTCTTTCAACATAAGAGAGCAAATAAAATCAGAGAGATATTTGAATTACATTTTATTCTACTAAAATATTTTGAGACTAAAGCGGTAGCTTGGGGGCCCCCTAGTGGCCGCGGGGCCCTATGCGTCTGCATAGTCCGCATAGCACAAGAAACGGTACATTCACCTAAGAAAACAACATTTCAACAAAGCAGTGATGGATAAATACTACAAACCTTAACTCCAATGTTCACGGGAGTACTAACATTTTGTGTGTGTTGGTGGACAGCAGGTCTTTAAATTGTAGACAAATGGTTACGATACTTTTTTAGTGACTTAATCACATTATAATGACCAGAAATCACACATATACTGTACATTTCACTTTTTCCAATGGATCAAACTGTTTTATTACAAAACCTTTCTCAGTTTTGTTTCAACCATAAACCCTTACTACACTGTTATGGTTAGTATATTTTTCCAAGGGGATTAACAAATTATAAATCTAAATCATTAATTATTCATATAGTTCATTTCAAATATATACATTGTACTGTACTGTGTGGTAATATTGTATTCGATTTTACTAATTTACTTCAGTTTTTTTGGTGAGGGTAGACAAAAAATATTACAAATATTAGAAGACCGTAATACAGCACAATACACTCATTAGTGATTGTATTATGTACACCCTGTACAATCTAGTATGATCAAATGCAGCAGCTCCATTAATTCTACTTTTGCAGAACTAATATTTCTTCTTTTTAAATTGAAACTCTTTTAAATTACATAATAATTACACGGTCAACACTCAATTCTCTCGATGTCTCGGTCTAGTCAAGTCTTTTTTAAGTAGGGCTGCTGTATTAAACATAGTTTTAGCAAATTGTACTTATTTAAGACCACACCATTCAGTCCTGTCTCCCTGTTGGTTTTTCCAGTGCCCATTTTTCTACCCTTTTACTCCTCGTTGCACCAGTCGTCCCTCAGGCTCGACACACACTACTCTTACACTACACAAGTCTGTTGCTTTGTAACTCAACACTGGCTGAGGAGTTTCCTTCTCATAACTACCTTGTCTTTTCTGAAAATGTGTCTACTGACGCGGAATCAATCAACACATCAATATTTTCTTAAAGCTCAAGGTCCAGGAAAAACAGAAAAAATGTTTGTTACTCTTCTTTATATATATTTTTTTTTCGCTTTGTAATGTTTCGTAAAGTTGTTTTAATTTAATAAAGTAACAGCTTGATAATACTTCAATCTGAAAAAATCCAGTGTGATTATAATTAACATTAACATTTATCATATAAAAGAAGTTACCTGAAGATCTGTAGACTTGTTTTCGTACTATGAGACACTAACCCTAACCCTAGTGTCTCAAGTTCGGTTATTTCCAGTCTCACTACTTCCTGTTTTTTCTTCTTGTTTCGACTTTACACCATTCGGAAAATTTTAGTGGTGTTGAAACATGGACTGGAGTATGAATCAAGATGGCTCCGTACATATGAATGTTAATATTCAAACTAAATACTTTTAGAAAGTCTACTATTATCTAAATGCTTGAAAATGGCTCTTTACCTTATATCCCTCGAACCCCTTCTCAATATTTCTTTTAAATCAATTAATTTTAAGAGAATCCTTAAGTATGTTTTCTCTTTATTTATAACACTGTAAAAACACATGTTGTGTGTTTTCTGACATATCCTTTTTCTTCAATATCTACATTGTGCTATTCAAACCAGTGTGGCCAAGCATCATCCAAGAAATGATAATCTCCTCTATTACTTCTTATTTCTCGTACTTTTTTTTGGATGATGCAGCAGTGATCAAACTGCCTAATAAGAAAAGTGTAAAAGAATGACAGAAAGAAGTGGCTGCAACAGGCAGCCAGCTGAGGAGGCGCCAGGTAGCAATACTGAAGGAACGTAACTTCTATTAATAAATGCCTAATTGATACTTTTTTGGGTATAATATTTGTTATATGTTCTCCCTCTTTAACAAGCATGATCTCACAGATATGTTCAGAAGATGAATAAACTGAAACTGAGACACTCAGGCTCCAGATTCTGTGAAACCATTATGTTAAGATGCCATTAACTTCACTATTTCCTCACTAGAAACTGCTCCTGTGTATCACTGTTGTGATAAACTGCTCTGACAGTGAGATCACTATTTTGGATTTAACCTTTGTATAAATGTGTGTGTGTAGATAAAACTGCTTTAATCTTATGTTATTCATGCAACACCTAAAAAAAACTATGTGTCATAGTATAAATATGTTTGTTCGTGAACGTCCCAACTCTAATCCTGACATCCTATTCAGAATGGGGGTTACATGTTGTCTTGTACTTGGAGAGTGCTGAGTATAATATTGCTCTACTCTAGCTTTGTGTTTGTGAAATCTGTGGCTTTTCAGGTTTGACGTTTTTCAGGAAGTATTTATTTTATTTATTATTATTATTTATTTTTAAAAATAAAAACAGATGTGTCATCAGTCTTCAATCACTCATCCCTACATATACCATGTACACTTACTAGTCTACTCATTAACAAGCAGTAAACTGAGATTTCAGACACTTGCTAATTATGAACCTTTTGTCTCATTACTAATGACTGTTTGGGGGCAGTACATTGTAGGAATGATGTCTAGTGGCCATGTGTCATCAAAGCAGCTTTGAACATGAGTAACACATGATGGTAAGACGTGAGGTTTAGTGACAAAACCTGGATATCTTTCCAAAATATACACTAGTTTTATTATCATAATTACACCCGGAGTTCTTTATCACATCACATAACCTGTACTGACCTTCAGCAGTGGTGGAGGGATACAGCATACATACATACATACATACATACATACATACAAACATACATACATACATACATACATACATACATACATACAAAC
>JAUYWH010000336.1:0-10674 GCA_034779795.1 Ctenopoma multispine
AGTTAGAGATGGCTCAGGTGACTCTGAACCATCTCTTAGTTATGCTGCTATAGGTTTAGTCTGCTGGGGGACCCCATTTCACACTGAGCTCCTCTCCTCCTTTTCTCTGTCTGTCCACTTTATTACACCATTGCATGTTATTAACATTGTTTCTTTTCTCTCCCCTAGTTGTGTTTTGTGCCTAGTTCTGCTGGAGGTTTCTTCCGTTGAAGGGAGTTTTTCCTCTCCACTGTTGCCTTGAATGCTTGCTCAAGTGGGATTTTTGGGTTTTCTACATTATTCGGTATATATTTATATAATGTATAAAGTTCTTAAACCTTACACTTTAAAGTGCCCTGAGATGACCTGTGTTGTGAATTGGCGCTATAAAAAATAAAGTCGAATTGAATTGAAATAGCTATGTAGCCTCCAAAAGAAAAACACACTCTAGCACAAACTCAGCTGGGATCAGACATTAAATACAATATGCTTGTTGTGTTCAGCCACCACACTCTCTGGCTCAGGTTTGGTACAGATAAACGTATGTAGCGTGATTCATACTCTAATACATTGTGTTTCTGGGCATGATGTAGTGGTGTTTTATAGTAGGGATCAGGCATCACTGCAGTTGGTTAGTGTCAGGGAGAGACTGTGGGCTGGGTTAATAGGTGAAAATGTCACTTCACACACTTCACAGGATAACATGAGCGGTTATGGAGGTTGGAGAAATCAGAGGATGTTTGTCTGTAAAGACAGGACCAGGAGGTGCAGAAGGTGATAGTTTCCATACCCAGTGTGTGGGATAATACAGCTATTTCTATAATCAGAATCAGAGTGAGGGTTATAAAGAGGGTCAGAAATTTTCAGGTCCAGTAATACACAAAATAGGGACTTAGAGAACTGAGAGAAAAATCCAGGTCTGAGGTCAGAAACAGGCTGGGACAATAATAAGCAGCTGGACAAACAAAATGCAGGAGAGTCCCCACTGTATACGAGAACAATCTGGCACTGAGGCAGCGTAGACAAGTCCCTTAAATAGTTCCTCCACATGTGTAACCGTTCTCACTAAGTACCAGCAGCCAAGGAGACAAACAGGAAACATAACTGGCAGAACAGGAACTTAAAATAAGAGCGAAAAAGTAGAAAAGAAGACCGTGATGGCAAGCAAATTGCAGATCTTGTTTCTGATTTGAGCTCCTCCAGGTAAACTTGCTCCGCACTTGTAAGTTGCATTGGATAAAAGCATCAACCAAATAACTAAATGTAAATGACTTTGGGACAATGATATAAGACTTTAGCCCAGAAGAACGATAACTGCAAGGTTTTGGGTATATCAGATATACCACTGCATCCCATCTTTTTTTCTGTGTCAGTATATCTTCTTCTGCAGGAAGCCAGTGTGTTTCAACACAAGCAAATTTTAAAACTGAATCTATCTCAGAACAAAAATTATACTACAGGCATCAATAGGTGTTTTGGCTTTTTGGGGCAGCACAGGGTGTGTGTGTGTATATATATATATATATATATATATATATATATACACACACACACACACACCTGTTTGTGTGTGTATACTCTATATGTGTGGAAACTGGTGCACACAGTGGCAACACTTTACAATAAGGGTACATTAATTAACATTACTTAATGCATTAATAAGACTTAACTTATTGGTAATTAAGGTTAACTAACATGTCTACTAAGCATTTATTAATGGTGTTCATGTTGACAAAGGCATTAAATAATACATTAGTTAACATCCATAATAACCCTTTATTAACCTTACCTAATGTAGTAATAAGTATTAACTGACTAACAGGTAAGTAAAGTTAACTAATGCATCTACTAATCATTTACTAATGGTGTTTTTGTTGTTGTTTTGGAATAGCTAAGAAGTGCCTTATACGCCCCTTAGTATGACCTTGTGTCCATTGCAGTTTTGGTATAATAGGCTGGTGGGGGACGATCCAGCAGATTCTATGCTGTTTGTGATGTGTGGGGTCTGTTTCCTGGAAACAGAAGAAATACATACAGGCTTCTATGCTCCAGAAGTAGTGAGCATAGAAGTGTATAGAGGAAGAACATCTCATAATGATGTGATTGCAATTTGTATGAATTAATAAATGAATGAATGAAATGCTTTATTTATAGTACGTCATACACCCAAAGGTGCGCACTTCACCTAAATCACACATATGACACTTTCTGTCCTCCTCAGGAACCAAATTGAAACATCCTGTTTCCCTAGCACAAGCTAGGTCATCGATTGTCAGCTGAGCACAGATAAACCTCTGTGCTCCGCTCAGGTTGAGATTGGACAAACACACATACAACTGTACATATGAATTATAGCCATAACATTCTCAGCCTGGTCATTTGCCTTCACCTGTTGATTTCAAGCACCTTGGTTTCCTGTTCATCATCAGCCACCAAGAGGCCTGAAATCTGCATCGTATATCAAGTTTATTTCACTTTCATCAATATTCCCCATCATCCATGTTAACAAACAGTAAAAACCTCAGTGGACATTATTCATTATTTTTCCTTTTGAACCCTGTGAACATTTGGCTTGCATGATTTATTAATCTACAGGCTCCTTTTCTCTCTGCTCCCATCCAGTATGAGAGTTGTGGCTAATTAGCCCCTGGCAGCCTCTCCCAGTTAATGTCCTCGATAAAGATTTCAGTAGGCTTCCCAGATTCCCCTGGGCTTCATAGCTGCTACCCAACCAGCTATAGGTGCATCGCAAGTCTCTTACTGTATGTAAAAGCGTTTGAGGAGTGAGGATCATTGAGAGATGTTTGAGGAGCATTCATTACAGTAAAGGGACCATCCTTCATGAAAGTGTTGTCCAGGACTCACACACATTTTTACTGGAAACCTGCTGGTGATTGGCAGCACAGTTAATTTATTTAGTTCTTTTTTTTTTTGATTCGTCATCGTGATAAAAGTTGGAGAGTAATCATCTCTCAGTAAAAAATGCATTTTAATTATCTATAATCATTTCCATTAAGTAAGGCTGAGCCTACACACACGTACTGTATATCTGTTCAGCTGGACTGAGCCTCACTGTATGGATGAGCAACTTGTTCTTGTTAGATGAAGTAATTACCCTAGAATTCCCCTGCACCAGTAATTATGCCATCTTCAGCTACTGCAATTATTCTCCCAAACATGGACAAATACTGTTGTTTTTCATGCCTTGTCTTTTGTCAAGTAGTCTAATTTGTCACATCAAGGGAGATACAGATCTAGCATTTTACTCATATAAAGGACATATCATGTTTGCTATGGTTAAAGATATTTAAAACTCTAACATCCTTTTATAATTTAGACCTACCAACACACTGGATTAAAAGAAATGTCAGTACTTACACTAATAGTCAAAGATTTGGACACATAAAACATATTCTGTAGTTTAACACTTTCTTGTTTACTGCACAGTCCCATATTTGTTGTGTCATAATTCTAGTGTCTTCAGAATTAATGTACACTGTAAAAAAATAAATACAAAAAAAAAAAAAAATAATACAAATAAAGAAAAGAAACACTCAAGCTATGTTACATCTAATTTGTTTATTCTGTATATTATCTGTTTCTGGTTTCAAGGAGAGGAATCTCGTGTGAATGTGCAGGGGCTCAGATTGCATTGCGGGTTATGTACAGTAGATACGGTCTTTTTCAATCAGCTGCTTACAGTGATTTCTCTCAGCATTTAACAGACCTTCTCTACATTTCATTTTGTGTACAGAAACAACAAACATGACACTGCATTAATATGTGAATTTCAGAGGTGTCTATATTCCTGCTTTTCCTGGAGACTGAGATGAGCTAACCACATCTTTACTTCAGTTCACTCCAACAGAATATGACACTGATGTAAAAACAATAACAAGTCGTATTGTATTCCTTTAAATATGTGAAATGAAAATTTCATGTTTTATATTTCAAGAGGCTGGTGCTGGGTACTTTTGGATCCCTAAAACTACTTTCTTTGTTTTTAGTAGACTAAAAATGAGTGTCCTTGACTTGCTGCATGTTATCTCAGAGACTGTGTCAAATGAACAGAGCAACTCTGCATCTTTTAAAGTTCATTAGTTAAAATGACACCTATGGAGCTACAGCAATGGCAAGTTGTTTTACCTCACTGCTCCCTGCTGCTTCTCATGTCTGTCCAGGGCTAATGAGCTCTGCTGGGTCATGGAACAGGTGGCAACATGCCCACAAGCATTTTAAACGAGCTATGCCTGGCACCCATCACAACTGCATGTAAAGTACTATAAAGTAAAAAATTTGCCTCCAAGTGAACTCTTAAGAGGATTAGAACTTTTTTCCCCACTAAACAATTTATTCAAGTGGAAAAAGGTGTGAAAAAGTTAGCTGAAATAAAGCTGCTTTAGCAGATTACAGAACACAGATTTGCACATACCAGTTATTAAAGGAAGAGTTCAACATTTTGAAAGCATGTTTTCCTATATTATCAAACATGCCAAAACTGTAACTTTAAACTGTTCAGCTGTGCATGGTTTGATTGGTTGATTTAGTTGGTTTAGTTGGTTGATTTAGCCAGCATCAATATATAGTCATCCTCCAAAGTCAGTAACCCCTCTCTTAATTCTGTGTTTTTTGTGTGTAAAAACGGTATACACTTCATCTGATCGTAGTGAGACTTAATATTGAGCAAATACAACCTCAGAACTTAAATTTTCAAATCAATTCAACTTTATTTATATAGCGCCAAATCACACCATAAGTCATCTCAGGGCACTTTACAGTGTGAGGTTAAAGACCTTGCACACAAGTTGCAGCTTGGTGCTGATAATGATCAGCCCTTGATTAATGATTATCTGCAGATGTGCAGACATCTATAAGAGAGATTTTGGCAGTTTGCTGGTCTGAAGCATTCAGGTGTGTGTTAACACAATGCCAAGTGGCAAAAACATAAGTAATAGTCTTAGAGAGACAATTAATGCTACTAATCAATCTGGATAAAATTAAAAAACTATTTCCAAACAATTTGGCGTTTGACTTTCTACATCGACAAAGATTATTCAAGTAGAAAGTCATCAAACAGGATGTCAATCTTCTCAGGAGTTGACATCCCAGTATATTCACCCCAAGATCAGACCATGGAATGCTCAGAAAAATATAAGAAACCCCAAGAGCTACATCTCAGACCCTACAGACTTCACTTAGCATGTTAAATGTTAATGTCCATGACAGCACAATTAGAAGAATTTGGAAGGGAGAAAGCCTCCTGTCTAAAGAGAACATGAAAGCGTAATTGAGGTTCACAAAAGTGCACCTGAACAAACCATAGGACAATAGGCTCGTTCGAGATGAACTGCGCCTCGCCTGGAAAACAGAATACGTGTGAGAGCAGGCGGTGCAGCAGGGGGAGTGGTTAAATGTCAGCTATTAAGTCAGAAACAAATGTTTCTAACTTTTTTAGCAGCATTCAAGCTACAGTTTGTACTGGAAATCATAAATAGTCACATAAAGAGACTGCACGCCGCAAAATATGTCGCATGAACCACCTGAAAAGTGTTTTTTAAACACAGTTGTTATTTTGACTGCTGTCATTAAAAGAAATACGTGAATGTCATGGTCTTCACGGACTTTCTTCAACATAATAAAACTGCGTTAACGCGTGATAAAATAATTGTCAGTGTTAATTGATTAACGTGTTTACGTGATAATAACATGTTAACGTGCCCAGTGTAGATGTTTTTTTAGTGTTCTGAAAGACATCTGTCACTTGACAGTCTAGTTTAAGATTACAGTCAGCTTTTCTGAGAATTCACTGCATTGATTCTGTAAAAAAAAATCTATATTTACAGTAAAAAATATTTGAAAGTAAAAAAAAGAGATAAGGTTATAACGCTATAAAACTTCCTGTTGTTGATCCAACATCTGCACCAATCATGATCATCATCATCATGCCCTCAGTCCTTGCAGCTCGATGAGAGAAACTACAGCAGCCGACATTATTGTTGCAGGACAGAGGTGAATAGGTGAAGATTTGGGCTTGTTGTGCAGCCACAGGAACTGAGCACCTTGCAGTTATTGAGTTGACCATGAACTTCTCTCTATACTAGATACTAGATAATGTGAAATAGCTTTGTCAAAAAAAGAGTCATTGTAACAGTAAATCAATATAGTGATTTGGTTCATCTGAGGTTGTGTTTGCTTAATACCAAGACCTGCTATGATCAGATGCTTTTTGATATGTTTTACACATAAAAACACAGAATTAGGGGGTACTAACTGTAAAATGCTTGTCCGTGTCGACATCATGATTCAATAAATATACTAGCAGCAATTTAAACTGTGTATTTACATTTTTATTGGCTCCGGCAGTTCTGTGACCTTTAAGAGGAAAAGTGGTTCGGATAACTGATGGATGGAACTGTCAGAACCCATTCTTATCTGTAACACATAATAATGTGTGATCATTTGAAACAATCAAAGAACTCAATATGACCATCGAAGATCCTGGCGGGTCTAGGAGGCCAGTAAAGAGCTACACAGAGCAGAGATAGCACATTTAATACTAAAAGTCAATAATTCAAAGATGCCTTTATATATATATACCTATATAGGGAGGCATTCAAACCTTTTATTAAAAACAACTGCTAAACATCTCCCACATCCACTAACTCCGGGCTGAATAAGTCGTATGAGGGGGGCAAAACACTGATATAACACAGCTATCAGCAGGCTGTAATCACATCTCTGTTTATTTGGCTTCTGTTTTTCTTTTCTATGCAATCTTAGGGCTCAAAAATTACTAAAGTATTTAATGAAATTATGAAACTTGTTGCAGGAAACTTCAGACAAATACTAGTCAACATCAGCATTGTGGCTCAGCAGGGAACTTATTTACAGTGCTGTCTTCAGTTATTCTGTCACACATCTGGATATCAAACAATCAAACAACCTGGACTTTCCCATCCAGTCTGACGTGTTTAGTGAAGTATAAGCTGTGTTTCCTTTTTCATTTTCTAACAAGAAAAGGAGAGACAAACTATTAAAAGTGATCATATAATATATTCAAATTATTCTTCTTTCCTCTTTTGGAACCCTTTCAGTGTCTTGTCCAAGAACACCTCGACATGCAGCCAGGAGGAACCAGGATCCACTGACCTTGGGATTCATAGACAATTGCTCTACCAACCCAAAAGTTATGGTGCTATTTCAAGAGACACCTGCTGCCACAGGGGGCACTACTAGGAAACGAAGACTGCTGTGTGCTTCTCATTTTTTCTCTTAACCATAATCATATCATAACATTAACAGTGTGTTTATTGCAATGATAAACCATAACATCCTAATGATAATGATGTCATTATTCTAACCCAAAGCACAGGCATTGGCCACCTACAGTAGATGAATAATTATCATGCCAGCACCTGGATTTTCACTTTTAGTCTGTTGTTCATGTCCACTGCATCTGTGCAGGTGTGTCTCTTGTCATTTACTTAATGAAACCTAGAATGAGAAGAAAATATCATTGATGTCACAGAGCAGCAAAACCAGCACTCTGTAATGACAGCAGCTTTAAATCCAGATGTTAGCTCCTGTCTAAATTGTGAGACCTTTCGCTCACAGTTCTGTAACAGCAGCAGTCTGCTTCTGTGATATTTAGCGGGTGAACACTCCTCCACAGAGCTGCTGTTAGTTTGACATTATCTTCATGCTGAGGTTAATGAGTATCTGTTGAAATCCAGTCCAGACCTTTCTGCTACAAAACAGTCGTGGTGACATCTGTTCTCCTGGTGTACACCTAAAGCTTGCACTAAAAGTTGTGTAATTAAGGAAAAAATAGAATTAAAATATATATTATAAAACATGGAAACTGCAAAGACAGATGAACAGTAACCTTATAATGTCAGAATCATACAGAGTTATGAATAAACAGGATATGTTGAATATCATATATACCACATACCAGATAACCTGTATAGGGTTATCTGGTATGTGGTATACGGCCCCACGATAATAGCTAACAGGCAGTATGTGCATGCAAACATACTGAGAGATGCTATAGGAAATGTTAAAATTGTCATAAAACATTAGAATAAAAAAACTTTTCAGGGTCAACAAAGGCTGTTTCACTTAGGACAGGGCATCGCTCTGTCCCCAAGGCAGTGTTGGTATTTCTCACACCAACCTCTAACCTCTGTCACAGTGGCTGTTTTCTATAAATTGTCTAATTCTGTGGATTGCATAGACTCAGATAGCCTACAAAATGATGAAGTGTTCACCTTGTCATTTTCCTTTTCTCCTGAGTAACCAGCCCTCAGAGAGCACACTGACCTCTTCAGTCTCTGCATGAGATGTCTAATTTTAGCATTATGCAAATTAGGGCTTTTTCTGCGCACCCATAAAACCCATAAGAGACCTTGGACCAAATGACCTTCTAGCAGTGTTGTCTTTCAGCATTTTACTGTTTAGCTTCACCAACAGGCATCCCATTGCTTACTTTGTGTCCCAGCACTGTAAAAAGTGGTATATGCCAGTGTTAGACTGGCCTTACCAATGTGACAATGTGTACAGTGTAACTATTTCTGACAGCATCTCGGCGCGGCCACAACACGCACAGTTTATTAAAGGTGTTAGGCTAACTTCCAGGAAACTGCCGTTGGAGCTGCTGTGTTCTCTGGGTGTGTCCTCACTGGAGTCATTATTAATGACATTATAAATATCTGTAATTTTATCTTGTTTGCACTAAAAGAAAACTTCTGTTTTCATGAAACACCAATAGATATCACAACAGTTATATAAAGTAGCTGTACTGCTGCAAAATGATAGTGGATCCTAAAAGAACTATTCATTATAATTGATCCTGTTTTCTTACTTCCCAGCTAATTACGTCACCTGTCCAAAAAGTTAAACTAAGTTAGACAAAGGCAGAATTTGATTTATTAAATTCCTTGAAAATAAATAGATTATATTACAGTTTCTGCAAATGCAGATTTTTCATTTGAAATTACAAATGACAAAAATATGGTGAAATAAATCCACAAAGTGCAGTGTGTGTTTGTGAGTCCCACACTGACAGTTTTCCCGTCAAGCGCTGGTGCCTGGGTGAAAACATAAATCAAAGCAGAAGGCACAATCCCACGCCTACACAGTTCACCACTTCTCCTAATTTGCATTTAAAAGCAACAACAAAGGCAGCCTTAAATAAAAAACAGCAGCTGAATGAAACTAAGGTTTTATTTCTTTTTTAACTCAGACCACTGGTTCTGTCATTTGATTATACTTCACCAGTCCTGCCCTTGAATAAAGCACCAATACTGGAAATAAACCTTCAGATTAATCAAAGAGAAGAAGAAGAAGAAGAAAAAAGAAGGGCTTATGATAAAATGATGACCAGTGAACATCCAGCACAATTGACAGACCCACTTCCTGCTTTAACTCTGCTTTGAACGTTATCCTCAAACTTTCACTCTTGCTGTAATTACTAGGGCAGCTTTAGGCAAAAAGTGGCACTTGAATGCAACACAAACACTACAGCCAATGGCCAGCTGGCACATACAGTACCTGCATGCAAAGAAATACCCCCCCATCTGCAGCAGATGGGGGTAAAAAATCTATCACTTTGAAATACGGTAGATGATCCTCCTTCTCTGTGCCATTATTCAGTCTGCTCAGCCCCGCTCAGTCACGTCGATGTGAGACGAGCGGTGTTTGTACCAGGAAGTTTAATTTCAGTTGGAACGGATGCACTGAAAGTAGAAGAGACAAAATATCGATACCGGCGTGCTAGTATCGATCCGATAGCGATACCAACTTGGTATCGATGCTGTTGGATCGATCCACCCACCGCTAACTGACATGGATGCTCTTCAAGACACATTACCAGTGATGGCCACAGACTGATTGAAACACTGCCTATATAAGCCACACCCATGCATGGCCTCTTCAACTCCTTGATTTCCACATTCAAGCAGTCAGGTGTGTGTATGGCACTGAGTTGTGTATAGCATGCATTTGTGGGGTATGACATCAGCGTCAGACACTTACCACATAAGAAACTGGTGTACGGGCTCCTCTCTGGATTCTTTTTGGATTGCTATGTTGTTGTCCCACACTGGCTGGTGACAGCATGGCTGCTGGTAGCATCAGATCAGTTGGGCAGCTACTGCAGCCATTGTCTCACCAGGATTCCAACCCCTTGTCGAAAGAAATCTGCAGACTTGCTTGCTAGTTGGAGGACGCTTCACAGCTGACTACTGCAGATGACACATCGTGGCTGCCTTTTGGTGTGTGCGTTGACACACACCGCCGTTGCTCTTGCAAAATCCGATAAAGTTGGAGGACGTGGGTCACCTGTGTCTCAGCAGTTTGTTATTTGTGTGTGACCTTCACACTCTACCGCTGACTTCCATGTCAGTGTGCTGGGTATATGGAGGATAAATGATGCCACTGAGTGCATGTTCATTGACTGCTGGTCATATGGCGTGTAACTAATTCCACTGAAGGTGTATTTCTCTCTGTAGTTCACAAGCAATAAAGAACAGTAAATAACTACAATTTACTTTACTTTACTTTAGTTCATTTTGCAGACGCTTTTATCCAAAGCAACTTACAAGGAGACACAAGCAATTTACAATTCGGGTTCTGTAACTATGAGTTACTTCCAACTAAGAGCCCTGATAAGATACAACTTGTCAAGAAGCAAAA
>JAUYWH010000337.1:0-10669 GCA_034779795.1 Ctenopoma multispine
TAAGTATACTTCATACAACTTTATACTTTAATATGACACAACACAATTCAATGCATTTATGATTACCATATTACAATGCAACACCCTCCATAAACACAGACCATGAAAAAACATTAAATAGTGAAATAATTATATATGTTTTCTGCAAATTAAATGTATATATTTGGTAATTTATATATTCAATAAATTATTTGTGAAATTATTTTAGTATTTAATAATTTTAATGGCACATTTAAAAATGTGTTCAATGTTTGCAATGTGACACTCTCCACCCTCTATATTACCATACTTGCACTGAATAAACTTAGCCAGGGCTGCACTGTAACCAGCCTCACGGAGGCTTCCAAATGATCTTAATTACGGTGTTACCATATTTGTTCTTAAAGATCTTCAAGTGTGAAAATGCTAAAATCTGAGTATCATAACTAGAGTTGAATACTGCAGTGAAAAACAGCGCGCGTTGTCTCATCTGTGAGTAAATTTCAACACTGTCCTTGAGCAATCGACTGTTAGCTGACTGTCAGCTGTCAGCCTTTATCGTCACATCTCCTCCTCAGCTGTAGATGAGTTCAGGTGATGTTGCTAATTTTGATCACAGTAAATCAAGCTCAACGTTTCACTAAGTTCGCTGTAGTTTTGCAGTAGCTCGCGTGTGTGCTGGTGATCCATGTGTTAGAGATTTCTGACTGGCCGCCCTGTACGTCAATCAACACACGTCTTATATTTTGAAATAGCACACGATCTGCCGGCACTACCTCCGCGAGCAACTGGTCGATCGTGAATGACATATTGGCCGCCCCTGTGCTATGCTATACAAGTAATAAATCATTAAAAGCAAATGTTTTGTTTATCTTTCTTATCTTTTTGCTTTTATTTTAGCAAAGGTAATTATGATGGTTAAATGAGTCCATATGAAAAATATGTGAGCTGTAAGACTTAAGTCTAGTAAGGTTAACATTAAGTTTGCTGTCTAACTGCTGCATGTCAGGTTAGATTTCTAGATGCTGGATGTGAGCCAGTTAAGGGTCAGCATAAAGTTAAGGGCAGTCATTCCAAACCAGATGTGGGCTGTGTGGCAGTGGTGAGTCTGGGTCATATTTGGTCCACATCAACGCTGCTATCTGGGAAGGGTTCCTTCTCCAAATTGAGAGGATTCTTCCTCGCCTCAACAACCACCGGCTCTGGAACCCTGTGCTGGTACAGACACCTACGGCCAGCTTCACCTCAGTCCCTTTCCTCTCCAATCACATTAATAGTAGCACTCCATAATCAGAAATATTCGCTTTCTCAACGCGGCCATTAATTGCTTCCCTGGAGCCACCGTCCCAGTCATCCTGGATAAACTCCTGGGACTGCTGATTTCACTCATATCAGCCAGATAATTGTTCATGTGAGTTCATGCAAAACAGTCCGTAAACAGTCTGAACTGACTAAAAAGGATTTTACTGACCTTTTTATATTTTTAAATAATTGTGGAAGACCTGTTTTTATCTCTGGCCCTATTCCAACAGTGACCAGGGGAATAGGGCGCTTTAACAGAATCCTCAGCCTTCACAGCTGGCTTCTGTCTGCCTGCTCCCCTGTCCTCTCTCTTCTTCGCACACCTGAATTTAATGTCCCCTAACCTTCGTCTCAGTTGTTACAGACTGCACTTACTTTCGATCACCTGTGAGCAACACACCTGTCACTAATTGTCCGCTTCATCTTCGGATTGTATCACCAGCTCCAGCCCAAACAATTTGAGAACTATCCCAGTTAAAATCAGCTATAGATCACATAAAGTCTATAAAGCATCTCACAGATCATATTATAATTTGCCTCAACCCCGCCGCTCCTGCCCCCCATGGTGAATCTACAGAACCTAAGATCGCTGTATCGGGCCCCCCATTCTACCGAAGCCCCAGCTCCAACCCCAGCTAGGGTTGGCCTAGTGAACGCCAGATCGCTGGCGAATAAAACTTTTATTCTCAGGGACCTTTTCAACACCTGTGATCTGGATTTCCTCTTTATCACAGAGACATAGCTGAGTGTGGGTGAGTCAAGTGCTCCGTCTGCTCGTTTTACCAGCGGGCTGCTGTTGTTTTAACTCGCCGCGTGGGGGAGGGACGGCGACTGTCCATAAAAACATTATGCATCTACATTCGCCAGCTTTGAGCTGACTTATTTTGAAGTGGGGTACTCCAATCCTGTACTGTGTGTCGTCATCTACCATTCACCTAAATACAACAAGAATTTTATTACTGACTTTTCTGAATTCCTAGCTGGGATTTTCACTTGTTGCACCCATGTTCTGATCTATGTTCCCCTGATAAACCTCTGGTAATGGAGTTTTTAATGCTCATTGACTCTTTTAACCCGGTGCAGTCTGTGCTTGTTGTTTCACACATTGGACCTTGTACTTTCTACACATTGCCTGTGACTAACCTGGAGATCCATAATACTGTACTTTCCAATCACATTCCTTTAATATTTGAGACTGTCTTTACTTGTACTGCAGTTAATCCTCATGCTTCTGCGGTCAAATTATTAACCCCTCCACTGTCAGTCAGTTCTCTGTGGCTTTTGACTGGCTCTGTCCTCCAAATTAAATTGATGCAGAGGAGCTTGGTTCTTGGAGAAATTGCATGTACCTCTTCAAATGTTTAAATACTGCTGGCTCAACTACCAGAACACAGTTAAAAAGGACACAAGGGAACACTTTTCTAATGTTATTCTCTCACAGTCAGAACCCTCATGTACGTTTTAATACCATCGACTATCTCCTGAACAGTCCACAGACTGTTGGTTTGGAACACTCTACTGAACTGTGCAATAATTTTATGCAGTTTTTCATTGATTCATTCCTTGCTTCACTACACTGGCTGCCTGTGCTCTTTAGAGTCCAACTTATAATTCTTATGTTTTTATTTTTAAGTTTAAATAATCTTTCCCCTCCTTACTTCCTACATTCCCAATCGGTCCCCTTAGGTCAGCCAACCAGCTGCTCCTCATTGTCCCAAGATCTAAGCGGAAGCTCAGAGGGGACAGGGCTTTCTCTATTTGTGCCCCCAAACTTTGGAATGCTCCACCTTTGCAGTTAAGAGTTCATCTCAGGTGATGTCATCAGTGAGACTCACGTACTGCCCCATTTAAACTCAAATCGAGTTGTTTTTCTTTTTCCAAGATTTCAACAAAATTAAGGTTGCCTGAATTTAATCTTTAAGAACTTGCTGTTTCTTTATCTTTAAAACATACAGAGACAGGCTATATTTCCTTTTGGAAAGTTTGTTTGTTTGTTGTCTTTGTTTGGAAAGACTTCTTAAGACACAGATGTGGAATGTTCTGCAACAGCCAAGTCAATAACTTGACCTGAATCCGAAAGACCTGTATTTCACATGCCAAAGGCACAACTGAACGCTTAAAAAAACAAGCAGGAACTGAAGACAGCTGCAGTAAAAGCCAGACAAATCATCACCAGGGAAGAAACTCAGCATCTTATGAGACAGGGGCATGTGCCAAGGCTTTGGAAAACATCTTGGAAAACACTGCCAAAATGATTACAGACCAGTCAGCCTCCCCTCTCGTGTCATGAAAGTCCTGTTGAAACCAGTACGGACCCATTTGAGGACTCAGGTGTAAACATCTTTAGACTCACTACAGTTTGCCCCGAGGTTGGAGTCAGACAATGCCATCTTCTCCAGTGAGCTCTCTTACACTTGGACAAAGCAGGCAGTACTGTAAGAATAATGTTTTTTGACTTCTCCATTGTCATTTAATACAACACAGCCTATCCTGCTGAAGGAGAAGCTCCTGAAGATAAATGAGACAGACCTCTACATGCCTCCTGAATTACTGACTACCTGACAAGGATACGACTGCAAGGATGTAAGCCTGAGCAGGTGATCAGCAGCACAGGAGCACCACAGGGAACTGTCCTCTCACCTTTCCCGTTCACACTGTATACCTCTGACTTTTAGTACAACATTGAGTCCTGTCATCTGCAAAAGTTGTCAGACAACTCGTGGGGTGATTCCAGAGGTCTGGTGAACCATTTTTTGAGGTGGTGTGGGAACAAATATCTGACCTTAAGAGTGACTAAAACCAAGGAGAAGGTTGTGGAATTGAAGTACCAGAACAAGCTTTAAAAAGCTCTCCATTTTGAGAGAAAAAGTAGAGTTGGTCAAGGGGTACAAATACCTAAGAGTTCACAGACTGGATTGGAAATGCAACACAGAGACTGTCTACAGGAAGGGACAGAGCAGAGTCCTCTATGTGCAACAAGATGTTGAAAATATTTTATCAGTCTGTTGTTGCCAGTGTAGTATTTATTGCTGCTGTCTGCTGGGGCAGCAGCACCAGAGTCAGTGACACCAACAGGCTAAACAGCAGAGCAGCTTTGGTTCTAGACTTCTCCAGCTCCGATGTGATAAGGAAGTCATTCCTGCCACCAGCCATCACCCAGTACAATGGTTATATTATGACAGTAGAGAGTTTGCTCCAATAGTTTAACTATCAGCAGCATGACAGACTGTATTTCTTGTTACTGCACATTGATTCTCGATCTATCCGTAATAGAATTTCAGTTTTTCGGTAGATCTGCAGATTCGACTGCCCATGTGTAGGTTAAATATGTATACGTTTCTGTTTAAATGTGTTTTTCTGTATTATTTTGTACCATCTTCTGTGTGTCTGTATCTGTAGGCATCATCACTAACAGTTGCAGAGCCACTCAGTAATAATTTTTTTATCATTAAAATGTGGGATGTTGCATTGCGAGATTGTTAGCAGAAAGCAGGCTATCATGTAACATGTACACTGTGGAGTACACTTTGAGTGAATAGATTTACACACTGAATAGTTGGATAAATATATATAGTTAATAGGGTATTGTTTCAAATACAGCTTTGCAAAGAAGTATTAATTTATAATTGTTTTAGGCTGTATGTTTACTTTTAAGTGCAAAAAATTGGGGTCTATGTGAAAAAATGGTTGTAATTCCTAAATGGTTCCTACAAGATTTTTGACCAAAACCTTAAATTAAAGCTGAACCTTAAAGTCTTAGACTTAAAATGTTTGTAAATGTTTGTAAAATGTTGTAGTTTCAGGTCCACTGTGCTGGCATACAAATCCAAAATGTTTAAATTGTGTCACTGTCTAGTAAATACAAAATGCAGCTTTAAATTGATTTAATTTAATAATAACAAAACAATAAAATTTTAAATAATGAGATTATGTATAAGATGGCATTCTTACCTGGAGGCTGTCCATCTTGGAGGAGCACCTGGTGAGAATAACTCTGGCCAGCAGGAGGACGAAGGGGTTTGTTACCAGGCTGTACACAGATTCCCCATCTAAGAGTAGGCTGGAGTGGATAGCCTCAAGCAGGGTCTGATTCTGCCAGTCAACAACATGCAAGTTAAGTTAAGTCATCATTGCTAACAAACTTATACAGTCTGAGATTCTGACCAGTTAGTGAAATAAACTTTAAGTATAAATGAAAGGTAGAAGCTTCTGCCAGGGAGAACCACTGTAGGGCCCTATGATTTCTGCAATGCGGAAAGAATTCGCTGATCTCGATGTGCGGGCAAAGCAAAACACTAGTTTCTAATGAGTTTCAGCTGCTGCAGTCCCCTGAACGTGTCACCCGTTTAGACGGGACACAGCTTTCCACACACACACAGAGGGCAAAAAGTCAGCTATGATGAAGAGACTCACTGAAACACAGAAGTAAATCAACACTCAGTGCTACGTTTAGAGCAGAACAATACAAAAGACTTTTTTTAATCGGGAGAACAACTCTTCTGTGAATTTTACCAGCAATAGCCTGGACCTGCAAGAACACGTGACGACCACTAACAGTCAAAGACTCACATCACAAACAGAGACAAGAAGCAAACTAGGACCAGCTGCTCTTAGTCATAAAAACAAATCAGCTGATCTGTATTCCAGGTGTTCCCTCTGTTTATTTATTAGACACATTTTTATGTTGATTTCAAAGGAGAAGCACTTCTATTTTACAAAAGGCAGACTGCTTCTTTATTTTAATGTGAAATACATAAGATTCTTTGTTTTGCATGAAAGATGAATGTTTTTGTTGTTTACAGGTAAATATTGAAATGCATTAGCAAAGCAGTAAATGTTCAGCTGAAGCCCAGCACAAGTCTTTCCCCATCCACTCCATAATCAGACACTTTGTAGGTGAATAAATATGAGTATAACGTAAAACACAGAATTCAGAAGAATAAAAATTGAAAAAAACGAATTTAGGAAAAAATAAAACATATTTCATAGGGCCCTACCACTGTAATAATTTTTCCACAGTGTTTCCAAACGCACAACAATTTTACATACAGCTGGAAGGTTCCTGGCTGTAGAAATGTGTTATTTAATGCTAGAAACACAAGAAAAACATGACAAGGAAAATGCAATGAAGTCATAGAAATAGATGATTTTGTTTGCTTAATATCAGCTGTACTGTTTAAGTATGATGCGCCGCGGCCTGTCAGCTGGTGAGCTCATCTGTGTGCGCACATAGCGGGAGAAATGACACCGTCAATAAGACAAAATAACATGAGGCTGTTTAGTTAGTTTAATAAAAGAACAACATACAGACCTGTTTTATGGGAAAGGGAACCTTAAATAACTTCCAATGTGATCTGGCGCTGTAAAGAAAATCTAATTAAATAAAATTAACTTGACTGTCTTGGGGGGGGCAGGTGGTGCCATTGGTGTATAATGGTAGGGGAAACACTGGACAGGTTATTGTGTTCACTGCTGTGGCCTAGTGTCATAACTGCACCACCAAAGAGGTTATGCATTATGAACATAAACCTTTATTTATATATAACAACAATTTTTCCTAAGAGGATCAGTTAAGTACATCATTCTCATTAATTCTTAAAGTTTACAATAATAATTATAAAGTATGAACTGCACTGTAGTTTTCAGTTTGTCTGTCAGCTTTTTGTCCTGATCCAAGCCATCAGCCAAGATCTCCTGCTTCAGGGCTAGATAATAATAATGCAAAGATACTTTATTAATCCTTTTGGGGAAATTCCTGTGGACAAGCAGCTGAATTTAAGGCACCAAGTATTTAGGGTGTCTTGTCCGTGGACACTTTGACATGTGGTCAAGATAAACCAGGAATCGAACCACCAATCCTGGAGGAATGACAGCCCTAACTACTTGATCTACAGCCACCCCTAATGCCTCTTGCATACTCTGGGTCTGACTCATGTGTTTGCATCAAAACAAACCTGCACAAAAAGTTTGCAACTGTGACGCCAGACACACACACTGATTAAAAACTCATCTCAGCTGCCAGTGTGATCGTATCCTTTCTGTCACTACCAAAAATCTCATACCCATAAACAAAGGTTAAAAAAAGCACATACTTTAACCTAGACAAGTTTGAGCATATGGCGTCACGGTCCAGTATGGCAGACAGTGAGATGTCATGAGAACTGATGACGTAGCATGAAAAACCCACATTATTTATGCTATATCCCTCTGAATAAGCCACGTTCACATTAGCTTTAGTATTATCAGCAAGGGCTTCATTTAGATTTTAAAAATCAATAGGAATGAAATAGTCAAGTACTTTCTACTTTTCCTCTCATCTCTAGATGAATTAAATCTATGGGACCAAAGGAGTAATGTGGTTGTCCTCCCTTTCACCTGGGCTGTCATTCATGAATGGACCACTGTGCTTTATAACACAGGCACCTTGGTGTGACAGAACAGATACATCACTAATGCCAAAGGAATTACTTTGATAAAAGAAATGTCTCTCTTCTGGTGTAATGGCAGAGTGTAACACACTACTTCCAGTCTCAGTGGCAGAGAGCCAAGAGGAAGCAATCTCCACAACCTGGTGTAATTAGGACCCCAGAGATGCTTTATTATGGCTTATCCTACGTCCTGCCTACCTAAAGCTCTTTCTAGTACTGCTGCAGCCCTGCTCACTTTATATACAAGCATAGAATGGAGCTTTGCCACACTCAGCACAGACCATGATTTAAAGCAATGTAACAATCAGTAAACATAAGAATAACACTGACAGCATCATTTCAAATTATAATTTCACATTTTTCTTTACAGTAAATGCAAAGTAAAAGAATCACAATAATTTACTTCTTCCAGAAGTAGATCCTCAGGAATAAACTTCTTTTTAAGTCAGTTATTTAACAGTAAAACTGTTAAATAACTGTAACATTTTGGTTAATCATCATGACTTAATTATGTAAGAAATTTTTATTAATAGTGCTTGACCATAAAAATAAAATGTTATTTTTCATAAAGTACCAAATTTAAAGCTACTTCAGGTCAGAGGATGATAAAAGACACAAAAGAGACTGAGGAGAGCATATCGTACCTGAGAGGAGAGCAAAGCTGGGGGCAGCAGGTCTGTGACGTGGATAGATGCTGATGGACCAGTCCAGTTACTCTGCACAAACATGTGGAGGCAGGAGACAGCCAAGGCCATCACAGCCAGCTCCCTGTGGCAAGAGGGACCAGATACATACTGGAGTTAGTGCATAGAAAGAGAAGATATTATATCTGAAGATATTTTTAGGTATTTGGAAAAGAGAAAAAAAAAACATTCTACAAAATTGAAATATGCTCACACAATACAACTGCAATGTGTTTTCAAGCTGCCAGATCACTCTGACTAACAAGAGAGTTTAAAAACTGAGGAAACCAACATACTGGAACAATATATGCTGCATTCAAGATGTACTCACATAGAGTCTCCCCTGAGAGGGAGAAGGAAAGATCTTAAGCTGTCCTTATTAAAAATAAATAATTCATGACAAAAGAAATAGATGTGGGAAAAGGAGAATTGACAAATACTCCTTTTCCTGCCCTGTGCTGTACTCCACTCCGCTACTTCCACACCCAAAAACACCACTTCACTTCAGCTAACTCCCAATCATATACTCTGCTGTGCAAATCTATTTGCCCCCTTCCTGTTTTCTTTTTTATTTTGCATATATGTCATACTTAAATCACATATCATCAAATACATTTCAAATTAAGATAACCTGAGACAATACAAAATACAGTTTTTAAATGGTACTTTCGTTTATTAAGGGAAAAAAGCTGCAAACCCTCTTGGTCCTATGTGAAAACGTAACTGCCCTCTAAACCTAATAAGTGGTTGTGCCATCCTTGGAAGCAACAACTGCAATCAAGCATTTATGATAACTGACAATGAGTCTTTCAAATCACTGTGGAAAAATTTTGTTCCACTCTGCTTTACAGAATTGTTTTAATTCAGCAACATTGGAGAGTTTTCAAACATGATCAGTCTGTCAGTGTGACACATCTCAATCACATTTAAGTCTGAACATTGAGTAGACCACTCAAAACCTTAAATTTTTCCCCCAGTTTTTCAGGTGGACTTGCTGGTGTGTTTTACACCATTGTCCTGCTACCTCAGACCCTCACACTACCATAGTTTAACTTATGTCTAATCAGTCCACAAAATATATGCAGAAAAGCCTCAAGGATAATCAAGATGCTGTTTGGCAAATGTGAGAAGAGCCTTTGTGTTATGTTCTTTTTGATGTAAAAAAATAATAATAATAAAGTATATATATAGAGTGGGTACGGAAAGTATTCAGACCCCCTTAAATTTTTCACTCTTTGTTATATTGCAGCCATTTGCTAAAATCATTTAAGTTAATTTTTTTCCTCATTAATGTACACACAACATCCCATATTGACAGAGAAACACAGAATTGTTGAGATTTTTGCAGATTAAAAAAGAAAAGCTGAAATATCACATGGTCCCAAGTATTCAGACCCTCACTGTGACACTTATATTTAACTCAGGTGCTGTCCATTTCTTCTGATCATCCTTGAGATGGTTCTACACCTTCATTTGAGTCCAGCTGTGTTTGATTATACTGATTGGACTTGATTAGGAAAGCCACACACCTGTCTACATAAGACCTTACAGCTCACAATGCATATCAGAGTAAATGAGAATCATGAGGTCAAAGGAACTGCCTGAAGAGCTCAGAGACAGAATTGTGGCAAGGCACAGATCTGGCCAAGGTTACAAAAAAATTTCTGCTGCACTCAATGTTCCTAAGAGCACAGTGGCCTCCATAATCCTTAAATGGAAGGCATTTGGGACGACCAGAACCCTTCCTAGACCTGGCCGTGCAGACAAACTGAGCTATCGGGGGCCAAAGAGCCCAAAGATCTCTGTGGCTGAGCTCCAGAGATGCAGTCGGGAGATGGGAGAAAGTTGTAGAAACTCAACCATTACTGCAGCCCTCCACCAGTCAGGGCTTTATGGCAGAGTGGAGACATATGAAAGCCTGCATGGAGTTGGCTAAAAAAAACAAACACCTGAAGGACTCCAAGATGGTGAGAAATAAGATTCTCTGGTCTGATGAGACCAAGATAGAACTTTCTGGCCTTAATTCTAAGCGGTATGTGTGGAGAAAACCAGGCACTGCTCATCACCTGTCCAATATAGTCCTAACAGTGAAGCATGTTGGTGGCAGCATCATGCTGTGGGGGCGTTGTTCAGCTGCAGAGACAGGACGACTGGTTGCAATTGAGGAAAAGATGAATGCGACCAAGTATAGGGCATTAGGGTTTGGACACACCTTCTCATTCAGTGTGTTTTGGGGTGAGCTGGACCGCAGAGTGAAGGCAAAGGGGCCAACAAGTG
>JAUYWH010000338.1:0-10657 GCA_034779795.1 Ctenopoma multispine
CATGTTGGTAGCAGACATGTTTTGTTGACATCTTGGCCTGGAGATTACATTGGAAGGATTTTTGGTGGGTGGCTTCACTTGGCTACAGTCTTTAGTCACTTCTTGAAGGCTGCAATTTTTGAGGCTGATAAAATCTTTACAGAGATAAACAACCAACAGTCCAAATGTTCCCACCTTCAGCAAAAATCTTGCCCTGAGGAATATCTTTCTTGAAACACTGCAGTGACAAAACAAAACAAATATGTATCACCACATCTCAGTACGCCATAAATAAATTGATATGTATATCTAATAATCAAGTATGGCTCAATAAAGTAAACATCTTGATACCAGGAAGTCACCAGCTGTTTCATTTACAATATTTACCTTTGTATAATCAAAATGTTGCATACTGATGTTGCCTGGTAGCTCAGTGGGTTAAGCGTCAGACTGGAATGCAGAAGGTCGCAGGTTCAAATCCCAGCCTGACTCCCAGGTGTGTCTCTGAGCCAGACACTCATCACTTGTTCCATGTAAGTCGCTTTGGATAAAAGCGTCTGCCAAGCAAAGTAAAGTCTCCCAATAAATGCAAAGTTCAAAGTGCAACTTCCGACTCAGTGAAACAGTTATACCCAGAAGGTTTTTGTTTTAGTTGTGAGATCGTCTGGAAAATCTGACTGAGGTCAGGAAAGGAAATTATGCTGCATTACTTGGATTAATAATTAATTTGTTATTGCTTGGCAGACGCTTTTTGATTATTATTATTTTAATATTGATATTAGAAGAATCCTAATCACTTACATCATTACTACTAAAATGTGCTATTCCTTTAATTCTACACTTAGCAGTTAACACTTGTATTACTGCCTTACAGTGATAACAGTGGTTCCTCGATTTCACGTTACATTTGGCTAAACCGCATATATCCTTTCTTCTTTTGTCTTATATATTTCTTTACTAGGTCATAACAAATATAGAATTACAGAAGTGTTATAATGAGAAAAATAAAAATACTGTGCTTTTAGCAGAAACTTTAGGTGATATCTTAAAACATCAGTTTTTAGCATCAAATCAGGATTTAAAGTTTTGTTTTATAGTTTTTATGATTAATCTATTGTGTTGGCAGTTTTGATAAAAACAAATTAACATTTTAGTCAAAGTTTATTCAAATTATTTAATCAATAAATAGATACATGTATATTATTCATTAAAAAAATTACCTGAACATACTGATAGATCAAGTGAGCACTTGATGAAAATCCCTTTGATAGTACTGTAGGTGCTGATTGACGATGTAAAAGGTGAACAGAAAACATCTGCTGAAATTGCAGTTTATTTCTTTTTTCTTCTTAGAATTCTAGTGGAATTCTGTATTGCTCCTGAATAAGTGAAAAACCTTAGGGAAGAAAGGATCCAAAGGAGCCAAATGTGACCTGAAAAGTAGAAACCACTGTTTCAATGGCTTTGCTTCGGCTAGTAAATAGGTGTGTCAACATTGACACAAGAGAGGAGAAAGAAGTGTCCTACTGATCAACAACAGGATACCATTTGTCCTGGACTACACTACACCTACACTAACATTTTATTATTTGTTATTGTAGTTGTATTATGTCTAAAGGTATAACATTTTTTCACTTGCAGATGGAGGTGTGCTTCCCTGATCTGGCCAGAGGAGAAGAGACCGTCCACGCCACATCTTTTTTGTACCCTTTAAATAAAGTCTTGACATTAAATTAAAGTCTACAGTCTTCTGTTGATTTGTAAAGAATTTTCTGCCAAAACGTTTGTACAAGTTTGTATCACAAACAATGAGGAATTTGGCCCGAAGAAATATTGTTATGGCACAGCACCGAGCCCCTGGAGGCATCCACACAGACCTGCTGTGTTGGCCTGTTGTTATTATCTACAGAAAGAGGTATGGTTAGATTAAAACAAGCAGTTTGTTAGGGTTTATTTTCTGGGACTGGTTTTGGTAAGATCATTTTAATTATTATTAATTCTTTTATTTATTTTAATTATTGTATCTGGCTCCCTTAAATATCCTGTGTGGAGATTTAATTTTAATGTAAGATGAAATGCTGGTGGTGGATGCTGTGTGCGCGCACAGTGATTACACATGTGTAACTAGAGCAAAGAGAAAATACCCCAGGGGTTAAAGTGAGAGTGCTGACAGGTTCGGAGCTAGTAATTTTTATAGAATTGTTGGTTAGCACAGGAGGCTGTAGTGGATTGTTGTTTATTTTAATTTTGAATTGTATCATATATTTTAGCTCTTTATATTGGAGAAACTGTTCTCCCCCAACTCCATACTTTTCCATGAGTGTGTTGAATGATATGAACTGATTATTCTCAAACAGGTGGTGAAGGGCAGTAATCCCTTATGTTGCCATGTAGGAAAATGGATTTATAGTATTATATAATTGAAAGTCGGGGATTATGCCAGATTGGGTTGTGGTGTTAAAGTTAATTTAGTGATCTTGAGGGTTTTCCACCAGGCTGTCAGAGTTGACAGAGTGATATTCTTTAAGTAAGTCATTTTTTAATTGATTGAGGCATGAGGCATGTCTAACCATGAGTAAGTTGTAATTATCTTTTTGAGTCCATTTTACACAAGTATTGTAGTTTTGTTGCCAGGAAGTAATGTTAAAAGTTGGGTGCTTCAAGGCCACCTTGTGTTTTTTCAATATTGTTAACAGGGAAATTCTGGGTTCCTTGTTTTTCCAGTAAGATTTACTGGAAAATTTACTCATCAATTTATAGCAGTGGCAGCCTGTCAGTAGGAGGCGGGGCCCCACCAGTCTCACAGGAAGAGGAAGATGAAGAAGATAGAAAATCTAAATAAATGATCTATATATTATACAGACTGTGAGGACTGTGTAGAATCTTCATCCAAGTGTAGTTTTAAAACGTTCTCTCTCTCGTTAACACTACCGAAAGGTCGTGTGATGTATGCATGCGCAGAAGGCCAAGGTTACAGCTGAGACCAGTAAATTCACCCAGAGGCTCACCGCAGTGCTTTTGTTTGGTTTACAGTCAGTTGGAGGAGCAGCTTTTTTGTCAGAGAGAAAGCTAATTCAGAAGCTAAATACTGAACTGTTTCACAGAAGAACCCCACAGTAAAAGATTAGAGATTGTGGTTCTCACCAGAGGACATAAACATGAAATAAGTAACACAAGACAGAGGGAAAAATTCTTTCTTCAGAAACTGGTCTGAGAAGAAGTCCTGGCTAACTCTCCTGGCTAGCTTGGCCCGGAGCTTTGGTTTGTTTTTCCCGCCTCCTCTTCCAGCTGTGAGGAAAAGAACGAGTCAGGATTCAGACCGGTAAAACAGATTTAATATATTTTCCTGATAAAGTGAGAAAACATGAACAGACTAGCAGCTTAATGATAAATGCTAACTGCTACGTGTCTACAATGATTAGTGTAACTGCTGCCAGGAACCGGAAAAAATTGTGTTAATAAATCAAACCCTTCTGTGTGATGTAACCAACGTTCAAGTTAAGTTTAAGCTTAAGGTAGGTGTGTAGTTTGATAGCGAAACACACATTCAGTCAGTGTCTCATAGTCAGATACTGACTAAATGTCAGTGAGACAGAAGAGTTTTTGGCGTGAAGACTCCTAAAGTTTATTATCCTCCCCACGTTTGAATCCCAGCCTGACTCCTAGCCCATCCCCCACCAGGTTTGTCCCTGAGCCAGACACTCAGCGCCAGCTCCCTGTAAGTCGCTTTAGATAAAAGCATAAATCTGCATAGAGACTGATTTTATATTGTAAATTTTGAGTCCTGGATTCCTTTAATGCAGTGGTTTTCAATATTTTCTGTTGTGCCCCTGCCCCCCCTGGAGGGCACGCCCTACTAAGTGTTTTGGCGTATAGCAGCTGCTAGTGGTTCTATAAAAATTGCAAATAGATATGGGGAGACCTTTGGCAGATATAACAGCTGATCACACTTGTGGCATTCTTTCTACAATGAAAATCAAATCTTCCCATATCTGTTGCAGAAGTTCCCATAAATCTGGGGCACTTGTAGGTTGCTTTGCTTTCACTCTTCTGTCCAGTTCATCACAAAGCAGCTCGATGGTGTCAGAGGCATATACAAACTGGATGACCCAAACGCAGACCAGGGCAAGAGAGTATTCAAACAAAGGAAACTTAGCATAAACGTGTACAAACAGAGACATAAAACTAAACCGAAAATCACTCCCAGAGGAGGCAAAACCACTACACTACAATAAACACAAAAGACTGGGAGATTGGGGAATGGATGAAGGAATTAAATTCCAGCAGAGGATGAAACTAACATGGAGACCAAGGGAGAGCACAAGTGGACAAAGGCAAGGTAAAAATAGAACAGAGCAGAAACTAAACCCAAACCAACTTACAGAACTGATGACAGCATGAGCAAAGAGGAAATGGCAGGATGACAACAGAGTGCAAAGGGCAGTGAGGAGTGCAGGACAAAAATAGTGAAGGGAAACAGTGTTCACCTGAGGACGATCAGTGAGTGAGAGTGGAGAGAGGGGCGTGGTTAAGCTGAGGGAGGAACTGAAAACAACCGACCCTGGAACTAGCAAAACAGCCCCAGATCATCACATTTTCTCATCCATGTTTGACAGTTGATGCTACACACTGTACAACCATCCTTTTGCCTACTCAACAGTGTACAAAGATCCTGCATGATGAAACTAAAATTTCAAATTTGGGTGCATCAGTCCATAATACCTTCCTCCAGTCCTCTGTAGTCCAATGGTGGTGTTTCATGGCCCATGCAAGCTTCTTTGTCTTTTTCTGACGTCTTAGCAATGGCTTTCTTGCAGCAACTTGTCCTGTCAAACCTGCAGCTAAAAGTCTTCTCTTCACAGTTGAAACTGTGACTTGCTATTAAGCTGTGTTGAAAGTTGTTCAGCTGTGAACTGCCTATCCTGCAAACTGTTAACTCTCAGAAACTTGTCCTCTGATGCACTTGTGGCTTTGGGTTTGCCAGACCTCTTCCTGTCAGAGTTTGCCCCAGTTTTTGAGTGCCTTTTGGTGGTGTAGGAAACTGTTCTCACTTGACTCCTTGACCTTCTTTGCAGTTTCTCTGTAGGAAAGAGACATTTTTAAGTGTTGTGATGGTCTGTCTCTCTTCCATTGTTAATCGCCTTTTTTGTAGCAACACACTACTACTGCAGTACAGTACTTTTAAACTGAGGTTCACGAGGGTATAGTACCACTGTGTGTTCCAACACTGCTTGCATGCAGACAGACGGGGTTGTAAGTAATCTAGAAAACTTGGAACACCTGTGGGAATTAGTAGCACCAGCTTTCAAGGCTTGATCAACCTCCTAAAGGGATCCTAAACATCCTAAAGGGAAGTTATTGTTGTTGTAGTAATAAGAACAACAACAGTAAGAGAAACTATGGACAAAGATATTAAAAAGTAGGAGAAAGAGAGAAAGAGGCAGCGAAAGACTGGATCAGACCTCAAAGACTGAATGAAAAATATAAGGTAACAATAATATAATAATAAGATTACCTTGTTTCAATTGTGAAATGGGTTCGACTAAAAGACAATTTTGGTTTAGTCTATACTAATAGGTACTTATATTATATTAAATAGAATTGCATTACTAAAAAAGAGGCCAAAATAAAATTTTTATTAGCTAAAAATAGATGAAAATAGTCATGGATAATTCTGACTAGAATAAGATATGCTTAGATTTTTAGTTGACTGAAACTTGACTAGACTAAAAAAAGTATGGACGTGACTAAGACTAATAAAAACTAAAATGACAGCTTGACACAAAGACTAGACTAAAACTAACATTAGACAGGCTGTCAAAAGCAACACTAGTTGCAGTTTAGTGTGCTGATAAGGTGTTATGCAGCAGCCAGCTGTCAAGGTATCAGGATAAGGACTTTGGGACATCCGTCTCTCTCTCTCTCTCTGTGTGGCCTATCTTTAAAACTTGACTCTGTGAACGATTGCAGAGTGTGTGAGTGTGTGTGTAAGGGGGAGAGAGGAATGCTGAGTTCTGTGTGTTCTGTGTGAAAACTAAGGAAACTAAATGTTTTTATTCATACTTGAGCTGAGTTATTAATGTGTTTATAATTGCACGTTTCACAATAGAGCCATATATTGCCCCAAAAGTTCAGTCTGTGCCGCCCGGGCCTTACTCATTGGTTTATGTGTCAACCTTTCTTTTTGACAATAAACCTTTAAATTTTGATTTTTGCCTCTCTGCCTGTTTATTTTTGAAGAATAACAGAAGAACTCCTGAACCATCTTTGCTGAACACTTAGATTGAATTTAGGCCCAAAACTTAGTCAGGTTTGACACGACATAAAATAGGCCTAGAGCGGGCGTTGGTCGGCCGACCTCTTGAGCAGAGGAGCACAAGATCTAAACATCAACAAAAAGTGCGCCCACAAAAAAAGATAAGCAAGGCATTTATCTTGCTATTTAATTTGTTCATGTTTAGTTGTCACAGTGTTTTTTTTCAGCTCACGACAAAGCTTTTCTTTAAAAGACACATTTCCTTTAAAAGAACACCAGGAAAGTTTAGAGGCAAGAATCAAGTGGACCTTGAATGCAATGTAAATACGCTGAAATATAACAAAATTTATGTTGCAGTTCTATATCATGTTGCTTTGCTGCAATATATTATGCTGTAAATAAAGTGAAGTAATTAGTATTACAAATGATTTGTGTTGCGGAAGGGTCACAAAGGTCATAAGAGAAAGCAAAAAAGTGCAAGTTGCTAACCAAGTACGGGTCAGTGTTGCTGAGAGACAGAGAAGCATCAGAGTGACAAGTGACTGAGGTTGAGTCAGATGGCACATCAGTAGTTTGGGTCTTAGGAAGATCAAATAAAAGTTACTCTGTTAATAGTTCAGTGTTAGAGACAGATCTTCTGTATGAACAGAACAGGCTGATAAGAGATTTAAACAGTTGATTTTGCTTTAGTAATTGACCGGCATGAAAAATCTATATCAAAGATATAGATTCAATACTCAACCTAGCACACACACACACGCACGCCCGCCAGTCCAGACAGTCACAAGTCCACACACCCACAGAAGACCCACATCACATACATGATACACAAGAACACGCTCACATGTTGTAAATTAACAATACACATACAAATATACATATATTTACCACCAAGTAGCCAACAACTTTCAAAAAGCAGGACAGTAAGAGAGGGTGCCATTGCTTAGCAACCAGGAGAGAGAGCAAGCATAGGGGTCATTCCCTGGACAGTGTAGACTTACACCTGCGAAAGTGATGGTCACGTACACAGCATGTGCGCCTATAAATCACAGAACACACATAATTTAAGAATTGTGTGTGTTCTGTGTCATCTGTATCTGTGGGACTTCCTTTGTGGAGCCCTGTTGTTTCCTTTCCTATCTTCTGTACTCTGTTATTCATTTAACCACTATATAGCAATAAATTATTACTTCTGGCCTCACATTAAACCATCTCTGTCATGACCCGGAAGAGAGGCAATCACTGAACTGAACCTGAAGTGCTTGCTGGGGGTTGCTATTGTAGGTGAAGACTGGCTGCTATTTAATATGAATTTCAATTAATTGATTGATTAATTTTAATCAAGACAAATTGTGCTTAAATAAGTAAATTGGGAAGTAGGTAAACATAGACAAGTAAAAGGGATTAGACAACCTGGGAAGGCTAGGAATTTTCTGGAACAACCAAATAGCTATCGGCTGCTATCACTGCTGCTAAAATATTAGTATTGATATTGTAGGATTGATGTTAATATTTTACTGATATAGACAAGACAATATGGAGGAATAAGGTACAAAGCAGAGAGCATGGAGAGGGATGCTGTCTCCCCAATGGGGACTTGATAGCTCAGAATTCTAAAAGTCATAACAAGGGGAGAACAAAAGAACTTCAGGAGGCCAACAAAGGCTTCTACAGGGCACCTTCAAAATTGCATATTGTGAAGAGGTGGACACATACAGTATGGGCACAGATACAGGTGGTAAGCATAAAGCATGAAGACAATAGCAGGAGAAAGCTGAACAAAAGGAAAAAAATAAATTAAAATGGAAGAAACAGCACAGATGATACTCTTCCAAGCAAGACAAGGCTCTTGTCCAAAACATGTCTGAAAAAGGCTACAGAAAGTGCACAAGAAGAGACCAGCAAGTAGAAGAGGGAACTGCAAAACTGTGAGAAGAACACGGAACAAAGAGGAAGGACTATGAGAGAAAGGCAAGCCTTCTGCAACACAGAAAACAAGCACACTTGGATGGATTAATGGATTAAAACCAGCATCTCTGGGAGTACATATGAGAGCAGCATGCTAAACAGAGAGCTCAACTGACCTCTGTTGACAGGCAAAGTAGAGCTATTTCAAACTTTGGAGTATTTTATTTAGGAAACCAAAGTTACAACCATTCTTTGTATTTGTATGAAAGTACAGGATTTACTAATGTAGTATGAATGCAAGACAGAGCCACAGGTAAGCGATCCTTAGCTCATTGAAGCACCAAAGTGGATAGGTCAAGCAAGGATGCCACCTTGTTATCAAGGATTGGGATATCAAGCAGTTTTGCATGCCAAAAAGCATCTACACTGATCATGGGATATCCAGTTGCATTGTATACATCCCATCAGCTGCATCAGTTCCGGCCAACCCATGTTGACACCCTAGGCGAGATTACGACTTGGCGCCATGTAATCAATTGCCTCTAACTGCCCCAACACCACCCCATATGTAGTCATATGTAGCTGCAGCAAATGGAGGTCTGTCTTGGATAGCTCAACTGTTAAGAAAATGTTCTTGCACATGTGAGTCTCAAGTTTAAGACCAGTCTTAGCCATCCTATGTATCTATATATATATTTTTTTTTTCAGTTGACCATTCCTGTGTGGCTATTATTAATAATAATAATGATGATGATGATGATGAGCAGAGTTGATCCAGTTCTCTCTTTTGAACAACACATTAAAGATATCACTAAGACTGCTTTCTTTCACCATCGTAACATAGCTAAAGTTTGCCCTTCTCTGTCAATGGAAGATGCAGAGACCTTAGTTCATGCCTTTATGTTATCCAGACTTGATCATTGTAATGTGATGTTCTCAGATTTGCCCCAAACCAGTACTAAAAGTATTGAAACAATTACAAAAAACGATATTCTTAACTGGCTTTAACAGTAACTTGACTAAAGTTTTTGTCTCTGTCAACATTTTTCAACTTTTTGACTTTGTCAACTTTGTGTCATCTTGAAATAACAGGAGGAGCAGGAGGAAAAGAGGAAGACCTCAGAGGAGGTTCATGGATGTAGTGAAGGAGGACATGAGGACGGTTGGTGTAACAGAGCAGGATGAGATGGAGGCAGATGATCCACTGTAGTGACTCCTAAAGAGAGCAGGGCGAAGAAGTAGAAAAACATAGTACTTTCCAAAGATCAGAAAGGGTTTATAATGTATACAAAATAGATTGTCATTAACCTATAACTCAATACCATTTCAACAATATTTATTTTCAACGCAATTACGGATTTATTTTTAACCTTTCAACATTTAGCACAAGTCATGGCACATTCACTCAAGTACCTTTAGTTAAACTTTACTCACTGAACACAATGGTGAAAGCAGATTTCATCTATAACATAAGGTTTTAGAGAGGTAACAGCATTAAGCATTTAACTGCAAAGTGTGGTGCATGAATCCTTCAATATAAAAAAAACTATAGGCAGCTGGTTGATACCAGCGTAAAAGCCAAAGAGCTTTTTAAAATTGTTTAATCTACGGAGTAAAATTGCGGAAACAATGTCGCCACTTCCTTGTTGCAATCCAAGATGTTGGCGTTAACGAAATGTGTTACCAAATGCTTTTGCAAAACTTTTAGCTCTCTCAACAAATCCTTGGCTCTCATTTTGCTTTCGCTTGTTCTCCTGGTGTCTACGTCTGAAGGTAAGCTCTTTCTTTATTCATTTAAAGTCAGAAAGGTGTCGGGTCACTGGGTGGGGAAGCAGATAAAGAAGTAGTTTCCCAGTTGTTTAAGCCTAACGCTGCTTTTATTATAATTCAAAGTGCAATAAGCAGGCACAAAGTTCACCTACCTGTGGTAACAGTGAAGCTACGTCTTTATGAAACATTTGTGGATGTCTGAAGTAAAAAAAAAGATGACTAGTAACTCGTATTTATGCACAATGTATTTTATATAGAGGTCACGTGATCCTTTATCCAACAAACTCTCATCAAATGTCCCCACAGACATTGATCTGTTGTTCAAAATTGCCACACCTTTTTCTTCCTTGCTTCAAACCAAATCTGTATTATTGATTATAATATACTTTGTACACCTTAATTTCTATAGGCCTATTTAATCCAGGCAGGCCTTCTGAGATAAAAGGAAAGTTCAGACACATATTTGTTTGAAATATTACTAAAAATTAGATAACATATAAACATATGTATAAAATGATAGAACATAGTAGAGAAAAAGAAAGAAAATTACACAACAGCAGCCACTTAGTTAACAGCAATTAGAGAGAGGTGGAGACATATTGTACAATAATAGTTTAATTACAAAGTTCTACTTGGACTCTTTAATCACTCTGACTGTGTTTTTCTTTTTACTTCAGACCAGATCAACATCACAGCTGAACCTGGAGACACCGTCACTCTGACATGTCGAGATGGTAACAACAC
>JAUYWH010000339.1:0-10651 GCA_034779795.1 Ctenopoma multispine
CTGAGCAGCAAGACGCGGCTGAAGAAGCCACTGAATATCTGTCGAATATCCAACCTAAAACTAACTTCACCGCGGTCTCACATCCCAATAGACAGACACAAAAACTCACCAGCTGCACACTGACACAGAGAGAAGAGCAACAACTGTCCTTTTAATTTGTTCACTCCTGTGAGGCTTAGATTTGGTCACAGTAACATTTGTAATGAAATTTATAACAATGTAAATAAAATTATCAGTTATTATTATTATAAATCACTATATGTATGTTTGTACACTACCAGTCAAACGTTTGGACACACATTGAAATAACCATGATTGTGAAAGAAAATCAGATGTTATACCATCAAATTGATCAGAATGAATGTGTAGTCATTGATCATATTGTAAATGACTATTGTAGCTGAAAAAAGCATATTTACAGAACCATACAGAGGCCTAAATTCTGCGAACATTAGTGCTGTCTATGTCTGTCTATGTTATGTATATATATATATATATATATATATATATATATATACGATTGGAAATGAGGAAAATAGCAGAACTATTGTTAAAAATGTTAATGTTAAAAACTATATAAGAAAAAGAATAAGATGTTGAAGTGAACAACTAATATTTACAGTTAATAAAACGTTTTGAATAAGTTAATAAACTGAACTTTGAAATAGTTTTAAATTGGTGCATCTTATTTTCTTAATTTGATTAGATAATCAGATTTGTGGTGCCAGAAACCACATACAGTGGTTTGTACAGATAAATAATTAAATATTCTCTATATCAGATTTCAATCCAGGGGGGGCGTGAATTTTTTTCCCCCCCAAACGGGGGCCACAACAGAAAATAATTGAGAACCACTGGTGTAATATATTGGTCTTATTAGTAGTATAGTAGTTTGGAGCTCCACCTAGAGGCAAGAGTAACAAAACACTGGTGACTCGGGCAATTAAGAAAAATAAAACTAGTAATGGTTGAATTCTGCAAAATGATGAGGTTAACAGACAAAAAATGGTATAGAAATTGTCACGGTGTGAAATAAAGCAACAGTACAGTACTAAAATGTTTAGTGTCAAAACACTTATATATCATAAGAAATGTGTATGAAATAATTCGATTCAAATAAAAAACATAATGAATAATGAAAAAAACTAATTCTTTCACTGCTCACTGGTTTCCATGTTCATTGTATAATGACCATTTCTGAAATTGGTTTACAGCTCTGCTTTTAGAAAGTAGCTTGCAAAAGGCACACAGTATATATGAAACCAGGTTCTCTATGATGTGAGTGAGAGAACAAGGCCTTTTCTGCAGTTCTGTGTTGTTTTTTGTAGCCACCCAGATCTTTAATTGGATCACTTGATAATCACAGTTAGATAATGGCCTAACCAACAGCCACATTAAAATACATTGCATTTCTAGTTTGAAATCACATCTCCTCTTCTCTATATCTGTCACAATCACAGACAAAGACACACAAGCTAGAACGTGACCTAGCTTGGTCATCAGACATGCACACTGGACCATCACGCTGGTAGTTTGCCACACAGTTGACAGGGATCTGCAAGTAGTTGGCTCCCAGCCGGTGTTGATGTGTGTCTGGGTAGACACAGACGACGACCCTATGGGGAGACATGGAAGATACATAGGACAGAGGATTGTTTCACTGTCAGAAGAAATTTCCAGCAGTTTCCTCTCAACCATTTAGTCTAGTTTTAGTTTGGCTGAAAGACAATGAAAACCACATTTTGGGTAGCACAAAATAACCACACTGAGATAGTGATATCTTAGTGTGTGTTGATGTTGTTTTATGTTGAGAATGGTCATTTAAATCTGCAGTCGCGTTACCTGTAGAATCTTTTTGTTCTGCATTGGGATAGTAGCTTGCTGCTACTGCTACTGCTACTGCTCCCGCTCGTTGGATATAAATGACAAATCAATTTCTAAACTCATTTCTAAGCTCATTAATTTACTGATTGTTAGACACAGATTGTCTAGAGTTAAATCAGATGTGTGCCTAACTCAAGCACTTGTTTTAAAACTCCTTCTAGCCTGACACCCGACTACAGAGGTCACTAAAATAATGTTGCATCAGTGTGTAACTATGCTAAAATGATGTCAGACTCCGTAGTTTTCTCTAATCTAATCAGTGATGACATGTTTAGCCGAATGTCATCATTTAATTGTTGGCCCTGGTGGTGTCACAATAACAATGTGGGCTACACTGTAAAGTGCCTTGAGGTGACTTATGTTGTGATTAAGTGCTATATAAATAAAGTTTAAATGAATTGAATTTAATCTTATCGGGACTTGGTTCAGTGCCTGGTGGCATGTTGCTGGGGTCAAAGGCCAGCTGCTCCACCTCTGCAAAGTAGTTGACTGGATTCCTGTTGAGAACCAGTTTGCCTACAGGGATCAAAAGGGTACTCTTTGTGTGACCAAGTTCAAAAGCAGTGAAATGGGACACCCATGTAACAATGTCAAAAGTTTCATTACTAGCTGCTAAAAATGCCGTTGATCTATAAACCAGCGATGAAGTTATAATATAATATATAATATCAGAATTTGCCTCTTAGGCTACTACCAGTACCTTTGGGGCCCCCTAGTGGTCCTGGGCCCTATGCATCTGTATATCTCTATTGACACTTCTGAATCTCCTCTTCCAACTTTCCAGTCTCACAGGAAAAGGAGGAAGAAGAAGGTAGAACTCACAAAAAATAATTTTAGAAAAACATAAAAATGTAAATAAATGATCTATACATTATACAGACTGTGTGCATTGTGTAAAATGTGCATTCAAGTGTAGTTTTAAAATGTTTTCTATTTACTACGACTGAAAGGTCGTGTGATGTATTTCCTGTTCCCTTGGGGCGCAAAAATCTTTACCATAGTCCTACGCTATAACCTGTGCATGCGCACTGGAACCCCCTCCAATACAAAGTTTTTTTGGGGTTTTTTTGTTGTTTTTTTTGAGGGAGAAAAGACTATTACATTTACTGCGCAAACTGCACATAAAATAAATAAAATAACATACACAGACCAGACGGTTATAACATATTATTGCACTTAGAAATGAAGAAAAAATTAAAGAAAATGCAGATCTTTTAACAGATGAAATGTTCTTGTAGCCTTCATAATTTGCATGTGTTCTATTGTTTTACAATATGACTTACAGTCCACATAAAATACCCTAAAACAAGGTTGTGAATTAGACCATTTACATTTGTGAATATGAAATTTCCCGAAGATAATAAACAGTTGAATAATAAAATTCAAACTTTTGGATAAGCCATACAATTCAAAATACAACATGACATCAAAAATATTAATTCTAATATTAACATTTAACTTTGTGATTAAAATTACCCTTTAAGATAGCAACACCTGCTGATCGATTACTTCCATTCGAAAACCATATTTCACTCCCCCATTGATTCTTCCAAAAAGATTCATCTGTTGCACATGCATGAGTTTCTTGAGTAAAATAAAAGTCTGCTTTTTTATCTCTGCAGTACAAAAAAAAAGCTTTCCGTCTAAGTATATCTCTTAAACCTCTGGCATTAACAGAACAAACATAAAAAGACATCTTATAAGAGAAAAAGGATAAATGTACTAGTTTAACTTTGGTGTTTTCTATAGGCAACAGAAGTCTTGCATAACTAAATGGAACTTTGCACAAACTCCTCTCATTTATCAAACTCTAAAGTCCACTAAAACGTTCCTTTGCCACAATTCGAACAACAGTTGTAAAGAATTTTAATATTTTGTACTTCCTGTACATCTAAGTAGGACGTATTTCTTTACCATCGATGAATGCTCTTGCCCCGCTGAAGTAAGCAGCTTTGCCTTCTTTCCTAGCTTGGTCTACTGCGGGCCACAGGCGACACCTTGCTTCCTTGTCCATTGTTGTAAGATCCTCCTTGAAACGTAAACCTTGAGTTTGCAGAAAGGGACTCTGCCCGGCATGTTTCCAAATGAGATCTCTCGCTGTTCTCGAAGTAAACCTGATGATGATCGGTCGTGGTTTCCCCAGCTGTTTCTCCCCGGCACTGAGCCATCCGAGTCGGTGTGCAATGTCTACTGCCACAGTCATTCCGTTTCTCTGCTCCTCTGGGACCACAGCTCTGCAAATCTCTTCCACTCTCTCTTTCACCTTTTCCAAAGAGTTTTCATCCATCCCATGTAGACGCAGGCACCATCTGCGGTTGTATCGTTCCTGGTCGTTCATCCGTTGTTCCAGCAATAAAGTTTTGTCCTTCAGTTCTATATTTTCTTTTTTTAGACTTTCGTTTTCTTTTTTCAGTCCCATAACGTCAGAATGAATAGAGTTTAAACTTTCACAAATACTTTCAATTTCTTTGGAGTTGTTCTTTACCATCATTTCCAAGTGGTCTGCTCGGTTGTTGATTTTTTCCGAGAGAATCTTAATAATGTTATTCTGGACTTCCATTAAACTCGGCTCTGAAGCCGCAGTCGGTTCAGCATTCTTTGGTTTTTTAGGTGCAGGGGTCTTACTTGGCGTACTCGGATTAGAATCACATCTTCCTCCACTTGTTGCTTTGCACGCGTAGGAATTAGTTTCCTCAATTCTCCGCTTTTCTTTAGCATGGTCCACTTCCATCCCTTCCAGCGCAGATTTCTCTTTTTTGTTCGACATTTTGTTAGCAGACATTTTTCAGTCTAACTGTTCAGAATTGTTCGACGAGGGTAATAAAGTACTGTTTTGTATGTTCAAAGCATCTTTCTCACATCGAAATTTACAAGAAAATCTGTTGCCGTACCTTCACTCAAGAAACGCGCCTTCTCACTGCGCCATCTTGCCACCTCCCCCAATACAAAGTAATAGAGAGCCTTGGGATGCACAATTTTGCGCCCGAAGCATGCGCAGAAGACCGAGGTTACAGCTCAGACCACGAAATTAACCCGGAAGCTCACAGCAACGCATCTATTTTGTTTACAGTCAGTTCGACAAGCAGCGTCTCTGTCAGGGAGAAAGCTAATTCAGAAGCTAAGTACTGAACTGTTACACAGAAGAACCCCACAGGAAAGGATTAAAGATTGTGGACCTCACCAGTGGACATAAAATAAAATAACTAACAGGACAGAGGGAGAAACTACACTCAGTCTTTCTCCAGAAACTGGTCTGAGAAGAGCTGTTTAAGAACTGGTTAACTGTTTCTCTGTCCTGAGACTGGACCTTTGGTTTGTTTCTGTCAGCTGTGAGGAAAAGAACGATTCTGGATTCAGACAGGTAAAACGGATTTAATACATTTTTCTGATAAAGTGAGAAAACTTGAACAAACTAGCAGCTAAATGATAAATGCTAACTAACAATGATTAGTGTAACTGCTGTCAGTAGCCAGACGAATTTGTGTTAATAAATAAAACCCTTCTGTGTGATGTAAATTAAGGTAGATGTATAGTTTGATAGCGGAACCAAAGTTCGTCTGTTTGCGTTTAGTCCTGTCTGATTGCTAAAACATGGCACGCTTGGAGAGGGAGGGGGAGAGAGATGAGCGAGTGAGCGGCGTTTTGAGAGAGTAATATGATGTTACATTACGTTTTTGTGTTGATGAATGAAGAGTTTTTGGAGTAAAGACTCTTAACAAAATGACATAATGTTTATTTTATTGATGATTCTGTGAGAATGCCTGCATTATTTTCTGTGATGCGTTTGAAGTCCTGTTATGTGGTCATGATGAAAATGAACACTTATCTATTCATCGGGTTTGTGGACTGAGCGAAATGTAACACAGTGTATTTCACTGTATTTCACGTTAATTTAATATTTTAAAGCAGTGTGATGCATGGTAATGGTGCTTTAGCTTATACTAGTGGTGATATGTGGTCAACGTGCATCGGAAAACTGACTTTCAAAAGTGCGCCCCCCCAAAAAATATAATTTCACCAGCCGCCACTGAGTGGCAGAAACTAAAAAGATTTACGGGATTTCAAATTCAAATTTTGTCACATACACAGTACGAGATGCAGTGAAATGCTTAAACAACCGCCCGTGACCTTAATAATATAAAAAAACAGTTAAAAATATAAAAAACTGTTAAACATATTTAAAAAACAGTGAAAAGAAATAAATAGAACAGAAATATATAAAAATAATATTATATTTAAATAAGAAAAATCTGTACAATGAGAAGAAAATATAAAGATGAATTTAAATTGAAATGGATTGATAGTTGATTTGACAGTATTTGTGCATCAGTGGGACATTGGTCTAACAACTGCACTGATGGTAGAGTTAGAGATCATTCATTTGCTCCATGACACCTACACCCACTTGGATGAGCCTGGGGCCTCAGTGAGGATTATGTATTTTGATTTCTCTAATGCATTTAATACCATTCAAGTGCTATAAATTATCACCACATGCATATCACTTCATCTCACTTTCTTGTAAGCCGTCCTTTGTATCTGTTGAGTAGGATACTTACAAAGATTTAATTTAATTTAATTTCCAAGGTCCGGGCTATTAGTACCACTGAGATCTGTGTTAAGCAAAATCATTTCAATTACCAAAGCTGCCATAAATCAATAAAACTTTAGCATTTTCAGCTTCAGTCCGCTTATTATCTTCTTTTGACTTTTCATCTCAATCATGTGCACATATTTAATAAATATTAAAAGCTGTGTCAATTCACTGATTGATGCTTTGTAATTTTGATGTGTTTAGTGCTAAAACACTAGATCAATGAATTACCTTTTATTCAACAGTTTCTGACAGACGGAGATAAATAGAATGATTTTAACAATTGTAAAGGTTCAAAGTAAGAAAATGTATATATTCTAATAAATTGAGTCGTATACTATAAGGCAAAACATTAAATTCAGTTGAATCAAGACACGAGTCTCAACAAACAAAATCATTAGAAGGCTGTCAATCTCTTATGTACAGTTGAAACCAGAAGTTTTCCAACACTTTTTATATAGACATAACTTTTTTTTCTCATTTTGTGACATTAAATCTACGGAAGAGGATTAGGGCCACCATGAAAATATTGAGTTCTGACTTTTTTCTCAGAATATTTAATGAAATGTACTAATATTTTAATGGTGGCCCTAATCTTCTTCCATATAAATCACACTAAACCTCTCCTGTTTTTGGTCAGAACCCATCTGCTTCCTGAGCGGTATGATGGTCATTCTGGTGTGTTTCTACATACCCACCCTTACATCCTTATAACTACAAGGGTGAACCAGAGTTGAGGAGGTCCACAATTCTCTTCCTGATGTGTTGGCTGATTTCTTTTGATTTTGCCATGTAGTTACACAAAGAAGCAATGTGTTCGATGTGTGCCTAAATATCAGCCTGTCAATCATCTGTCAAGTGATAATATTGCACAAACAATTTTTAAAAAAGGAATGCAAACGTAAAATACGTATTTAAATGTAAATACTATATTGTGGAAATTGTGGCCAATCATGCTAGTTTGTTTACAACAACAATCAGCAACTTTTGTACATAATATCTCAAAAGCATGTTTCCAAGAGACTCATGTATTATTAATGTTATTATTATAATTTTTAAACATTTTTTTAACAAAAGTCTTGCCAAGATGTGCATGTAAATATAAAATCTGACTTAAAAATTGTGATTAACAAATGTAAGACTGTAACACCAACAAAATGTTTATTTTCTCTACTTGAGGTTGAATACTATAAAGTTTTAAATTTATCCATTAACATAAAGACAAGCGAGACTAAGCCACAGCAGCCGACTACTAATAGAGACTTCTCAATCAATCAATCTACTGCAAGAGCTTTAGATTTTTAATTGCAGCAAATGTGATTACTTTCTTCCTTTTCCCTCCACTCAGTCTTTTCAACATAATCATCTATGATTCTCTGTAACACATAGAAAATGTCATTAATTTAATCTCATTGCCTTTATTTAACTTTTTCTTATCATATTCCTTATTAGTTTAAGCCTCCTAATATATAAAATCTTAGATAAGAATATTCCTCATCATCACCTTTTACTAAAGCACCAATCAGGTAGGCGTGTGTCTTACTAAAAGCTGGTAAACCATTCACATTTTCCACTGTTTTGAAAGATTGGTTATGGGTTAGGGGTAGGGCTAGGGTTAAATTCACTCATTATTCTATTTAAATAAAGAGGAAACATGATTGATGAAATTCAGATTCATTACACTTAAACAGACCTTGATAGAATAGATGAGAGCAGCCAGTCCAAGGCAGCAGGGGTTTGTGTAGACAAAGCAGCTGATGGACCAGATGATGTAGGCTTGTGGAGGGTCAGTGATGACATTAACAGTGGTAAATTGAAGAAATTGAAGAAAAAATTGAAGAAAAGCATTAATTTCAAACCCTGTTCTGTCTCCCCAGTGGAAAACCTAGGTTCATCACTGCATGCGCATGCACCGATCGGTATCGGTGCATGCGCATGCAGTGATCGGTTATCGGCCTCGATACCACATTTTCTAAAGCACTCGTACCTCCGATACCGGGGACCGATGCCACGGTCTGAGAAATGTCTATGTTTGAGCGGCGTGTAAGGGGTTAATAAGTGGCGCCGAGTGCCCGCCCCCAGGCCCCGGCTGCAGAGTTCAGCAAGGAGGCAGTTCTGGAAAAAAAGCTGTTCCTAAGTCTGCTGGTTCTTGTCACGTTCTTGTTACGTCATGTTACGTCGCCTTGTTGATGCTCCACTATGTTAACGTGCTGATGCTTCTGCAAAAACATGAGTAATGTTGTCAAGTCTGTATGTTTGTTGTACGCCAGCTCAGTTTTACAGTGTAAACACTGGAGCGCATTGTCCTGCTTAACCATCTTTGTTGAAAGCACGCCAATTATAACAGTTCGTGTGATACACAGACGGAACTTGCTGTTTAACGCGAGTTATATGACGTAAACCTCAATTCTAGATAAAATGTCTCGATCAAATTTTCTAATTCTTGCAGCCCTAAACTATACCACCCCTGCTTTACTACTGTTATTAAAGAGCTAATGCTAACTTGTCATGTCGTCAGTGCGCGAGAGAGACCGAACTTGTTCACTCGCTCCGCGCTCAACTAAAGTTTTTTTTTTTTTTTTTAAATAATCAAATATCTCTGCGTCTCGCGACGCATCGAATCGATTGGGTAATTCGTTGCCAACGCTTCTAGTAGTCGAATTTAATCGATTTAATCGATGCATTGTTGCAGCCCTAAAAAATGTAACACTATAATTGTAGAAGTTATTGCCAGTTTATTGCCAAAAGCCATAAGCACAAAATCTCAAGGAAACAACATCAGAAGAAGAATTAAAAAACTGAATATTATTTTGTATACTTGAATGAATACATTGTCCAACAAAAATTACCAGGACAAAGGCCTTGCTGCCTGGTAATGTGAATTAAATAAAGTTTGACTTGACATCAGTTTAGGAAACATGGATGAGCTCTGTTAGATACTAAAAGTATGTATTTTGCTTGATGATAAGGTAAAATGATGCCATGAGCATAAAACAGAGAACAGAAAAAAAGTATCACAGAGGCACAGCAGCAGGAACCTCCAGCACCATTTTTACATCTACCGTCATTATCCATTATAATATCTATGTCCATATCCATATGAATAACTGGATGCTCTAACAGACACAGCAATGATTGTAATAATGAATATAAGAAATATGATGGAAGCCACAATCGTTGCTGCAATGTTAAGCTGGCGAGCTGTGGAGCCGTAGCTCTGGGCACCCTGCAGGTCTCCAGCCGCCTTCCGGTCTCTGGACTGAAAAGAGAAATGCACATCTCATAATCTTTAACAAAAAAGTATTTCCATAAAATGATATCTGGAAACTCAGAAAGCTAATTTGATAGTTTTTATCATTTTACATTTGTTTCCTATTTTACATTTCACATAATCTTTCTGTGAATCTTACCTTGAGCAAAATCAAAAAAATGTTTGTGTTTAGGAAAGGATAGGATAGGATACTTTATTACAGACTCGTAGTCCAGCAAGCAATAACAACAAGCACGTTAAATACACCATAGAAATAAAAAAAACAAAAAAAAAACATGAACATATGCGATTATCATACACACATATACTTGTACGCACACACACACATACACACTATTTAAAAATACACTTATACCAGTGCTGCCATATCTGTGACTGATAACGAACATCACTGAATCGTATGTTGGATGCAGGGTCATAATGATCTTATAATTGATTAATTCAATCAAGTCACTGAACTACTTTTATCTTACTTCACAATAAATTAGATTTTTATATTTTATATGTATATTTTCTGCCGCAGAATTAGATTAAATCCTTTTGAAGAATCCTGTCTTAGGTAATTTTTTTACTGTCCACTATTCACACTGTACAATTTACACAAATAAATGAATAACAGAGAATTGTGTTGCATATTGTGAGGAAAGAATATCACCTGTTTAAATCAACACAATCAGCTGTGGTGCAAATAAGTGTTTGGTCTGTCAGGTATCTAATAAAATATTATTGTTATATATTGCTAAAATACTCTTTTTGCATTATATGAAATAGCTGATTAATAATTGAATTATGCAATTGACCAGCAAATCTAAAGTATATAAACTCACCTTGATAGAAAAGATGAGCGCTGCCAGTCCAAGGCAGAAAGGATTTGAGTAGACGAAGCAGCAGAGGGACCAGAT
>JAUYWH010000340.1:0-10650 GCA_034779795.1 Ctenopoma multispine
CAGTATGTCAGTGGGGCAATGTGTTTTCTGCCCCTGCTCCAGTTCCTGTTCCAAGGCGGAGCCACGTCGACGCAGTCTCCACCTCTCCATTTCCAGTTTGTCAGTGGGGCAATGTGTTTTCTGCCCCTGCTCCAGTTCCTGCTCCCAGGCGGGTCCTCGTTAAGGTCACCGACGCCACCTCTCCAGTTCCTGCTCCCAGGCGGGTCCTCGTTGAGGTCGCCGTCGACGCCTTTCCAGTTCCTGCTCTCAGGCGGGGCCACGTCGAGGCCGCTTTGGCTTCATTACAGAGTCAGAGTTAAAGTTTCTCTGCCTGTAGCAGTCGCTTGTCTAGTTTCCATGACATCCACAGAAACTACAGTCAGGAAACACTGATTTTACTGACTGATACCAGCAGAGAACAAACATATTAAAGTTTAATTACTCTGCCCAAGCAACGTGTTTTTATGAAGCTATCAAAACGTATCATGTTAACCAGAGCTTATGAAGCATTTAGCTGTTCAGTGAGTTAATCCAGGTTAGGAGCAGCGTCTTCTGTTGGTTCCAGAACCAGGGTGGTACTGCCTTTAGAATAAAGAGCATAATGTTTCTCTGCCTCAGCTGAACAGTAATGTGCTGCAATGTTCTCTTTTGAAGATATCATCTAGAAATACACTTTTAATCACCTTTCTTCTGATGATACATGAAGGTGTTCGGCATTTCCAACCTATCTTTAAAATGTAGTTCTTGTTGTTCTGCTCCTACGTTGTCAACAAGACAGTGATAAAACAGTCCTGTTACCTGTTAGACAATAAGCCAGATGCATTTTGTAATAAAAGTCATGTGAAGCCAGATTTCATTCTTATTTTGTTTGAATGAACGAGTCACACTTATTGTTGGAATAAAAGCTTTCCTAACTATTTTATTAAGGTAACATTTCTATCGACTGCTCACCTGCACCAAGACGTTAGCACAGTGTTAGATTTTAGTAATAAAATCAACATGATTTTTTGTGAAAAACCTGAAATTTCTCACTTGCTTTGACACCATGTGTCCACCAGAGTTCACTGTGATTCTTAAAATACACCCAGAATCTGCTCCCCACAACAGACCTCATGTAAAATAAGTGAATATAAAACAGCATTAGGCAGAATTTTAATTATAATTCATACTACAACATTTAGAAAATGAAGCCTCTGTGATTGTTATTAACTCAGTAAGACTCTGACCTCCATCCTTCTCTCTCTCTTTCCCTCTGTTCTATTCTGCTCCTTTTCGTGTGCTTTAGTCAAAAAAATATATATAATAACAATAATTATTATTAATTTATTATTATTACTGTAGTGGAAGACGTATACAATGGCGCGAAAAAAAAGGGAAATAACTGCTTTTTGTGAACATAGTGGAAAAGTAAGTGAAAGTTTTTTTACAACAGCAAATGTTTCCTGAAGCTGTGGATGAGATCTGCACGACGTGTTGGTTTGTGGCTCTGGTTTATGTCACACACAGTTCTGTGCAGAGGTGGTTCTGCTGTAGAGAGAGAGTCTAGCCGGGCGGACAGAGGCAGCACGTCGTTCCACCTACCAAGTTAAGCACATGCCGCAGGATAACAACCAGGTACATAACAGGATGAGCTGACAAATGAAGGTAGATAGTGCAGGGACTTAAACAGTGAGAGGACTGATTAGTAAGAACACCTGGTGGGGTGGAGAGAGGGGCGTGGCCTGGGTGAGGGAGGGACAGAAAAACAGAAAGACACAGAAAGACTCTGACGAGTAGAAGCAAGAAGTTGTCATGGTATCCAGTGGACGATTTCTTTTTATCTGGGTGTAGACACACAAACATTTGTTGTCGTGTTTTGTTTGATTCATTATTTTTTAGCTACCCTTCACCTGACCATCCTTAGGGACACTGATAATATTTGATAAAACATTTTTGTTAAGCTAACAAAACTGAGCAGCCAGTCTCACATTAGTCAGCTGCTAAACTGAATCAGAAGTAATAGATTGTTGCTTCAATCCATGTACTGGAGAGGAAAAGTATTTTTAACAGATATTTTTTTAATGTTTGAATATTTGTCACACTTTAAACATATTAAATAAATTACAATATTACACAAAGATATCCTGATGATATTAGTTACTAAGGTAAAAAGAATTGTCCAGACCTGAAGATGTGAAAGTCCCCTAAACCTAATAAGTGGTTGTGCCACATTTGGCGCTAACAACCTCAATCAGAATTATTGTAATTACTATTAAATAATTATTGCATTGGAGGGTTTTCAAGCATTCACAGCCTGTTTAAGGTCACGTCACAGCATCTCAGTTGGATTTAAGTCCAGGTTTTTTTGCTGTACCCAGCAGAAGCACTTTAAGTTGTTTAGTCTTTGTTTAAGAGTGTGTCAGTGATCACTGTGTGCTACTTAATCTGCAGGTGTTAACAATATCAAGTCTGCATCAAAAGAGATTTGAGAATAGTCTGTTTTTTACTATAAATCCTTATTTCTTTGCAGTTCTATTGGTTTTGCTATCAGATAATGTGAGTGAGACACTGTTAGCAGATTTAGCAGCAGTAAAAATCCCACCTGTGAACTGTGAGGCTGTTACACTGCAGAGGTTTCTGAACTGAAAGGGAAGAGGAAGTGGCGTGAGGCAAACGTACTGCGTGAGGTGGAAGGGACAGATCCTTTTCTCTGCCACTTGGCAATAAATACCAGCGTGACCGCTGAATGTGAAGGTGCTGTGTAAAGAGGACAGAAACCTGACGAGCTTCATAATGTCCTGCTTTGTAATCTGGAGAAACGTATGTTGTGTGGTATCAGGTTAAAAAATGTAGATGTACATGCAGGTTATATGCAGAGTGACAAAAAGCTAAAATATTAGAAAATAAATTCACTTGTTTTTATTTAATTATAGCACAATAAAGTAATACAGAAAGCAGCATACATGTGTTAATGTGGGATATAACTCACTGATTATTTTAATGTCGACATTTAAAATGTTCCAACATTTTCAACCAGCTCAGTGAATTGATATTAATCGATTTGCTTTCTACAGTAAATATCTGCAACAGCAGTTACAACTAAAAGCACAAAACTATATTTGTCTAAAGTTAATGACCAACTGTTTCCAAAAGAAAACAGTTCATGTTATATTCTAGTGGTAGAAGCTGCGACAGAAACTGAACAGAGACAAACAGAAACGTTCTCATTCATATCACTGTTTCTCCTTTGTTCTTCTTTGTCTTCCATAAGTGAAGCAGCAGCAGAAAAGCACCCAGCAGTAACACTCCCACTACAGGCAGACCGACAGCCAGGGGCAAGACGTTGTCTGGACGGGGGACATATGAGAAGGCTGGGAGGGAGGAGAGAGAGAGAGCAACACCTTAAAAGTTAAGCTTCCTCTGATTATCTTCACGATAGGATTATGTTTACTGAACCAGATCGTTCCTGTGAGCTGAAACAGAAATATTCCTGCTGACGTTGGAGTCGCTGACACTGATTGACTGGTGGATAAACTGTACCTGTGAACCAGCTGATGGTGTCAGGGTCTGCTGTAGCTGTGGAGCTTTCTGACCTGGAGCTTAAAGTGTGTGTGGTTGATGCTGAGGAGGTTGCGGCTGATGTTGGAAAAGGCTGGAGAGTCTGGTTTGGCTTGGAAGTGGTTAAAGCTGCAAACAATGAGACAAACTCATGGTCAGCACTGAACCTGCTGCTAACACATATCTAAATGCAGCTCCATGACGTCTACCTGCAGCTGCAGGCTGGTTAGTAGTTTCTGAGAAAACCGGTGAAGGTTTGGAGCTTCCTGAACTTTGTGGTGTTGCTGAGGAGAATGATGTCAGAGAAGACCAGAGAGTCCTGCTTGGTTTGCGGGTGGTTGGAGCTGTACACAATTAAAATGTACTTTAAATAAGAATCAGATTCTGAATGAATAGTGATATATATTGATATGTAGGACTGCAGAGGTGGAAAAACTCTGAACACCGTCCATCATCTGTGTTGTAATCATTCAGATTTATGTTCTCAAAGGTTTTTTTCTGGTTCGCTTCCTGAAGTTTACCTGCTGCTTCAGGCCGGTTGGTGGTTTCAGGGAAAGCCGATGATGGTGAGTAGCTTCCTGAGACAGACCTTAAACCCGCTGTGGTTGCTGCTGAGGAGGTTAATGGGACCAGAGTCCAGTTTGGTTTGGAGGAAGTCAGAGCTGTAAATAAAAGGTACTGAATCAACACTGGTGATATTCTAAATTCAGCAAGGCTGTGTGAGAGGATGCCCTTTAGAAACAAAGAGAAGCAGATAAAGAAACCAAGCTGGGAAGGAGGGGGTGGTCACACTGGCATGAACGTCTGAAACTGTAACCTGCAGCTGCTGGTCGGTCAGTGGGGTCAGAGAAAACCGATGACGATGAGAAAACTGTGGCGCTTTCTGAGCTGACTTTTGTTACTGCTGGTTTGGAAGTGGTCGGAGCTGTGAACAATCAACAGAATAAAGTAAATGTGAAAAACTGACATGGATAAATATGAACTGCAGATTTCACTGTTATTTAAAAACATTACATGAGGGTAAAACTCACCGTCGATAACAATGACAGTAAATGTTATGGAGGATGAATCTTTAGACAAAGCTCTGCCGTATCCACACTTGTACTGTCCCATGTCTGACTTGGTCACCTGTGTGATGTTCACGTATAGTCCGAACGCAGATCCTTCGATATATTCGATGCTGTATCTGCCCCTCTGGAGGCTCTTCTGATCAGTTTCAATGAGGATGTCCTCCTCTTTTTTACATTCGTCTTTACAGAAGAAGAATCTGCTCATATTGGCTTTCTTGAAACATGGATTTTTTAAAGTGTCTCCTTCAACACTTGTAGGGATAAAACCAGATTTTTTATTTAGGAGTTCTGTGGAGAAGATGAAGAGTTGACACTCACTGTGTGTTGTACTCAACTTATCACATAAATCCCACTGGGATCTGCCCAGTCGGTTATTTATTACACTGTGGTGAATAACTAAATATATCAAGTTTACTTACTGTCTGAAACTCTGACCTCAAAGTCAGAGGTTGCGTCTGGAATTATAGAGGTGCCCAGACCACATCTGTATCGTCCTGAGTCAGACTCGGTCAGATCTGTGATGGTCACAGACAAAGTCCCTCTTTCAGATTCCACTTCTTCTCTGTAACTAGTTCTGTATTTGCCACTGGTAGCTCTGACAGCATCTGTTTTAATGAGCACGTCTTCTCCTTTACATTCATTCTTGCAGAAGAACCTCATGTTTCCAGGCAGAGGCAAGCGGCAGTTAACTGTGCCGCTGCCTCCTTTAGCTCCTGTGTAAACGTTGAGTTTTGAACGGACGAGTCCACACAGTGCTGTTGAAGAAACGCACAATCAGTGCTGATAGTCCTTACTTACCTTACTGTACTTTTTTAACATCAGTGTCACAAGTAAACAAAAACTAGATTTAGTTAGAACAGATGGTCAAAACCTGTGCTGCACTCAGGTATTCAGTGCTCACCTGTTAAGAAGCAGAGGAGCAGGATATGGTGGATTTTCATTCTGATGGAGAAAACTCATTGAAACTGCAGAACTGCCTCTGTCCCTCCTTCCACTCTCTGGCCGTCTGAGCAGTCTTGAAGCTGCTTGATTTAACGATTTACATAACCTCTACTAGCTCTTTAATCTTTTTTCAATGATGTTGACAAAGGCCTAAAACACGAGCCAAGCAGTTTGTCTTCCGCTGTCTGATGCCCCATTAACTGTCCCACCCAGACCTTCTGCCTTAAGAAGAGATACTTCAGTGTAAGGAAGGAAGACACTCTTAAAACAAAGCAGGGCACCTCTCCAAATGACAAAAAGGAACCAAACAGAAACAGGATTGATGTCCTGCACTGAAACACAGTGAACTTGCCAGATGTGATGTGACTCACCTGATATGTTACTGAAAAACATTTCCTTGGGTGTTCCTGTAGCTAGTGCCCGGTGACCTTTGTTGTATCTCTCCCTCTTTTGTTCTTGTCACCTCTTTACCGTAATGAAGTGCACAGTAGAAAAAAACCCCTCAAAAACACTTCATATGCTGAGAGAAGGAATCTGGACAAAACATTACTGCTGTTATTTAACTTAAAGCGCAAAGTGAAAGTAAGATCGATGCCAACATTCTTTTGATTTTAGTGAGGGGGGATCACACGCATCTCTTGTTGCCAGAAGTGGTTCAACCAACAATTAAAGCTCACTTACTTTTTCCACCATGTATGTAAAGACATGAAAGATCAGGAATGTTCGTTCGTGTCAACCACAGCCTCTTAAGTGTTTTAACATCTTCTGACATCAGTGTTTTCCTGCTGTACATGACGTTGAGGTGGTTTGGGCATTTCATCAGAATGTCCCCATGGTGCCTGATATTGGAAGTTTCATCACTTATGGATTTTAGTAATATTAAGTAATATTGTTTTTCTTGAGACGGTTTTCAGCTGTAAGACAAGAATGAAGAGCTTGCTGCAGCAGATAGCTGACTATTCATAAGACTTATGATCCACATGCTTCAACACACAACATGGAGTTCTTCATTCAACACATCAGAAGATTATCTTTAAAGACCGTCTCACTGTGAATCTAGACCCAAAGATCTTCCCAAACCACAGCTGTACTATCCAAGGCCGACGAAGCAAATGTCAAAAACAGTATTTCCTCCTGCAGCTTTTGAATAAATTTTGAGTCATCTAAACCACAGCAGCGGTTAATAGAAAGGGAAGTGATCACTCTCAGTAAGATGGTTCATATTTTTTAAATGTCTCCAAACACACGGCAGCTTAACTTCTTTATTGGCAGTCTGAAACATTTCACTGATGTATTCGATCGAGCAGCTTCTACAATCAAGGCTGGTTTGAGAACATCAGAGAGAAAAGATGTTTTTGGGGAGGAGGAAGAATCTTTCCATCAACATGTGGAGGTCTCAGACATAATTTGTCCTCTATCGTCCATGTTGTCTTCCAACTCCAGTAAGATTAAGACCACTTCACACATCCACTAGGAAGGCCACACCTAATAGTCCATTCTGAGGGAATGAGGCGAGCTGTTTTATTTTATTGTTGTAACCAACATAAAGACTCTGAACACTGTAGGACAATAAACATGTCGGTTCATAAACCAAACCACCCTGAAGGATAAATTTGTTTCCTTAACCAGCGTTTTGTCACAGTTCAGTCTTCAGAGGAGTGAAATGCTTCAAAGTGCTGACTGACATGACTCAACTTCCAGATAACCTCATCCGAATGAATGAGGATCATTATCAACGCATCAACTTCACAGACAGAGAGAAAGAGAGAGAGGAAGTCACGTTTATCTTCCTGATCGATCAGACAGACAGCTGAGTAGTCTGAGTCCGTTCTCCTGCAGTGATCACTTGTCTCCATCAGGATCAAATTCAGAATGAAGATCCACCGTGTTCTGCTGTTTGTCATGTTATCAGGTGAGGACAGAACATTACCTGCACACTGTTTTCTAATATGTTGCTTTACCTACTGTGCTACAATGATAAACTTCATCTTTTTTGGTATTCCTGATTGACTTGAATTATATTAAATTCAGTTTTGAGATGGAGTTTATCTGTTTCATTTTACATTGAGTGTCTCAAAACTAATTTGGAGCTTGTCAGATCTGTATGTGATATATAATCTACCCTTAACCCTACAATAGGACTAAGTCTCCAAAACATTCACTGTTTGTCTCTTCAACAGTTCTGTGTGGTGTCTATGCACAAGGAAACGTTTTCACAGGAACTGAAGGACAAAGTGTCACGATTACATGCCATCTGTCTTTTTCTGGAAGCAGGAGGTCATTCTGTAGAGGAGAGTGTAGCAAAAACAACATTCTCATAGAAACAACGGCTGACAAAGACCACAATGATAAATACATCATTGAATACTATGGGTCTTGGATGTCTTCTGGAAGTGTGATTGTGACCATCAGACAGTTGACTAAGTCTGACGAAGGACACTACAGGTGCAGTATGAGCAGTCCGTTGACCGTTTTCACGGACGTTGTCTTAGTGGTTAAAGACGGTAAGTCCCCACTGTACAGTATTAATACATTAGTATTACATTAATACTATATCAATTTATCAACTTTTTAGCTTAAAATGCTTCTTTAGAAGACAAAAGAAGATTTTCTTTACTTGGTTAAGATTTGGGAAAGACTGTAGTGTTCCAGCCAGTTTCTGTGGTTTTCTGTCATTTTTCTGGTGAGGAGACTCAGTGTTGTTGTCATGTTATGTAAGTTTCTAACTCTAACCTCACTGAGCTTGAGGTCATGTATTTAACATTCAGATCCTGATTTGATTATCTCAGCAGCACTGTTTAATAGCTGGTGATTTTAATTTCTCCTTATTTTTAACAGCTACAACCACCAGCTCTACTCAGTCCACACCATCAGTAACTTTCACAGAAGCCACCACGCAGACTGAAGGTACAGGACAGTTTGCTGAGAAAATGTTTCACCAAAGTTTGATCAACAAGACATTTTATTTTATTTCCTCTAGTTCAGTGAATTCAGACATTTTCCTCCCATGTTTGTCACTCAGGTTTCTTCTTTCACCTGGTTTTATGTGCGGCTTTTATTTGCGCAATTGTTTTGCTGTTGCCCGTTGTTCTGCTCGTCCTCTACAGACTGATATCAAAGAGAAACGTTGATGGTGAGTATCTTTCTCACTCTGTGAGCACTTCTGCAACCAATTTAAATAAAGACACATAATATTTTTTCTATCTGTACAGGTTTAAACACAGGAGGAGACTTTGATGGCAAAAACATGGAGGTGACTTTTTAAAACTCAGTTCAGTGAATTCATGGTAACACATTTTTTAACCTGGTAATTCACAGGGCAGATGTTATAGGCAGTGAAATGTAGTTTCACTGGCATGATATTATATGTATTCTAATATTGGTTAATTAGTTATAGTTATTTATCACAAATTTCCAATAACACATCTCAATATATATGAACGTAATGCGTAGAGTTTGGTCGTTTATTCTCTAATGATGTTAGAGAGTTACGTGATCAGATGAACCTGCATGCTGCATTGCCTGTTGTTCCGTTTACCTGAATCTAAAAACAGTTTAATCTAAAATCAGTTGGAGCGCCTCGGTAGCTGAACATTTATTTATTATTCTGGGGGGAAACTCCTTCGAAGACAGCAACGCAAATGTTCTGGACAACTGCTTCAAACGATGTGAGGATGCCTCTCTAGTGGATAGGCGAATCTTGCTGAGGTTGAATGACAGGACAGCATGGAAAACAGAAGGCAAATTGTGTCTGAGAGGTCCACCTGTTGATGGAAAGATTTGCACATTCATGGCTGCTTTTGTTGCCCTCCCCAAAAAAAACTTTTGTCTCCGTCAAAGCCGATGTTCCGAAACCAGCCTTGATTGTAAAAATTACTTGTATGAAGTTAAGCTGCCGTGCGTTTGGATGTGAGGAAGCTTTTTACTGCAAGACTGAATATTCCTCATTAAAAAGGTGGGGGTGGACTAAGGCAGAATCTATCAACTGCTTACAATTCTGTTATCACTTCCTGGTCCATTTCACACTGAGAACTGATGAAACTTTCTGGGCGGAAGTGTCATAAAGTGCCAGTTGCCACATTTTGGGGATGTGGCCAGTTGTGTTTGTTTTTGTTTTTTTTGCAATTAAATAAACAGGAAGTATATAAAGAAGTACTTTAGCACTCGTGTCAGGACCTGTGCGACTACCACTGTATTTTAAAACATTTCATTTCATGATAACTTTTAACTTTATGCTTTTACTTTCAGCTTTGCCCCTATGAGATCTACTCTCCACCCTTCACACACGAAAACTCCATCTACCAAAACCTTGATCCAGCCAACAGGGATCAGGATCAAATCTACTCTACACTCACACACACGCAAAACACATAATTCTATGTATTTATTTGTACATATTTATATAAGAAAACATACTAAGTTATCTAACTGTTGAATAATATGAATATGAATATGCCATAACAGTTTCATGAAGGAATTTGTGTCTTTTTTATGGAAAAGGTCATGGAACATGAAAAACTGTGTATTTTATTATGGGAACATGGTCGATTTATTCTAAGGTATTTACTGTACATTTGTGAATAGGAGCATTTTATCTTTAAACATATTTGTGACTTGTCATTTGCAGATAATGCATATACTTTTGTAAATCTGACTGGCTTCAAGTATAGATTTTTGACTTGTGTTACTTTAGTTGTATAGAAATGCAAGTGTTAGGAGACTGTGTTGTGTTTTGTATGTAAATATTGCTAATATTGTAAATAATAAATAGAAATGATCACTGCTCAACTTTCAGCAGAAGTGTGTAGAGAAACACAGAATGCCAGTGCAGAAAACAACATTTTTACAGGAACTAAAAGAGGAATTAGTCCAGTTACATGTTTGTTTTCTTTCTTTGGAAGTTGGACGTTCTTTAAAGGAGCAAAAACAACATTCAGGTTAACAACTGCAGACATATAATAATATCGTCTGTATGCACTTGTAAAGAGTAAATACAGGTCTTATATTAGGACTTATGCTTTATGAAGTACTTAAGTAAATAATTAAAAACATCACTCACTCTCAAGCACTTAAATCTTATCATAACTGGAAGAAAAGTGAATAACAAAGTATGACTCACATT
>JAUYWH010000341.1:0-10644 GCA_034779795.1 Ctenopoma multispine
CAACAGTAAACCGCATGTGTCTTCTAACCCGCTGTGGCTCACTCCGCAGCTGGGTCAATCCCACACGCAACAAGGGCATTTCGTTCACACACTGTGTCTGTGTCTCTAAACGCCTGACAGGCAGTAATTTTGACTCTGTGCCGTCTGAGCTTCTACAATGAATCAATGTGAGTTTAAAAAGTCACTGTATCCATCCATCCTATATTTTTGAATGTCACATTATTTGTATCTGCTGATCACATTTCTGTGACGCTCTGTGTGGATGTTTGTGGTGTCAGGAGGATAATCGGCATCAGTTTGGTGAACCTAGGATTATATTATATATAAGCTGCACCAGGCCAGAGATACTTACAATGTAGTGCAGGACATCCTAGACTAGTGCAAGAGAAAAATAACGTCAGTAGATCTAACACCATGCAGAGTTGCACATGACAGCTATCAGGGGACGCGTTAACAACCCTATTAATTTAAAAAGAGTTAAACACAGGTGATTTTGAATCTGCCTAAATGTGTAAAAGGCTGCACTATACATGAGCAGCTGCCAACTTTATGAAGCTTTTTACATCAGTTATAAATTAATTGCCATCAAAGTGAAAGAGAGCCTTTCATTATCAGACAAGCCCCAATAAGAGACTTCTGTCATAAAAGTAACAATTTATCAGCCTCACTGTGACAGCAGGAGATCGAAGTATTGATTAATTGTTATCCAGATGTGAGAGCGGACAAGTCCGGAGGAAATGATGCAGCATCTGCTCTAAGATACTGACGTACTATTAAAGCATCTCCACTAAGTAAAGATGTTAACACCTCAGGTGGTTTAAGGGGGTTGTGTTTTTTATTGTTCCACACATTAACACCCTCCTACTAGTAATGTGGGTCAGCAGTCATGTCAGTTTGTCACGAATTTGATCTTTTAACAGTTACTTGAAATGATGATTTGATATGGACATTTATGGAACAAATACAACTAAACAGCAGGCTGATGGGAATGTTGTTAGTTTTGTAGGTTTTTTTTAGTCAAAAACCAAGTAACTAATAGATGGTGCTGGCAGAAGATAATTTATATTTTACTCATTGTCTGGTGATCAAGTGAAAATGGGACAGGATGTGGTCTCTCTGAACCTGCACGCCACAATATTGTGCTACCTGCTACTAGTGTGTTGCTATTCCGATCTGTGCACCCTGTGTTGTCACACACTGTGTTTGTCATTAAATATTCTATCATATATCATATATCTATCATTGCTTCAACATGCATCTAAATCTACAGTACCTCTAATTTCAAAACTTTTTTTTTATCTAGACTTCAAACATCTGAATAAAAAATACAGAATTTAGCCAGTCAAACCAAGGAGATTACTGGTTGTTCACATTCTTGCTTTTTTCTGGCTGTTGATTAGTTGACTGAATGTGCACGTTGCATAGTCAAGGCACAATCTTGAACAGTTACCATTGTGTAAAAGACTGCAATTAAAACAGCTGCTGTTAAAAAGTCAAACCCGCACCATGACCAGTGTTTATGTGATTGTAGCTGGAGGACTGGCCTCTGAGAAGGTTTTGGACCGTATCCAGTAAAGGTGAAAGTAAAACAAAGAGCAACATGGACTGCATCTCAGCATATGACTTCTCTGACAATTAAAGTTCAATCCACTCACCCTCATTGTAGATCCAACTAGGCAGTTCCTGTTTCCATCGTTGTCTCAGCACATGGGAAGGTTGATATAAACAGACTATTGACCTTATGTTTTTTTTCAGGCTTGCTTGGCTCAAGTGAACTCTGGCTGTGAGGCTTCAAGGCTGGAGTTTTATAACTTCTGAGTGTGATTGCACTCAGAGAACAGACAACAATTGGTTTGAAAAATGGTTCATTTCTCGAGGTTTTATCTCTGGCTTCATGTGCACACAACCCCCCTTCTGGTCAAAGACTGTAAGACCGGCAGATAATACTCTTTAAGTTGTCTTTACAGTTTGGCATTGGAATAATGAGTGCCAGGAACTATGTATTTTTGTTTGTGTGTCAAGCTATTATAGATAGATAGAACTTTGTTAATTCCTCAGGTAGGTTCCTCCAGGAAATTAAGTGACATGACATTATGACATTAGTTGTTTGTGTATACTTTCTGAACTGAACTGAATAAATCTACACAATTTTAACATGTGAAATAAAAAACGGAGTGAGGAGAGTGAATGTGCTTGTGTTAACTTGGGGAAATTCATTAGTTTTATTGTCTTTCACTGTCCTATATATTTTGAACGACTTAGCCACTCACCTGGTACGTCTTACTCGTCATATATGTTATTGAGGCAAGCATTGTTACATGCTTCGTCACATCAGTATTCAAAACCCTTTTCCTCCAAACCAGTGTGTGTTCATAAAAAAAAACAAAGAGAGAACCTGTGTAGGTTGAAATTTGGACTTTTCAGATTTATAAATTTATTAATTTGATTATTTTTTTTGTATATTAATATCTCATGACTGGATTGAGCCATTTTGCACTATGTTATATTTTATTCCTATGCTTAGTAAGCAGGAGATGACTAAATGCAAAGGTTGTCAATACCCCAATGATGTGAGTCATTATAACTTGATTTACTGTATTTGGACATTCAGTTATTTATTGCTGTATTGTTTTCTAATATTATTTTTCTTATATTCTGTATACTGTATGTGTAGTAAAAAATCATCCATCCATCCCTTTGTGTATCTCTGATTTAAATAAGTAGTTGCAAATGCTTTCTATGTTTAAATGTTCACTCTACACCAGGTGTTCTATGAGTCAACACCATCACTAACATATTTAACACTGCTATTTCCTTCATCTGGGTTTTGTTTTTTAAGTGAAAGTTTGAGAAAACTTTTTTACTATTTAAATTGTTTTGGACCAACCAATCCTTCCAGAGCTGCAGGCTTCATAATCTGATCATTGTTAGGTCAAATGGGGCCTATTCTATGGCAGCTTTGGTCAATACATGGTTTTATTAAGTCCTGTAACTATCAGGCAGAACTGTCCCGGCACTTCCAGCTAGGCAGGACTTATTGGCACTACAGTACTAATGGCACTTGCCATTGCCCACAGACTGCAGCAGTTGGTGCTGGAAAGTTTTCTTATTTTTTTGGTCAAGGCTAGTACTTCTTACCAAAATCTATATTGAATTTAAAATTTTGATTGTATTAAATTAAAAGTTAAGAGATCACTAAAGCATTAGTATCCATTGTGAATAGTCACATTATTTATAACTTTAACCAGCTTGAGGAGGTAGAGGAACAGTTCAAAGGGACCTTCAAAGCCATCTATGTACCATGAGTGTCTGTACAAAATTCTATGGGAATGAATTAAATATTGTAGTTTTAGTCCAGTTGGAGTCAGTGAGGAGGAGTGACAGCAGGGCCGGCTCTCGGCATAGGCAAACTACACTGTAAAAACGATAACTAGTTATTGTTGGTCTTATTAAAGTTTTTAAATTAAACTGACAAAAAAATAATGCTTTGCCAATTGCAACTTAGAAAAACTTCTCTGCCCAACAAATTTCTCTGATTGTTGTCCTAAAAGATATATTTAAATCAGCAGAACAAAGGTTTGTAAGTATTTGTGCAAATTTTTTATTGAAATTGGAGGAACTCCCAACTGCGCATGAACAGCTGATCCTGAGCAGTTGTCAAACTGAAAATCCGACTTGATGAAACGCAGCCAGATTTGGACGTTAACTTCAGTTGGGGATTCATTATTCTCTCTCTCTTTGGTCTTCTGTATGCCCTGAACATTAATTATCCAAAACAAATGAGGTAGTAACGAGCTGTAATAATTGGACTAATGTTGTGTTTTAATCTCTGAAATAAGTTCTTATGCAACTGTAAATGTGTAAATCGCAATATATATCACAATACAGTAATTATTTTATTATTATCATATATAACATTGAAGTTAGCCTCACAAGGTTTTTCTAATTAGCTGAACAAGATAATCCAAGTTTCCACAACTCCTGGCAACTTGAACTTGAACTTGAAAACTTCAGTTAAATCGACAACAGCTTGTAAAAGTTGAGAAAACTCAAAAATCTATTGCATCATGTTGCCTTGAAATTTCTAGTCACCTAGGGTGCCACTTGCTGGAGGGGCGCAGCTGCAAGCATTAAAAAAAAGTTGCTTGTAAATATTAATAGTTGTGGGTTTTCTAAATTGTAGTTGCAGTTTTCATACTACCAAAACGCAATAGTCAGTTTTCCCCACCCTTGTTTCCTCAGCAGTGTTGCCAACTTAGCGACTTTGTCGCTAAATTCAGTGATTTTTCAGACCCCTCTAGATACGTATTTTCAAAAAAGCAACTAGTGTCAAATTTAGCAACTTTTTCTGGTGTTGCTGGTGACTTTTGGCGACTTTGGGAGTCGTCAGTGCACATATTGCTTTCTACCATTCTTAATGAGCCGCGGGTGCTGCCGGGGGCACACCCCCTGTCAGAAAGCACTCACAGTCGGACAGTACTTGCGTAGTCGGACAGTCCCTCCCAGTTGCTGTCAGAGCAGGACATGCCACCGTGGGTGGCACACTCCTAAGCGGATCACAAAGTTAAAAACCAAACCAGACATAAGAAAACTAAACAAAAAATAGATTAATTAACTAATAAATAAATAATTAACTTTGCCAGAGTGTCCCTTCTGGGTCACTTTTGCTGACTCCAAGCCCAGGTAAAGGAGAAGAGTTTGAATTGTGACATAAAAAAAAAGAAACAAAAGAAGTAGAAAGTTCATTTGTGGTTGTAAACACCTTTAGAGCGCTTTTTACTCACTAATTCTCGCTCCCTTCCTCTCATTATTTTTTCACAACGTTACAATTATATACACATTTAAATTACGTGAATTAGACAATTACGTCATTTAGCAACTTCTAGCGACTTTTAGGACTGCCAATAGCGATTTTCCTTACTGAGGAGTTGGCAACATTGTTCCTCAGCTATTGTGCCTGCCAGTTTGCCCAGGGCCCCAAAATGGGTAGAGCCGGCTCTGGGTGACAGGCTGATGTAGCCATCTCTAGATCTGTACTGCTAGTATGAATAAGGAACACAAATAACTGAGATGCCAACTACACTGCTCAAAAAATTAAGGGAACACTTAATCATCAGGGATATCAATCTGTCCATTTAGGAAGCACAAGTGATGTGGAGAGGCGAAAGCAAGACACATCTAAAAAGGTGACGGGCATGGTGAACCATGTGAGTCATATTATTCAAGTTTTCACTTTGATTTTCAATGTGATTTTGAATACAGTCTCTATGCATGGATGATTTTGGTTTCCAATGATGTCAGTTGTTTTGAACAAATAATACAATGCACATTACTAAAGATTTTCAGCTTGATTAATCTGTCCATCAAGATCCTATTGTGATTCAAATCTCCCCTTAATTGCTGTTAAGCAGTGTATTCCACCTACACCACCTGATTTTGCATCTTTACAGCCAAAAAAATTAAAGGACAGCATTTAGTTAGAGCCATGCTTGTTAGGCATAGTTAGAAATGACCATTAAGGATTTACAAATTGTTATTTAATAACTTATATTTACAGACTCACCCCCTCAGCTCCCAAGAATACAGCACAGTGTAACATGAAACATGCAGCACGAGCCTCATTTTTCCACAGCGATGTGAAAACCGCTTTAGGGGTTGTCAGCAACATGCTTTGATTCAATGAGACCACCAGTGCCACCCCTCCTCACACCCACACCCACCAGGTCTGAACCAAATGTGAAAAGACTGGTTTTATTATGTCATTTACAACCTCCATATAACCCCCAAAAACTCAAAAAAGGAAAAACAAAACAAGGCACTATCATTACTTCCAACAGTAATTTTCTATGTACTGCTTCCATAAACAACACTACAGTGTCACACAAAACACTTTACAATGTAAGCCCAAGAAAAACATTCCTAATTTTATCCCCACCCTCAGTATGTGTCTTGCACAGGAAGCACGTTTAGATTTTCACTGAACTAAAGTGAAAATAAATGCTTCACTGCTATTCTGTTATCCAGAGTTTCTGCTGTTACATAATGGTTGAGTCATTTATTATGTTTCTACAATAAAAATATTATGTTTGGTGCAGGTAATATAAAGGTTTTCATCCAAGCAGCTGATCAGCCCCACACTCCTTTTAATCCCTGCACGTCAAAACTGGTGTTTTACACGATTAGTGACAGCCAAAACATTTTCTCTCACCAAGTGCTCTGTCGGCATAAATTGTTTCCAATCTTTAGCCAATGCAACACTTCTGGCCAAAGATGAATCACCAAATCCTTTTTTCCAGGTCCTTTGGGGGTTTGATGCCGTCCCCAACTCTGCCAAACACTCTCTGTCAGCTGCATAACTGAAGGCATTAGAAACTCAAATATTACAACCTATTTCTCTTTGTTCAACTTCACTGTATGGATTTTTTGTGCCCAGCACCTACCTTATACTGAGTTGCAGCACGCCGGTCACTCTAGTGCTTGTCAGTTTAGTTAATGTGCAAGACACTAGACTGTTAGCTGTTAGCCTGTTAGCCTGTGGATGTTATTGCTGCTCTCTGTAAACTTGGTGAGACTGCAAGATCTGACATTTTGACAACTGAAAACTGAATATTAAAGAGCAGATATTTTTAGGGAAAAATCCATTGTTTGGGGCATTTCTTTAATATGTCCAGTCTCAGCATACCAGTTGCCATTTAAATTATCTGTCAACATATTCTCATTATTTTAATAGAAAATAATAAGTTGATTCTCTAGAAACAAAAATATTGTTTGTTTGTTCTGCAATGGTGTGCAATTAAGATATTTGGCTTAATATTAAGAATTTCATTCTTTGGAGTATTAAATAGAAAATGGAAAATCTGTGTATTTTTTTTAAATTTCTATTTAAGTCTTGGGTTGATAAAGAGGTCAGGAGCATCTTGAAAGCATAAAATAAATTTCACGTACTATCATCTGCAGCTTTGGCTAATATACATATGATATCCTGATAAGCTTACAAGTAATATATAAACAAATCATTAATGTCTTTTTGCTTTATAAAAATGGTTGCTAAAAACCCCTGCACATTTAACAGTTAAACTACTGTATATTGTTGGCAAGGTTGGGCTAATGACCAAAGAAAGTTTCTATCCAACACATCTTGGTTGATACTGATAAGTGTTAATTGCATCCTACATATTATTCTCTAATCATAAATCTTACAACACATATATCATATATATATATATATGTATGCATATATTATTACCATAGCTTACCATAGCTTAAAGCAGTGTGATGATTAGTGATCTCTGGTGAGCATGGTAAGTTTGGTTCTGCTGTAGCTTTTCTGTTGTAGCTTTTCTGTCTCAGGCTGCACAGAACTTCACTGCCAGGGTGCTTACAGACACTAAGTGCCCAAATTAAGATCACCATGATTTTATTAGACTTTAGTGATTACCTTCCAAGCACAACAGCAGTTTAGTGATATTTTAGGCAGTCATTGTTGTCTGTATGGTAAGAACCCTGGAGAGTGTAATTACAGTTGAGTGTGAGTTAGACTCTAAATCAACATCATTTTGTCCACTGCTGATAATCCTTGGTATTACTTGTTCATTACTGTACGTCTACAACCTTGAACACCTTGGAAATCACCAGCACAATTTGAGCTGCATATTTCTTGCTTCGATCGAAAAGAACATTTTTACAGTAGACTTTGTGCTGTACCCATTGTGATAATGGCATTTCAAATACAGTTTTCTGAAAGTTTGAAACACTGTGGACCTTTTTTAAACACATGGAAGGATGTTTGTTGGTTTGATGTATTATGTTTTAATGCTTATTGTAAACCACTGAAGCACCCAGTTAATGTTACATAGGCCAAGACTGTATGATGACTTTTAAAGACACTTACATTCCAAATCAGTCACAATAAGTCCACGTGGGACTCCCAGAGCGTGCACATCTCAACACACTGGTAACTGCCCAAGTACAGGGCAATTAAACAGGATATTAAGTCAAGTTAGGTCCTGACCAATTTATTAGTAAGCGAAAACAATACCAAAGTTAGTGTTTTGTTGACATTATCTTGCTAATCAACTGAAAATATACCAGTCAACAGCATGTAGCTGTTCCATGACATCTATTACCTTCTAAACCAAAGCCATAACTTCTTAAAAGTATGCAATAATGCACATTTCAACAAAATTCCTGCTTATTTACTGACTGTTACATGACTTATTTAAATAACTCTGCTATCTCCACAAGTATCAGTATCTGATACCCAGCATCACTGCTCCATTCTACCCTCACTCGTGAACAAGACCCCGAGATACTCCTCCACTTGGGGCAGGATCTTACTCCCAACCCTGAGAGGGCACTCCACCCTTTTCTGACTGAGGATCATAGCCTAAGATTTGGAGGTGCTGATTCTCATCCCAGCCGCTTCACACTGGGCTGCGAACCGATTTAGTGAGAGCTGTAGATCACATCCTGATGAGGCCAACAGGACAACGTCATCTGCAAAAAGCAGTGACCCAATCCTGAACCCACCAAACTGGAACCCCTCAATGCCCTGGCTGTGTCAACCATGACAGTCCTACAACATCCAGAGCCTTGAGGAACTCTGGGCGACCTCGACCCCAGAGATGGAAGGGTCCACCTCCATGTCCCCAGGCTCCGTTTCCTCATCGGAAAGCATGTTGGTGTTGGCGAAATATTCGCCCCACCAAGCCACAACATCCCAAGTAGAGCTCAGCAGCCCACCATCCCCACTATATACTGTGTTGACCATGCACCACTTTTCCCTCCTGAGACGCTGGATGGTGGACCAGAATCTCTTTGAAGTCGTCTGGAAGTCATCCTCCATGGCCTCACCAAACTCCTCCCACGCCCGCGTTTTTGCATCAGCAACCACCGAAGCCGCATTCCGCTTGGCCTGCTGGTACTTATCAGCTGCCTCCGGAGCCCCACTGGCCACTTCAGCTTGATGGCATCCCTCATGGCTGGTATCCACCAATGGGTTCTGGAGTTGCCACCACAACAGGTACTGACCACCCTACGGCCACAGCTCCGGTCAGCCGCCTTGATAATGGAGGCACAGAACATGTCCCCCACCTCCCTCGGGAGTGTTAAAGAGGTGGAAATTGAAGCTCGTCCTGACAGGGGACACTGCCAGACGTTCCCAGCAGACCCTCACACTCTGATCTTCCTGGTCACATGACGTGGTCACAAGTGCCTCATGAGTACTTTCTACCCTCACAATACGTTTGGGTGTACCAGGCCTGACCGGCATCCTCCCCTACCAACGAAGCCAACTCACCACCAGGTGGCCGCAAGCCCGATGACACGACCACAAAGTCAATCATCGAAATGCAGCCTAGGGTGTCCTGGTGCCAGGTGCACATATTTACTTTACTTTGCCAGCGCTTTTAACCAAAGCAACTTACAATGAGAAGACACAAGCAATTACCTTTCGGTTTGTAGCATGAGTTACTACAAACTAAGAGCCCTGATAAGACCCAACTTGTCAAGATAAATAACATGCTAGGAATTGTTAAGTGCTAGACATTTTTTTTGTGAATGTGTGTGTGTGAGTTAGACTCATTTGAAATACTTTTTAAATTTTACTTTACTTTACTTTACTTGGCAGATGCTTTTATCCAAAGTGACTTACAAGGAGAAGACCCATGCAATTACCATTCGGATTCTGAGAGGGTTTAGTCTCCTCTCATTTGCCGATCTAAGAGGGCGTGCAGGAGTGTAGCTTTCTAATAGCATGTTGATATAAGAGGGTGCACTTCCATTTACAGCCTTGTAGACAAGCATCAAGGATTTAAACTCAATGCGAGCAGCTACTGGGAGCCAGTGGAGAGAGGTGAGAAGAGGTGTGACAGGGGTTTGATGGTGACTCCAGAAACTCCAACCAGGAGAGAGTTTCAACAGTGAAGTCTAGAGATGACCATTGCCTGGATGAGGAGCTGTGCCTGTTGTGAGAGAAAAGGCCTAATCTTTTGAATGTTGTAGAGAGTGAACCTGCAGAACCTGGAGATTGCAGCTACATGATCGTTCAAACTCAGTTTGTCATCTAAACAAGATCCAGGCCTGGCTCCAGAGGGAGGCTCCAGTGACCTGTATCAGGGCGAGGGGAAACTGTATTCAGTGTTCTTGTTCATCATAAGAGGTCATGAACCGCTCTTTGTCTCTTACCTCACCTAGGACCAGTTTGTCTTGGGTGACCCTACCAGGGGTGATCGCCCCGACAACAGAGCTCCCAGGATCATTGGAACATGCAAACCCCTCCACCACGATAAGGTGGCAGTTCAAGGAGGGGACACATAATACAATATACACATAATATACAAATAACAAAACAATGTTACATCCACAAATCAACATAAAACAAACAAACAAAAAAACTTTTATTATATTTTTACGTGTGTGGTAATTTCTGTTTTGCAAATGAGAAACCGACATCAAGCACAATACATGTAATTTGTCTAAAGACCTGATTTCCTCGTTTCCTCTATCCTCATGTCTTTGCATCCCTCCTTATATCTTCAGAGGGAAGGATTAAGATTCAAGTACATGTACTCTATTAATTTCCATTGTTATGCAGATGATACCCAATTATATTTATCTATGAAACCAAATGAAACAAATCGTTTA
>JAUYWH010000342.1:0-10642 GCA_034779795.1 Ctenopoma multispine
TCCTTTGTTGTCCCTGGCTGGTGGAATGACTTGCCCTCCTCCATTCGACTAGCAGAGACTATCGCCACTTTTAAGAAGCATTTGAAAACTCACTTGTTTAGAAAGTATTTCAAATAATTCTCTCTCACTCACACACACACACACACACAAAAACAAAAAAACAACTTAATCTAGCGCTTCACAACGCCTTAGCATATTTTTTCTTCTTTACAAGTTGTATCTTATCAGTGCTCTTAGTTGGAAGTAATTTATAGTTACAGAACCCGAATTGTAATTGCTTGTGTGTCCTTGAAAGTCACTTCGGATAAAAGTGTCTGCCAAATGAACTAAAATAAAGTAAAAGTAAATTTGATCCATCTAATATACCCCTCACCAAACCCAAATCTCTTAAGCACCTTGAAAAGATACCTCCATTCAATTCTGTCAAAGGGTTTTTCCGCATCCAACGACAGAATTGCATTTTGTTTTTTATATACTATATTTAAGACTCTTGTTATGAAAGGCCTGCCTTCCAAGCGCAAACCCATTTTGGTCATTCATGATAAGGTTTGGAATGTTTGGAATGTCTTAGCTAGAGCCTTACACAGAATCTTAGTATCACAGGACATTAACGATATGGGCTGATAAGGATGATTTTTCATTGGGAGGTTTACCTGGTTTTAATATAAGAGTAATCAGAGCTGATCTCAGAGAAGGGGGCGATATTCCTTTTTCCAAAGATTCATTAAACATTTCAAGTAAGTGTGGTAGAATTTTTCCTGCAAATGTTTTGTAAATTTCCATCGGGAGGCCATCTGGTCCCGAAGCCTTACCATTACTCATGTCCTGTAGAGCCTCTGAGAGCTCTTCTATACTTAGATTCTTTTTTAAGTTACTTCTTGTTTCCTCTGATAATTTTGGAAATTGAATTTTATTAAGGAAATTTATTTGCCCCTCTGAATTATTGTTTTTTTTCCGATTCATACAAGTTTTTATAATAGAGTTTAAAACATTATTTATTTCCATTGGGTCTACAGTCTTCTCCCCATTCTCCAAGAAAATTGAGTTAATGGCTCTATTTCTATTTTCTTAATTCTCCATGCTAGAAGTTTTCCAGATTTTTCCCCCTGATCATAATATGACTGCTTTAGCCCCATTAAATTCTGAGATATGTTACTACTAGTTATTTCATTATATTTGGCTTTCAATACAAGAAGTTCTTTCTGCTTTGAAGGGTCATTATTGATAAAGAGATGTTGTTCTAGTACTTTGATTTGCTTCTCCAGGTCTACTAATTGTGCCCGATAAATTAACAAAATCAGGATCAAAAAGCCAACTTGTTTGAAATCAAAATCTTGGGGGGGGGGGTTCCAAAATTTTCTAATTGAAATGTAAACAAAACAGGGGCATGGTCAGACAGTAAGCTACTATCATACCAACTTTTACCTACCTTCGCCACTAAACCACTGGAAATTAAAAAATAATGTATTCTTGAAAATGTTTTATATGTACTCGAAAAGCATGATTCTTTCTTGCTTGGATTGAGATACCTCCAAATCTCAGCTAAATTTAAGTCAGTCATAGACTTCAAGATAATTTTTTTGGACTGTTGATGGGTAATATCTACTCCTGAAGAGCTATCATTCGCAGGGTTTAGTATACAATTAAAATCTCCGCCAATTACACAATTCCTGGTATGAGCTGAAATAGTGAGAAAGAAATTCTGAAAAAAGGAGGGGTCATCTACATTAGGAGCATATATGTTTATTAAATTAATAAGTGATGTCAAAATTGGACCATTAAGAATTATCTATCTCCCTAATGGGTCTCTATATTGCTGTTTTAACTGAAATGGAATGGACTTATGTATAAGAATCATGACTCCTCTTGCTCGAGAGTTGGAAGATGCATTGAAAACTTGTCCTGGCCATCTCTTAGTGATTCTACTAACATCTTCTTTTAATAAATGTGTTTCTTGTAAAAAGATTGTTTGATTTCATTCGTTTTAATCGACCTAGTACTCGTTTAAGTTTAACCAAATAATTTAATCCTCTTACATTCCAGCTGCAAACATTTATCTCCGAATTATTAGTCATTTATCTACTTATATAACCATGTAGATACAGCTGTGCCCGGGCATACCATATAGAATCTAAAACAGAAACAGTGAGATAGAGAGAAAAATAAACAAATAAAACCAGCTAATATAAACAACCCCCACCTGCATTCCCCCAACTGGAAAGCATAACAATACCCCTTACAATGAACCTTGGTTATGAAACATGGTAGATCCATATAATATGGAGCAACATCTGGCAAGCCTACTCTCATTACCAGCCCTGGGCTCTGATTTAGTCCCACCTGGAACATCTGCCTAATTTAAATGGACATGTTTACCTCCATACATGAACTTGTTTAATCATATTGAAGAAAATATTGGTAAAAGTAAAAATCAAGTTAAACTACATTTAAACCGGCAAGGTAATTTGTCGAGATATTTCAGTTCTGCTGGAATATAATCAAAATTTCAATTGCACATAAATATAAACATCTTGACAACTTGAAAAAACTGATAAACACTGATAAACACTTTATCACGATCGCTTGTGGGGTTGACGGGCGGTTCGTGTTTACTTGTCCTACGCGGTGCGCTCGTTCAATGGCAGGTGGGGATCCGAATTCATCTCTCAGAATCGCGGGGGAAAAAATTTTCAATGAAATCACACATATTGGATCGTTCCGTTTTTTCTGGCAGGTTAGGGTTAGTCTCAGATTAGAACGCCTTCCTCTGTCCTCCAGGTCCTGCACCTTGTTTCGTAGAAATTCTGTTGTTTCTTCGAGTTTATTAACTTTGTGTTGAAGGGCTGATACGTCCTATTCAGCTTGCGAGAACCTCGCCTCAGCTGCTCCCATTCGTTGCGCTTGTGACAGTAAGTCCGATTTTATGCCGTTTATGGCGTCCATCCTGTCAGTGAATTGTTCCGAAAAATCGTCTCTTAAAGAGTGAACCGCACATAGGATATCGTCGTTTGTGGCCGCATTATCTTCACTCCGTGGCTCGACTAGCTTCTAGCGAGCTAGCACTTTGCCTTCCTCCTCCATCGGCCCAGATGGCTTTGAAAGTTGTGCAGATTTGGTGGTTTTGGGTGGCATTTTGTCCCGGTAACTTCAAGTTGATTTTCCAAACACTTATTGTATGAATTCTAGCCTTTCTGAAAGAATTTAAACGAGTATTCAGCAGCGAGCCCAATTCACTTCTCGCTTTCTAACAACTGTAAGGGTGCTTTCACTCCAACAGTAGTTGGTGCGCACCATTCAGACCAAAAGCTCTTAGTTCGGTTCATTTTCATTAGTGTGAAAGCATCTATCGCACTTGGATGCGCACTAAATCAAATGGACTGAGACTTCCAAAAAGAGGTGGTCTCGGTTTACTTGACTGTGTACGAAATGATGAACTCTATATTAACGTGCGTTCTCTCTGGTGAGAACGCGTACGGAACAAAACAAGACCAAGCGCTATGAATTGCAATATCTGGTGGCTGTGAATCATCTGTAAACTTTAATTTATTTCGTTAGAACACCTAAAACATGCTGCAGGATGAACCGTGGACAAATGTAAGGAGGTGCAGTGTCTAATACACGTCAGGTCGATGAGTGTGGAAGAGATTTTACGTAATGAAGAATCCCTGGGAGGATGATTGACCCACATTAATATTCATCATGTAACGATACGATGTTTCAAACTCACCACCTGATTCAGACCAAGCCAAACGTACAATGGTGTGAAAACGGCCTAAGAGTTTTGTTTCGGGGCAGGAGGTTGAGGCGACTTCACTTAAATCTTATTTGTTCGCATAAAAAGTGTCAAATTATGGAGCAGATGAGAAAAAACAGCAAGGCCATGGAAAATCTGCCGTTCAACTTCAACACAGTGTTAATGCATTTTAATCTTAACGTGTAAAACAACAGAATGCAACAAAAATATTCATTTTCATAATGAATTTCATGATAAAAGAACAACCTTACACACCTGTTCTATAGAAAAGACAACCTAAAACAACTTATAATGTGACCTGCTCTACAGAAAATATAATTAAATTAAATTTACTTGACCGTCTTGGGGGGTAGCCCCCCCCCTTGTATAATGGTAGGAGAAACACTGGTAGTTATAAGCAATAGACATATATATGTCATTAAACTATACCAGGTCTCATTCTGGAGCATTATAATTTAACACCACATATAACACACCAATCTTCTACCTGTAATAAATTAAAATTTACAGCCAATCCATGTGATCAGTATCAGTGATGGGCACAGTGATTGGCATCGGAATCGGCAGCAAAACACCTGATCGGAGCATCCCTAATTTAAACATTAAATTTGGTAACTATATTGTAATTTTCACAAGCTTAATATACATTTACTAACATTTCTAAATATTTCTTTTCTTTTTAACAAAGGACTACTCTAAATATCAACCCACATAATTATTATGTTTACAACAATGGTCTTGAAAATGGTCTTGTCCCTTTTCGGTCTTGGCTGTATCAAGTATCGGTCCTGGTTAGGACCGGGCGGTATAACGCTATACATTTTCATATTGATTCATTTTTGCATGCGGTATAGAGTTCAGGTCATAAAACTTCTCATTCAGTACAAAGTAGTTATTTTGTAGTTCTGCCACAATCTGCTTTTCTTTCATTTTGACTCCAATTCCTTCACATGGTTGAAAACATCTCTGCATTGCATTCGTAGCTGTAAAACAGCCATCGCTTTCCCAAGCTGTCCCAATGTGTGAACAACCTCAGCATCTAAAAGCAGTTGCACAAGATTTTAAGTTTCATGTATCTTTATGTGCCTTTTTAAGTCTTTGAGCTGACAGAATCGTTTCCCACAGGTGTTACAGAGATACGGCTTCAAACCTGTGTGAATTCTTAAATGACTTTCCAGGTTTGATTTTTGTATGAATCTTTTCCCACAGGTGTTACAGAGATGCGGCTTCAAACCTGTGTGGATTTTTAAATGATCATTCAAAGCTCCTGCCCTCCTAAATTTCTTACCACACGTGTGACAAGGATACGGTCTCTCATTTGTGTGGACTCTCTCATGCCGGACCAATCCCACTCTTTCTGTGAATCTTTTCCCACAGGTGTTACATGAATATGGTTTCTCACCTGTGTGGGCTCTTCTCATGTGGACTTTCAAAGGAAAACTAGCGATGAAAGCTCTCTCACATATTTTACATGAATATGGTTTCTCACCAGTGTGAGTTCGTACATGAATTCCCAAGGCTGATATTTGTCTGAATCTTTTCCCACAGGTGCTGCAAACATACGGCTTCTCACCTGTGTGAGTTCTTACATGAACTTCCAGGGCTGATTTTTGTCTGAATCTTTTCCCACAGGTGATGCAAACAAAGGGTTTCTCACCTGTGTGAGTTTTAAAATGATTTTCCAGGTTTGATTTTTGTCCGAATCTTTTCCCACAGGTGTTGCAAACATGCGGCTTCTCACCTGTGTGAGTTCTTACATGAATTTCCAAGGCTGATTTGTGTCTGAATCTTTTCCCACAGGTTTTGCAAACATGCGGCTTCTCACCTGTGTGAGTTCTCAGATGTCTATAAAAGCTGGACTTGTGTGTAAAGGCCTTTCCACAAGTGTCACATGTAATAATTCCTTTATCTGTCTGAGTGTTACAGTGGTTCTCTGACATGGGAGAGACGTCTGCATTGTTGTTGTTCAGGTTTCGCTCTGTATTTCCAGTTGATCCTGAGGCTCCATGTTTGCTTCCTTCCTGATCTTGGTTCTCAGCTGCAGTCGAGCTGTGAGGGAGGAGCTGCTGGTCACTGATTGTTTCTGGTTCACTTTGATCACTTTCCTCATGAGTAGGACTCATCACAATGTTATCAATCTCCTGTTTCAGAACAAGCTCCAGACTAGTGAAGATTTCCTCCCGTTCCTCTTTAATCTGTGGAAGATCTGGATCCTCTTGGTCCAGACTGGAGTTCCTCTCCTGGTTACAGAGCTGCTGGTCAGTAAGAACCTCCTCTTCCTCCTTATAGACATGTTGGTGTGGCAGCTCTGGAGACAAAGAGGAAAAAGTCAGTGTCTGATAATAATAATGAAGCTAGATTTCCCACATTCCACAAGTAAAACTCAGAGGACTATCCACAACCACACTGGTGGCTGAACATTTGTAGAGAGCTACTTATTACAATGCTACCTCGGAGTTATGGGTGCTGCTGTCCTCTGTTTGTGTCTAGAGTTATATAATGTTTTATACTTTATACTTTTAGTATAAAACATTATGTGGGCCAATTTAATTTCAATTTAGGCCAGCGATCAACCCAAATACTATAAATAGGGTGGAGAGTACTGTGATTATGTCTTCCAAGATATTCACTCCCAAATTTTCTACTAGACTTGACTGTAACAAAGAGAGGTCATGCAAAGGACAGGAGAAGTAAGGCATTTTCCCAAAATGGTGAAGAATGAAATGCTGCTCAATGAAGTGCCTACAGAGAGAGATAGTGCTGACAAAACAGTTCTTCCTAGAAGGAAGGGGTTAAAGAAACAGATCTGTGTGCTATGACACTACTGACTGGGTCATGTTCAAGCAGGCTGCTACTTACAACCAACACACCGTCATCCATGACTATGCAGAGACTGTAACTGCCTACATTGCCAAATGCATTGATGACGTCACTGTAACCAAGACCATCACCGCTCGTACAAATGAGAAGTCATGGCTAAAAGGAGAGGTTCACAGGCCACTGAGAATCAGGGATGCTGCCACCAGAAGCCAACCTTTCCCATAGTATCAGGGTAGCAAAGCAACAACACACAAAAAAGATTGTCCACCAGTTCAGGGACAGCAGAGATACACACAGCCTGTGGCAGGGTATCCAGGCCATCGCGGATTATAAACGTCCACCACAGTCCTGTGATGATCCTTCTCTGCTGAACCAACTAAAATACTTCTTTGCTCGTTTTGAAGCAGCAAACAACACGATGGCACAGAAGACTCAACCCCTCACCAGTGACCAGGTCCTGCAAGCATGAAGAAATCACTTGCCACGGTTAACCCACGCAAGGCTGCTGGACCAGACAATATACCTGACTGAGTCCAGAAAGATTGTGCAGATGAACTTGAGGATGTTCTTACAGACATCTTCAATATGTCCCTGAGTCAGGTCGTGGTGCCTACCTGCTTCAAAACTGATACTATCCTGCCTGTGCCCAAAAAAACCATGTCCATCCTGCTTAAATGACTACCGCCCTGTCGTACAGACCTCCACCAGCATGAAGTGCTTCAATGCAAGCTAGATCCCTCCCAGTTCGCCTATCGGACAAACCGCACACAGAGGATGCATCTACTCTGCACTCCACCCTGCTCTCACCCACCTAGACACCAAGGGCTCTTATGTGAAAATGCTGTTCATTGACTTTAGTTCAGCATTCAGAACGGTAATCCCTCAACAACTGATAGAGAAACTGGACCTGCTGGGCTTTTACACCTTACTGTGAAATCACTGGAAGACCACAGTCAGTTAGAATTGGAAACCAAGCATCGAGCATCACCATGCTCAACACAGGAGCCCCCCAAGGCTGTGTGCTCAGTCCCCTGCTGTTCACCCTGCTGACCCATGACTGTGAACCAAGACACAGCTCCAACCATTTCATCAAATTTGCAGATAACACACCTGTAGTTGGATTCAACAGCAATGATGACGAAAGCTGCTACAGAGATGAGGTCAAGCAGCTGGCCACGTTGTGAAAAGAACAATCTCTCTCTTAATGTTGAAAAAGTAAATAAGATTCTTATTGACTTCCGGAGTGCACACCTCCAGCACCCCCTGCTGACTATCAACGGTACTGCAGTGGAACGAGTGAACAGCACCAAAATCCTAGGGGTGCACATTATAGACGATCTCTCCTGAACAATAAACACCACAACACTGGCCAAATAAGCCCAGCAACGGCTCTACTTACTTAGAAATATAAGAAGAGCAGGAGCCCCAGTTCCCGTCATGTGCTCCTTTTACCAGGCCACTATTGAGAGCATCCTTACCAGCTGCATCACTGTGTGGTTTGGGAGCTGTACCACCTCGACAACAACCGCCTTGCCAGCAAAGCTACCAGCATTGCAAACAACTCCACCCACCCCCTGCACAGCGTCTTCAATTTCCTGCCATCTGGACTGGAGCCTAAGGGCGAGTACCACTAGACTGAGCAACGGCTTTTCCCATCAGACTGTCAGGAGGCTGAACTCTCTTTTATACACTGTTCTTTTAGTTGTTATTTATCTTATTGTCAACACCGTGATCAGAGGAAAACAGTATTTAGATTCTCTGCATTTCTTGAACTTACAGAAGAATTGACATTAAAGTTGACTTTGATTTTTACTATAGGAAGCCCAATAGTCAAGTCAGTAGAACACTAAGTGTAAACACATCTGATTTGTTACCTAAACTTTATGGTGAATCTAAGCTTACACTATTCTGATTCTGATTTTGACACTGTAGTGTAAGATTTGAAAATAGAAACTGTTGCCCCAGCTTCTTTTAGACCAGAAAAAACAGCAATTTTCGGATTCACTTTTGACAATGTCAGATGTTGCATGTTGTCATGTTTATACTATTGGTCGATGAATGACAATGCCAGTAACTGTTGTTTGTTGTCAAAAAACTACACAGAAGATTATTTCAATTATATCACTTAGCATCACTTCAAATCATGTGAGCACTTTCTTTTTGCTTATTGGTCAGATGTGTCGCAGAGGGAACAACAAAAGTAAATACACGAAATAGATCCTGTGTTGGGGGCCACTGTATATTTCTATGACATAGGAGAAATTACACGATGAATGTTAACGCTGGTCAGCCTTCCTCACGCAGATTCTTTATTGCATTGAATCACTTAGCACGCAGATATATATGAGACACTGCACCTTCTCACAACATGACATTTGGCCGTGATTCATTCTGCAGCAGGTTTTATGTGTTCTAACAAAATAAAGTGTTGATAAAGTCTACACATGATTTAATGCACCCATTCGCGGCTATGGTGGCAGCAGCAGTTTAACATACTTTATACTGCCTCTTATGGCGTTGTTTGAAGCTTTCGAAGGTTTCGTTCAAATTTGTTTTCAGCTTTCTCTACAAAACACTTTATTCTGCTGCTCATCTGACACTTGGAATCGATCAACTTCCACATGATTGAACCACTGCTTCTAACCTGCTCACCACCCCAACAGTGTTGGGCTTCAGCAGAACAATTACTGCTTTGCTAATGCATTTCAATCGTGTAAACAACCAAAAATCTTTTTTCATGCAAAACAAAGAACCATATGTATTTCACAATAAATTAAAGGAATGAGTGCCGATACCAGATACCGATCACATGGAGATGCTGTAAATGTTTCAATTTATTATAGGTTTCAATTGGTGTGTTATGTGTGGTATTAAATTATAATGGCCCAGAATGAGACCTGGCATAGCATAATGACATATCTATATGAATTGGTAAATGTCCCACTAATGATTGTTGCAAGCTAACTACACTGATTAGTTCTGGCCTTGTCCTTTCTGATAGTATGACAAAAAAAGACGCATGCATGGGATGTTCTCTGGATCTACAGTGCTTAAGAAAAAAGAAATTCTACTTCTAATTTACCTGTGTTGAATAAACACAAGGTGATCTTTCTTGCTGTAATATTTTTATTTCACAGCAAAGTAATTCTAATCCAAGTCACCCTCATATTACTCTTTAATAGTCTTGGCTTTGCGCCACAGGTTTTCATGTAGGAAGATGAGTGTATCCACATGTGCTGGATGAAGAGGAAAACATTGGACTATTCTAAAGTGCCCTTCTATGAGCCATGACCTCAATCCTATTGAGCATCTTTGGAAGGAGCTGAAACATGCCGTCTGGAAAAGGCGCCCTTCAAACCGGAAACAACTGGAGCAGTTTAATCATGAGGACTGGGTCAAAATACCTGCTGAGAGGTGCAGATGTCTACAGGAAGTGTTTGATTGCAGTGATTGCCTCAAAAGGTTGTGCAACAAAATATTAAGTTAGGGTTACCGTCATTTTTGTCCAGGCCTGATCCATGAGTTTATTTTTTTAAAGAATTCCGTTGAAGCAGGGTTGAAAAGCAATATCTGACATTCTTAGTGACCGACTGACTAATGAAAGATTTCTGTCTGGCTGTTCGGATTTCTGTCTAGAAAAAAACAGCATCTACAAACAAGCTATTTCCCTCAGTATCAGGGAATTTATTTTATTTTATTTACATGATAGTGACTTTATTTATTTCAGTCATTATTTGAAAACAAGAAAAATGTCTCTCCGTTGTGTCTTTAAATTCAATCTGAACGTTTGTATAAGAAACATTTATACATGGATATAAAAGGTATATCACGGCAGAGTCAAATATACCGGGATATAAATTTTTGTCCATATCGCCCAAGCCCATGATAAACCTCTAGTTAGGCTAAAACTAAAGTTTCTGAAAGTAAATTTGCTAAACTTAAAGTTTTTTTTTACATGTTGTTATTATTGATAGAATTTTAAAAATTATTTCTTTAAAACCCAGAATGTTCAAAATGAGTTTAGTTTTTAACAGATAATTATATTTTCTGCTATTTAAGCAATAAAAG
>JAUYWH010000343.1:0-10640 GCA_034779795.1 Ctenopoma multispine
GGAGTAGAAAATTACAGGACATCCAGGCCTTTATGTCTTTTAAACATGCTTGAAGTTTTACTAAATGATTGGTTTCAACTGATTTCATTTGATAAATATAATTGGGTATCATCTGCATAACAATGGAAATTAGAGTGAAGTGTTTCCTTATAATATTGCCTAAGGGAGTCTTGTATAATGAAAAGAGAATCGGTCCAAGCACAGAACCCTGTGGAACTCTGTATCTAACCTGCGTGTGGAAGATTCATCATTAACATGAACAAATTGGGATCTATCTGATAGATAAGACTTAAATAAGCTTAGTGCTGTTCTTTTAATCCCAATGACATCTTCAAGTCTATGTATTAAAATGTTATGATCTATAGTGTCGAATGCAGCACTAAGATCTAACAAGACAAGTATTGAGAGAAGTCCATTGTCTGAAGCTAAAAGAAGATCATTGGTGACTTTGACCAGTGTTGTTTCTGTACTATGATTTACTCTGAATCCTGACTTGAAATCTTCATACAGCTTGTTCCTGTGTAGGTGTTCACAAAGCTGCTTTGTTTTTTTAAGGATTTTAGAGAGAAAGAGCAAATTGGATATTGGTCTATAATTGGCTAAAGTCTCTGAGTCAAGAGTAGTTTTTTTCAGAAAAGGTTTAACTACAGCTACCTTAAAGGCCTGTGGAACATAGCCTATTAATAGAGATATACAGTACTGATCAAGGGTATGACATCCTTGAGCAGTGTAGTCGGGATGGGGTCTAAAAGACCGAACTCCACTGTCCAATTGGAGTACGTGGCTGATGTTACAAGAAGAACCAGCTTGGTTTCCCCACTTAACTTCACACTCAGCTCTAGTGTCTGTGGTTGTGTTTCTCCTCAGTGTCCATCCAGCAGAGTTGTCGTCCTCCTCAGAGGAGCTCAGAGACAAAGATTCTGATTCTCTACAAACAGCTGAACAAGTGGTGCACCAACATAGAAATAATAAAAACTGCACTCTGGACCTGGAGTTTCTGCTGATCAAGTGCCAACCATTCTACCTGCCGAGGGAGTTCAGCGTAGTGTTTCTGTAGGCGGTTTACACCACACCACAGGGGAACACACAGCGAGCTCGGAGTGAACTCTACCAGCTCATCACCGGCCAGGAGAATGGACTGTTTGTTGTTTCTGGAGACTTTTACCGGGTGGATTTTAGGAGTGTGGGGAGTGGGAGCCAACACGCTTGACCACTGCTACTCAGAGCATTGGGGAGCTTACCGCTTGGATCACAATGCGGGGCTGCTACTGCTTGTCTACAAGCAGAAGCTAAAGCGCGAGGAACCAGTGATACGCAATTTCATTAAGACCTGCGTGAGGGAATACATCCCTACTAAATCTGTCCGGACATTCCCCAACCAGAAACCGTGGGTCCACACACTTTTTCCACGAGCTCCACAAGTGCATGCTTTCCAGTCCAGAGACGTGGACCTATACAAGAAATGCAGGTATGAGCTCCAGAAAGCCATCAAGAGAGCGAAGTGGGAGTGCAGCAATAAAATGGACTTCCAGTTTAGCTGCACACGTGACACGCGTCAAATGTGGAGGGGAATTCACGCTCTGACTGATTACAAATCACAATTACAGACTCTCAACTCTGCCACCCCATCGCTCCCAGACGAACAGAATGCATTCTACGCATACTTTGAGCTTTTGAACCTGCACACACCAGAACTGGCTCCGCCAGCATTGCATGACGTCACTCTCACAGTGTCTGTTGTGGACATGAAAAAGGGTTTTAACAGAGTTAACACCCGCAAAGCTGCCGGGCCAAATGAAATATAAGGTCCTGTATTGTAGGTGTGCAGTGAGAAGTTGTCTGCTGTATTTACAGACATTTTTAACACCTCTCTGCAGAGCTCAACTGTCCCCATCTGCTTCAGATACCACCATTGTCCCATTGGTCCTTTGCACTAACCTCGACAACCCCTTTTTACACACCTATGGAATGTGACTAATGCAAAGCCTGTTAACCATTAGAGTTGGGTGCAGCCCCTTCTCTGCAAGTATATGCCTGAGTTAAGTAAAGTTCCCATAACACATCCAGTATTTTGAGCGTTCACAACAGGAAGTTTCCCTTCTTCCAATGGCTGATAAATTGTGTGTTGTGCTGTCCGCTCCTCATTGGGGGGTTTCACCTGCATGTTGTCCGTACTTTGTACATATGATAATAAACTTGAACTTGAATATTATTTTTATTCCTAATCATTCCTAATCATTTCTCTGTGAGACACTGTGTTACAATCTGTCTTTGTTTTATTTTGTTTTTCTCTGGTCTTTGTTCCTGCTCCCATTCACACATATTCACACAGTCCTGCTGTCCTGTACCGTTCCTTGTTTACCACACATACACAGCTAATCCATGCCCAGCTGCAGTCCCTGACACAATCAAACTACACCAGAAATACTCTTTTCCAATATTTAATCAACTCAAAGTTTCATGCTCTTTGTCTGGTGCCCTGGACTTTGTTTCACATTTGTTTTTTCTATAAGTTGGTTCATAGACATGGTTTATGGTTTGCTTCTGGTCAGGTTACCATATGTCCCAGATATTAATGCCATGTCTTCCTCTGTGCTTATGTTTAAAACCTGTCAGTAGGTCCTCAGCTTTTTCACAGACAGGAAGCAACAGGTGGGACTGGGAGATGTCACTTCTGCACTACGCACAACAGGCACTGGAGCACCACAGGGGTGTGTCCTTTCCTCACTACTGTTCTCCCATTACACCAACAACTGCACCTCCGGGCTAGTGCATTTTTGCAGTGTGAACAACACGGAGCTGGAAACACTCAACACTGAGAAGAGAGTCAGGCTTCTAGTGCTAACAATAGACTCACACCAATGACATCATTCAGCTGGGGTAAATTAATACCTTGTTCTTACTATGGCCAAAAGGGGGTGCTATAATACATATATATGTATGTATGTGCAGTATATACTTATATATAGATGAAAGAAACATCTTGTGAATGTGCTGGGACACATCATCAGTGATGTGACCTGCTGTCATCGGGTGTTTTCGGTCTTTCAACATCAGACAACCTCTCCCAGGCGACCCTCCTATGGTTGATCAAATCAAATTTGATATGAGCCTTGACAGTGTTTCAAACCAGTTCGCTACAACAGAGGTAAACAAGCTTGGGAGCTTCAGTGTTGAACGTCCCATCTCTACTGGTTACCAATGATCATATTAAAAGTAGGTTAAAAGTATACTACAAGAAAACTAACAATATATTTGTAATTTTAGTTTTAAATTGGTATTCAAAACAGAGTATGTTGTAAGTATACTTTTATAAACTGGAAGGTATACTAGTACATCTATAGTGATCTATAAAGGTTTATTTTTACTATACTTAAAGTATATTTCTGTATACTAAAAAGTGAGTCAATTTACTCCCAATAAGAATTTAAAAAGTATACTTGTAAGTATATTAAATGTACATTAATGCATGTATACTTACTAGGTAAGGTATACTTGGTAAATTTAATATAATGAACTTAAAGTATATTTCTTTTTTTATAACTGTACAAACCAATGTTTTTCCTATAAATCCAGATCACTCTGGGTGTCACTGTCCCTGGACTTTGATCACTGGACATGATCCAACTGAAGTCACATAACTGGTCTTTATTTTTTTTATCTCTCATTGATTTAATACAGCAAGGAAATAACAACAAGAAAAGGGTTTAATTTGCTGCTTAATCCTATTCTAACCCAGACTGCAACCTCGGTTTCAGATTTTTGATTTTTGAAACATATATTCTAAACAGGACTCTTTCTAAAATGCATTTCATTTATTTTAATCTATTACTTATATTTGTATCAACAATTTTGCACTGTGTTCCAAATCATTATGCATGTGCTTTTTTTTGTTTATTTTTTTCTTAAATAACCAATGCTATTCAGTGAATGTGATTTTCTTATCATCATTAATTATATTACATTACATAGTAATCTGGATTTTATTGAACACATCAACCAATGACAACAACAGTTGTCAACAACAGTAATTTTGCAAATTATTCCAAATGCAGTGTCCTAAATTATTATGCATACTAGGTTGTACTGTATAGAAACAGAAAATCTGTCATATTTGCTTTAAATATATATTTTTTCAGGCACCATAAATGGGCCATCTCATCTCAGTCCCCATTATTCTGTCGGTCTTGTAGCTCAAGGGGATAAGCGACACACTGGGATGCAGAAGGTGGCAGGATTAAATCCTAGCCCATCCTCCATACCAGGTGTGTCCTTAAGCAAGACACTCAGCACTAGTAAGTCGCTTTGGATAAAGTATTCCAGCCCAAAACATAACTGCTGAGATTGTTGCCTTGTCAGCACCATATATACGTTTATTTGATGCTGATTCTCTGTCTGTTGCTGAGACAAATATTTACTTTTATCTTTAAACATTTAAGAAGACCTTAGACACAGTGAGACTTCACAGAATAGTCAACATATACCTCTAACTTCAAAGAGACCAGGTTGGCTGTTTGTTTCATCTTTCTGGTTATATAAGAGGGAACTGGACTTTGAAAGAGAGAAGTTAGAAAAATATATCTGTGTTGCTACTGTCAAAATAATGATTTAATGCCAAGTGATTAATTCCAGAAAAAATCATATATTAAAAAATGAATCATTCCATGGTGCCCTTTGATCTGGTGCATCATTGAAATCCTTATGGCCACAATGGCTTTGTAACATAATAAAGGACAATGTGTGGCTTGTTTATTAGAACATTAATGGAAAAATGTATGTATGTGATTTTTTTTATTGATTAATTACACAGCATGTAATTTATAACATCATCATTAATTTATCACCTGTCAGCATTAATTGCTACTGCTGGTGATATTTTCTCCAGTTACTTTAAACATTGTGATACCAAAACTGACACATTTACATTTAAGTAAAAGTGTATTTGTGTATTATCTATTTGTATGATGTAGCTTCTCCATCTTTTGCTGAGACAAATATTTGTTTTTATCTTTAAACATTTAGACCTTAGACACAGAAAAGTCAACATTTACAACAAAAGTTCAGAAAGCCAGGTTGCCTGTTGGTTTCATCCTCCTGGTTACATAAGACAGAAGAGAACTTTGGGATTAATAATGATTTAAGGCTGATTAATCCCAGGAAAAAAACAACATATTAAAAAAATTAATACTATTACAATCTGGTCTGGGGGAAACCTTGACCCAATATTAAATGGTGGGTCAAGGACCCAGCACCTAGAAAAGACCAGAAAAATACATTTTTGTTCTCAATATTTATTATTGACTAATTTTAAACTAGCGATGATTGAGCTTCAAGGTGGGCCGAGTAAAACAACAACAAAAGCCAAAGAAATATAAACTAATGTTACCTAATTTAAGTAAAAAAAAAAAAAAAGTGAACTCCTCCCTCAAAACAAGAGAAAGGAAAAAAACAAAGCCCACCCCTACAAATATTTCAGGGTCATTAGATTTAAACATGGTACTATTTACAACAAGCTGAATAAAGTGGATCACAGGGTGCTGCAAGGCAGACTGGTATCCGTAAAAAGGAGAGGCCACTGGAACTGGCCGGAACCTGTCAATCAATAAGCTCCCAGGAAAACCCAATGTCAATTACACTCATTAAACACACAACACCCCTACCTGTGGTCCATTTCAGAGCCACACACATGTACACAGAGGATTCAGAGACACACATACAGAGGGATTCAAAAACTGTCACATTACATGAAACAGATCACGACTGGGGTCGTAACAGTAATGATAAATCACTGCACAGCATCATCTCCAGACAGAGGAGCAGCTTCAGCGACGTGGAGTCAGTGGAAAGAGGCTAACGTTGGCTGCAGCATTCTGGATTAACTGGATCTCGGTCATAGATATCTCCAACATCCTTCACAGCAGCACTTGAGACCAATGCAAAGTCATCTACAGTAACAATCTAACTAGATTGGCCCAAATAGAATAACCTTAGTCTTGTCTGAATTAAGAAGTAGACATGTACAGGTCATCCAGGCCTTCATGTCTTTTAAACAAGCTTGAAGTCTGATTATTTGATTAGTTTCATCTGGTTTCATAGATAAATATAGCGTGGTCTCATCTGAGTGTTTCCTTATAATAATGCCTATGGGAGTCGTATAATTTAATGAAAAGAGAATCAATCCAAGCACAGGACCTGTTGAACTCCATATCTAACTTGTGCATGAAAATGATATAAAAGGATATTTATAATCAATTTACCCTAAGGATGACCGGGTGAAGCCTGTGTCCACTTATTTAGCTCAACAGTTTTGATGATGTTGGTACTGTCAGTTGTGATAACAACCTGATGCTCCTCACAGAGCTTCTCTGACTCCTGAAGCTGTGCACGCTCCGGTGTGATCTAAGGTGAAATATGATGAACTTTCAACTTCAGTTCAGACCCCTCGTCAACATAGTGCACAATCAAATTAATGTATGGTTTAGTCCTCCTGTTTGACCACAGTGCGCAGCACAGACCACAGCAACAGCAGCCCAGGTGATCACAATAAAAGTCATTTTTGACTTTTCCAGTTTGGATCTGAGAGACTAAGCGTGAGACTCTCAAATGAATTTTAAGGTCTGGGGTTGATTAATAAGCTTACGTTGCAGATTGCTGCAACTCTTTCACCCAGACCTGTGCTTCTAGGAATATGATAATTGATATGATTTGGGGGGGTTGACTCATTCAAACTAATCAAGTCATTTACTAACAAGGATTTATACAAGAGAGATATGGTATTTAATAATCCACATTTAATGGTTCTGTTTTTGTTTTGTTCTATAAGAGGAGTCGTTTTTATTTTTATTATTTTATTATTTTTATTAAGTACTTATGAATCACTCGTCTTGTGTTAGTTTTTGATTTATATAACTTTGGGCTTGATCTTGTGTTGCCACGATTAGTACCTCTGTACTGTCTTTCAGTCCACTTTTGTCCAGCCACTAGTAGGATTTTTCGATGTCAGTCAGTTCCTTTATTGGCTGGATGACTGGTTAGGCATACGTATTAATTGCCTGGATCTTGTTCTTCACATTCAGCTGACCTCTCAGGACTTGCCTTAGTGTTGCAGGTAATTGGTTGTTGTTGTTGTTCCCGTTTGCTATCCTCAATGCTATCCTCAATGTCTGCTATGTTGCCCTCTGGAAGTATGATCCCCTCAGTTCTGACTACTTTCCCCCTCTTTATTACCATCTGACTACACTTATCCATTCCGGATAACATTACGGATGACATTCCGATGTCAACGCTGTAAATCCTGGTGGTGTGGATCAGTGAATCGATGTGTCGTTCACTCTTGGCATACAGCTTGATGTCATCCATGTAGGACGTGACTGATTTGGGAACAGTCATCTACTTGGTATATCCCGCACTTGAACGTAACCTGTGCAATCACCTTGAGTTAGCTTCTAGAGTTGTTTTCCACAGCCCCATTGAATTCGTGATTAAGGCGCTTAGACTCCTGTGGATGTTGTACAGTTCCAAGCATTCACGTGCGAGGCATTGAGTTGTAGGTTTTCTTGTAATCAATACAGGCGGTGCTCAAGTTGGTATGTCTGGTCTTACAGTTTTGGGTGAATGCTCTATCTACCAGTAGCTGGTGTTTTGCTCCTCTGGCGTATCTACCAATTCCTTTCTGAGCCCCGCTAATGTATTGATCCATGTGCCTACTCATCTTAGCTGCTACGATGCCTGATAGGAGCTTCTATGTTGTGCAGAGGCAGGTTATCGGCCAGTAGTTGGATGGGGCCGGTCCTTTCTGGGGGTCCTTCAGTTTCAGGACTGGTCAGCCATTCCGGTTTGAGACTCATCCATTAGCAGCTGGTTCCTCTTTGCTGCCAGGTGCTCGTGGAGTGCAGCTAACTTCTTCTAGCCAGTAAGCTTGAATCATATCAGGGTATATGTAAACTGTATATATACATTTACGTGTATATAAATTATACTTGGACAGATGTAGATATACAATGTCTATAACCTAACCTAATAGGTCTGTAAAGGTTTAACCTTTTTTGTTTTTACCTTGGACATTTAACACATTGACTACAGCACTATAAAATTAAGTCAATTGCAATAAGGGAAAATGTTAATTTTATCAGATGTTTTAGAAAAAAGACATATTTTTCTTGCTACTACTCATCCTGGTTTCTTATATCTGATATCTTTAGTATTTTACAAAAATTGTTATTTATACTAAATATAGGAAGTTTTTCTTGAATTTTAAGAAAATGCATTAGCCCAAAGGGGAAATTGTTTGTTCATGTTTTCAAAATATACATAATTAACCCTGAATTTTACATACTTCTTCTGTCTTTTCCTGAGATGAATATTTGCTTATAATTTTTATGTTAAGCCTGGAAGAAGTGGAGAGGTGGAGGAAGCGATGGGCAGTCGCATCATTCTTCAGCAAGGCAGCATGTAAATGTTTAACAGCCTTTAACATGACCTAACTGTCCAGTCCTGCTCTAGTTTAATGTGCTTAAATCTTGTTTAAAAAACACAACATGCTACAGCAGCAGTTTGCTGGAGAAAGCAGAGCAGGAGAACCAGCTGAAGTGTGTTGCAAAAAAAAAAACTGTTTCACATATTTTTTTTTATACAAAAAAGGATTTAACTAAAATTATTATTTATACTAAATTGACGTTTAAAAAAAGTACTAATACAATGTTTGTGTTCATGTTATTAGTTTCTTCTGAATATAAATTGCATATAAACACATAACCCTGGAATTTACATACTGCATTTATTTTGCATTTGCTTATAACTTTCAACATTTAGACCTTGGACACACTGTGATGTCACAGAACAGTCTACATGTAGTCCTAACTTTGAAGACACCTGTTTGGTTATTGGTTTCATCATCCTTGTTATATATGAGCCAACTGGACTTGACCTTTATGCTTTCATAACTACCTTAGGTAAATCTTTGCTTTTAACGTTCAACACTTGAACCCTGGACACACTGATACACCACAGAACAGTCAACATATCCGCCTAACTTTCAAGAGACCTGGTTGATTACTGGTTTCATCCTCCTGGTTATATATGAGCCACCTGCAGTTGATCTTTATGCTTTTGTAACTGCATGATGTAATCATGGGTTCCAACACCTCCCAAGAACAAATAGATAACTATGTCTTTCAAGTTTATGATAATGCATTAAAGGGTGAATGTCTGTTACCAGATATCGGCATCGACAAGTCTCTGCTGAAATATTCTGGCTTGGACTCGAACTCTGTGCTTCAGACCTACTCTGATTCTCTGGTCCACAGTGTGCCAGGTTATGTCAACAGCCTGGGATCTAGTTTAGCCCTGGTCAGTTTTGTCCCACATGGTGTTGGACTTGGTGCTTTGGTGCTTTCTATGATCATGGAGATCTGCACCAAGAGCCTCTTACAAACACCTGATCATACATACAGCATGGTCCGACGTGTCTTTGGTGAAGAAAAAGCTTCAGCTGTCCGGGACACAATGTCACACTATTTGAAGCAACATCACATATTATTCAACAATGAGAAGGAGTTGCTAGAACAACTGCAGAGCCTGGAACAACAGCTGAGCAGACAGCTCACCACCCTCAGCAACTCTCTGCTGCACGATGGACAGATGGGCACACGTGGCTTAAAAATCTGGGTGAATGGAGCCTTTTTCCATCTGCAGATGATGATCCACGAGGCTCGACTGAGGATCAAGTCTGACCAGCAAGCAGAAGCCTATGTTACTACTATCAATAGGGCCTTCAATCATTATTTGCAGCGCCTAGATCAGTTGCTGGAGAAATACAAGACTTACAAGATCAGTATTACAACAACACATTTTCATTCATTATGTGTTTTTACTAGTTGTTCTCATGCAGAATATCTTAAAAACACAGAATTAAACTGCATTCATGATCGTGATAATATTGTTCGTTATGGCACCCCTGATTTCGTTAAGGCATTTGTAAATCATATTTTCTCAAACTACGAACCGATCTCTGGCTTAAATAATCAGTTTTTAAATGTCAAGAACAACCTCAACTCTCTAATCAACCAACATGATGCATTCTTTCTGCCATCCAGCGTGCCCAATGCTGTTAATCTAGGGCAAACGATTTTGGATCTTTTGTCAACTTGACGTGAGAAGAATTCTCATGAGAGAGAGGCTTTCTCATGAAGTCACTGTACATGAATAAACTAAAAGATACCAACAGCTAGCAGAACTGTTTTCATCCTCTAATCTACATATAAAGTTGATGTATTTTTTATTTTAAATGATCTAGGACTATGTGAGTATTGTGGTTTGGTCTGCTGCTTGTCGTCAAATGATGGTTGTCTAATATTTGTAAAAATGCACAAACATTTAACTGTTTGAATTTTCATTAATATCTTTTGTGTTGATTTTTCTCAATTTGATGGCAACAACAAAAGACAAAACAGTTATATTACATGAGTAGAAAAATGAACTAAATAAATACAGAAAAACAATAAGCAAATAAGTTTTTCATTCTTTTTTGTTGATGCAGTTTATCAGGCAGTATTGTTCAGGCAGTATCTATCTATCTATCTATCTATCTATCTATCTATCTATCTATCTATCTATCTATCTATCTGTCTGTCTGTCTGTCT
>JAUYWH010000344.1:0-10633 GCA_034779795.1 Ctenopoma multispine
ACCATCCACCAACTCCACACATGATGACTGACTGTTTTCTGCTCCACTTTTCTCACCATCACATCTCATCACTTCATGTCTATTATCAGTTTTCAGAAATGAAAGAATAATACAGGTTGTAAATAGCAGGTACATTGTTCTTGTAGTTAAGTGCAATTTTTTGTTCACTTTTAATTGTATAATAAGAAATAAACTAAATAATCTGTCAAGTACTTAATTTTTATGGTTTGTTTCCTGTATTCTGTCGTTCCGTTTCAAATTTACAAGTCCATTATACCAATGTAATGACACCTACATATATTTTTATTGTTCAACACAGCCTTGTAGTTATGTGGGTTAATACAATTTACTGAAGTACAAATTTACTTGGACATACTTAACAAAACTGTGTACAGGTCAAGAAAAACACAGGCAATCACAAAAGTTAAACTGACTTATATAATGCAAATATATAAAACAAGAAAACATTGACTTTTCCACAAGGAAGTTCTGTATGTGAAATAATATAACAATAACTGAACTATATTATAAATATCTATGCATGGTTTTAAGCTTGTAAAAAAACATTATTTACAGTTTTTTACAAAACCAGTGTTAAATGTAAAACTCTACGCTGATGATACTGTCCTTTACACCCGAATAAGATAATATTCTTATAAAGGTTCATTAAAAGAAAAACTAAAACACGAGGAAGGGGAATTATTAAGTGTGTACAACAACTGATATGAATCTGTTCTCAGTGGTTATGAGGACTCAAACTGTTGACAGTGAATCAACACAAACATCAGACAGGTAGTGTGGGTTTAACTGTCGTGGTTTTTATTAAACCACGACAGTTACAATCAGCCACTCTGGTTAGAGAACAGTTCCAGGAAGTGTCTGTGTTATTAACCTTTGAGAGTAACAACTTATATCTTTTTATTCAGGGCTGAGAAATTAACTGTGATGAAACAAAAGGAAATATATTAAAGCTATTTTAGTTATCTCAGGTTACCTCAGTGCAAATTAAGACCAGTACATCTGTTCTCAATAGATCACAAATTAAAGACAAAGAAACACAAACTGCTCGAACAAACAAGTCATTCTCTTTTTTATCATGAAACAAAAGCGTCCAAGTTGGTTCACCTTAGGTATCAGGTTGATCTGACATGACTGTTTCTTATGTTGTTTGAGCAAAATGTGCAAGTGCAAAAAAATCTATCAAATTTACTTATCTAATGTAGATAGTGTTTCAGTACAGCAGAAAATACAAGTTCTCTTTCGTTTGAGACTGCCTCTCCAATATGTAACAGGGATACATGTGGAATCCCCATATGTATGGTGATAATGACCTCTTGCGCCAGGGCACTTGGAGACTCTTTTAAGACACACTGGAATTTCCGGTCACGCCTTCTCCATGAGGTATATAACCACCACAGAGACGTGAGCTCAGTGATTGTTTGATCTCCACCGAGTCAGGGTGCAAACAATCGCTCTCTCAAAAAGGGGAAAAACAAAATGCGGTTTTCTGTCTAGTTGTGTGTGTGTGTGTGTGTTTGGGTCTCCCAGTGCTAAACTCACCTGCCCCTGTTGTCACGGTTTGCCGTCGCACTCTGCCATAGGACCCGGGCCCCGGCTTCGGCTGCTGTACCCAGGTCTCTGCCTCACTGACTCCGGTCAAATTGGCGTGAGCTTAGCAGCGTCTCCCCCCTTTGTGTATGCTCACCCAATCACTCCTCTGCGCCACCATTGTCACAGAAACACGCAGTATTCTTCCTGGTTAGAGCCAGTTATACTCCACACGCATATTCAACAGAAATATCCATTAAGGCTTGTAAATAAAAGCCTCCAGTTGCCGTTCTGTCACGGCCATGACCACTGTGTGTCCTGTCTTGGCTATGAGCATGCCCTACAATCTTAGGACATGCCTAATGCTTGCATGGACTGTTACATTCTGCCGGCCCGTACTAGTGAATTTCAGCTACTCCGCCTGCGGCAAGCTGAGCTGAGCTGGGGGAGCGCAGCTTTCGCTTGGTTTTCAGCAAGGGCCTGGCCGAGTATGTTCGGGACCAAATGACCGGCAGAGAGGCCCCTCAGTCTTTCGATGATGCTGTGGATCTAGCCCTCCGAATCGATCAGAAGACCCTGAGTAGGCCACAACTGGCTCCTTGCCGCTTGCGTCCTCCCAACGCCTTCGCCCAACCACCGGCGCCTGCCGCGCAGCCGAAGAGCCCATGCACCTTGGACGACTGCCGCAGGAGGAGCGAGATCGCCCCTCTACACCCCTGCCACCACCTCTCCTCATTGACGGCTATGTATGGACTACGTAAAAAGGGGTTATAAAAGCTGCTGGTTAGAAAATGTTCTATACAAGTCCATGTTACTGTATGTACTCACTAAACCTCTATTGTCAGTATATCTACTCACCATCCATTTTCACTGAAAGAACAAACATCACATGAACATTCATTCATTTATTTATTGAGAGATGAATGGAAACCTGGAAAAAAACTTACAAGCAGACAACAACAAAACAAATACAAGAAGATACAATGACAGCAAATAAAAACAGACAGGTGGCACCAAATTACAAGCTTCACCAAATTACAAGCTTCACTGACATGTTAAACTTCTGAAAATCATTCTCTTTCTCTATAGATCACCTAGACAAAACAAAGATAATACAGACATCTATCTTAACAGCATTGTGCACACAAAGTTAAAAATGTATTTGTCTTACCTAGGATACATTTTTACAGAATCAATGTATGTTTTACTTACTGTCAGTCTTACTTTTCCTGTGCCAGTGGCAACCACTTTCACATCCTGGTTTATTTCCTTTACCTGTGGAATTTAAAAATATGCTTGATAATGTTAACAAACCATTGTAAGTTTCTCTGTGAGAGAGTGTGTGTTCTCATGTTGGATGTAGTGGTTTCCCCTTTTGAAGTTATACTGGAGCACTGGCCCGGTCCTCTGCTACTGCCTGGTACACCATTATTTCATTATTACACCCACTTTTCAGTTATTCATTTGTAAAAAGTATTTGGAATCATGTATGATTTTCGTTCCACTTCTCACGTGTACACCACTTTGTATTGGTCTTTCACGTGGAATTCCAATAGAATTGATTCATGTTTGTGGCTGTAATGTGACAAAATGTGGAAAAGTTCAAGGGGGCCGGATACTTTCGCAAGCCACTGTAGTAGCCTGAAGGACAAAACAAACAGTGGGTGTTAGTATAGATTGTAAATCCAAATGAAGTGCCCAAGGTGAAGATGAATAAAGTTCTATGTTACCTGAGTTGATCCATAGCCTCCCCCCACCCTCTGCTGTTGGCAAAACCACCTCACAACACGTTTGGCATCTTCAGATGAGTTGGCTTGATTATGTAATGGTTATACTTCGTATAGTTAACCTAATGTCTTTACGTTCTTTAAGTTCATCAAATAAATTGAACCATTGATTTTATTTGTTTAACTAATGCTAATAAGGCAGTAATAACCCAAACTATGTTGGTTATCTTTTCACACCTACAGGCTTTAGTCGGCTTGAGTCATCTTGTTCGTTTCCCCTCTTGGTGAAATTTGTTTTGTCTGGTGGTCTCGATTTCAATCATCTGGCAAACTCTGGTGTGGTCCTGCTAGTGAGAAAGCATATTGTACCAAAACAGCATCAAAAGCTATGAATTGCATGATTCTAGGGTATGTAGAATTAAATTTATTTCATTTGTACGCCCAAAACATGCTGCAGGATGAATCGCAGACATACGTGGAGCCGTGAGGACAGGCAGTGCCTCATGTTGGGATGACTGTGCAAGTGATGTCACACACCACGTAGGGTGGGAAGAACTGAGATCCACTAGGAGCTGAGGAGGTAGAGGTGCAGGAGGGAAGCGCTAAGACAGTGTCTCTCCAATAGAGTGGAGGATTCATCCCCTGATCATGGACCAGATGAATAGACAAACAACACCCTGTTACCATTGGACTTCTCAGTCTCTGTTACTTCCAGGAAACTCAAGTGGCCTGGATAAACCTGATCTGCCTGATTTTTTTAATTTAAAGGCACCTGTCAGTTTGGTGCTGTTGTTGTATCTTACCTCCTTAATTGTATTACATACACCTCCCTAAGTGTTATCTTAGTGATGCTTTAAAATTCTATGCTGATGACAATGTTTGATAAAGCAGCACAACAAGCTGCTTAAACGTCATATAATGTTAGATATATGAAATCATGTACAAGCCATTTTATAGTCACCAGGGCGCCATGTTACTTTAATGTTTTATTAAATTACTTATACATAATCATTTACACTCAAAATCTTATTTTATTTAAAAAAACGTAAAAGTAAAATATCAGGTTTAGTATTTTAGTTTTCACACTACAGTCATTAAACTCATCATGTGGACGTGTTTTAATAGCATTTACAAACTGTTACACTAATTTGCAATAATAATAATTTACATGCAACATCAATTTCACAAACGGAATTCAAGTGGGATGTGACCTTCAGGTGGGTCGTGTTTGTATTTCACAGAACTCAGTTTAGCTGCGTGTGGGTGGAGGGTTGACTAGAAGGAAAGGTCATAATAAGATAAACGAGATGGAGGAGAGCAGACGAGTGTCACATTAACAGCAGATGTGAATCTGTTCTCAGCTGTTGTTTAGACTAAAAACAAACATCGCTTCATTTCCTGCAGCAGGTCGTGTGGGTTTCTGCTCTGCAGTTATCTGTTATCTGTGGTTTGTCACGTTAATAACACAGCGACAGTTACAATCATCCACTCTGGTGAAACAGTCATTCCAGGAAATAACTGTGTTCTTAATCTGTGAGACAAAAAAAACTCAGGAGCTGAGAAATGACATAGAAAGAGTGTTAAAAAACTCCTGCTGATTGCTGAGGTCCCATTTTGTTATCTGACATTAATTCTAACATAGTTAAATAATTGAAAGAGTTGTTGGTGGATGTCAGTCAGTTTTTAATGAAAGAAATAACAGATTTCACATATCACACATTACAAATTTTAAAGAACTGTTGTCAGAGAAACAGAAACACAAACTACAGAGTCAAACAGCAGAACTAGAGCGTCCATGTTGGTTCAGCTCAGCTCTCATTATTTCACTTGTTCCAGGTGAGAAAACACCTCTTTTGTTTGTTGTTGGTGAGGATCCTCAGCAGAGAGAGTCCACAGCAGTACACCAGACTCTTCACTATCAGCACTGTGTACAGCAGACAGAGCAGCTTCACCTGGTACTGAGACTGGAGAGGATCCGGGAGAACCACTGCAACAGAAGAGGAGTCAAAAAGAAACCAGTCAGTCCTCTGCTCTCTTTGATCAGCATCTCCTCACTGGACCAGTGAAAAGTAGAAGAAGAGAGTGGTGAGAAGTCCAACCAGACACCAGCACACTTTGCATAAAAGCTAGTTCATGGAAGGGCTTTTGCTTCTATGAAGGTGTAGGGAAAAAACACTCTGTTATAGTTGACCAGAAAAACTTCAATCGATGTGAAAGCTTTCACCTAACTCGAAAAGGGTGAAACTAATTGATCTTCTTTAATTTTTATTTCCAAGGATTTGCATTTGTTTCCATTTGTTAAGAACAAGGGTTTTCACACTGTGTTGCACATCTTGAAGTCCCATTCCAAAGATGTTTTACTAACACAGCAATCCTCACACTCTACAGTGAGACCAAACCTGAAGTCATGAAATTATAGAAGAAAGCAGGTTAGTGATGTGTGCACATTTGTTGTTACAGAATCTTATGTCACTGTAATAGTGCATTTTAGAACTGAATGCTGGCAAATGAATCTTCCAGTTTTTAAAATTAATTAGTTTTATTAATAAAGTTATAGGAAGGATCACAGCCCTCTGAAATGTAATCAGATCAATTCATGAGGTGTCTAGAGATTCTTATTCCTAGTGAACACAGTCACCAAGTCTTCATTACCTTGCTCTGTTCGGGCCTCCACTGTGCCCCCTTCATGCTTGACGTAGCAGCGATATTTATATGTGTAGAGAGCATCTTGATCAACTATCTTGATGGCAGCGATGCGTCCTGACTCTTGGAGCTCCAGCTGCTCTCCCTTAGCGTGGGGTAGTTTCTCCAGAGGACAATTTTCTCTTCGTCTTTTCCAGAAGATCTTGACTCGAGGGGGAAACATGTGTGAGGCCAGACACAGCAGGGAGCTCTTCCCCTCTCTGGATGCTGCTGGGTACACGCTCACCACGGGCCTCAGCACCTGCTCCTCTGAAGTTTGACAGCAGCAACAAACAGCACAGACACATTCACACAGTCAACAGCAGCTTCCAGCACTGAACTGGATTCAGTCTGATCCTGGAAACTACATGGACTCAATAAACTACTGATTAACAAGGCACAAAATTCAATGTAGACTGGATTCTCCTTCACATCAAATATATTTACTGTGTTTTTATCATTGTTATAAGTTCTGATCCTATCAGTATTTAATCATATACATGTCTGTTAGACTCAATTCTCATGTCAAATAGACATTTTCACTACATGTTGAATAATAAACAGGAGAACACATACGCATTGATTCTACTTCAGAGTCGGCTTATATGAGATAAACAATTAATATTTTGAGCAAAATTTTACATTATAAATTAAAATGTTATAGTCCAGGAAATAACGTCATATTAATCAATGTTATTAGAAGAAAACAACTGGAAAAAAACATCCAGTTTTTTTAATATATTGAACAGTTTGATATGTTTATAACACAAAACAGCAATATATGTAGAATAACATTAATAGTTCATTGTATCCACCATATCTTAAACATATTTTATTATTTTTATGTATCTAACAGGTATTACAAGTTCAATGACACATCTAATATAGCCCATTTATGTTTTCTGATATAAATTATAAAATATATAATAAAGAAATCTAAATTCTAAAGAAAAAATAAAATAAAATATAATTTAAACAAACCTTTACCATTGTATACTTGTATATAATTACAGCATAAACAAGGATCTGCACAAACTAGTTTTTTGTATTTTCTTTTACTAAGAAAAGGTGTAATTTATACAATATTAAACAATTGTATAACACTTAATAAATACATTATATATTTCTCATAGTGATGTTTTTAAATTTATATCTATACAACTATGAATAACATGTATAACATTAATTATTAAATTAAACATTTTAACAGTTAAAATATGAGATTTTAACCGTTAAATGTACAGTTATAAAAAACAAAGACATAGTAGATATAGTAGATACTTAGTTGGTTTCAAATATGTTCACATGTATTTTAGACTCATTTAATTTGACATAAAGCAAAGTTACATTACAATATACACTATTAACCCTGTGAATTACCAAAAGACTTATCACATATACCATGATTGAAAAAATTTACAGATGATACTTACTGTATTAATGATACTAAAAATAAAATACTGTGACATATTTATATTTGACAAACCCTCATTATTTTGAATTTTTATTAATTTTACGTCATACAATGTTCTACGTTTAGGTGTTTGTTTAGCTTCAAATAAATAAATATATAAATTATATAACATAAAACCAGTGTGTTTGCCACCATAAATGTTTGAAATTCAATTTTATGGTAAGTGACTGTGAAGAATCCTGCTCATCACTAAAATTCACTTTAACTCAAAGCTGAGTCCAAAAAGTGAAGAGAGCAGGAAAATCCTCCACAATCATTGATGTAGAATTTGATTGATTTCAGGAGAGAGAAGAGAGAAAAGAAAAACAGTCTGAGGATTGATGAAGCAGCAGCTGATGAGAATCCAGAACCCAGTTACAATAGAGACTTTTTGGACTCTTCCAAACTCTTTGAGCTCCTGCAGAAATCAAGAATTCCTTCTGGTGTGCAGTGAGATTTCAACATCTTTTCACATCTTATTGAAGTTTGTCATTGAAGAACGGCTGCAGAAGGAACTCTGTACTAATGATGACAAACTAACATGGAAAGTCTGAAGCAGCACAAACTGACTTTAAACACATTTTACACTTGTTCAGTCAAACTACTGAAGGAAATAAAGGTTTATTCTTACCTGTTACATAGAGTTTAGTTCCTGAACCAAAGATGTAGTAGTAGTAGTATCCTCCCACAGTGAGAGAGAGTGATACAAAAACCTGTCTGCTGTTGAATGTGTCAGCTGAGGTGAATGAGTCCAGATTATGAACCATGATCATATTTCAGCTCCATGATGTGTTTCTATAATGTTCACATCAACATGTTTCTACTTTTTTTTAATGAAATGTTTTGGATACATTTTCATTTAAACTGGTTCAAACATTCTTTTATGATTCGGTGAAATTTAATTGAAAAACAGGCACATTTTCTAGTTATCTAGAGGACGACGGCTGATGGGTGAGTGAGCAGCCAGAAAAGAGGATCAGAAGGAACGCTGTCCTCAAACTGAAACTCTCGGAACCATCAATCTAAGTGTGAAACTAGATACACGAGTGTTTCTCGTTGGCTGTGAACAGTCAAAGCATCTTTGATTTTGTCTGACAGACTTTAAAAAAAGGCACCAGTTAGTTTTTAGCTGTTGTGAAATCGATGAAATCCATCACTGACTGAGCCCTGCGAGAGATTTGGAAGAGTGTGAATTGCCTCTGTTTCTGGGTTTGTCAGGTCAAAAATAGGTTTTGAATTCAGCACTGAATTTCATAAGTAAGGCCAACATGAGCCACTTTGCCTCTCTGTTTAGGGAAAGCCGAAAGTTGCAACTCAAACTGGACTTCACATTGAGTTGACGAAGGCTTGACTGTAAGAGATGGATGTAGGAGATGGATATGGCTATGGATATGAACTTTGAGGTTTTGTGCTGGCTGGGTCCATTTGTAGCCGGATTGTACTGACAGTTAAGTTAAGAGTAGATATAGCACAGAGATCTGTAGGTTGTTGTCAGGTGTGTAAAAAACACGGACAGAGTGTGTGTTTGGAACGCCCTTGTTGCTTGTGGGATTGACCCAGTTGCGGAGTGGGCCACAGCGGGTTAGAAGACACACGCTGTTTGCTGTTGTAACGCCCTGGGTGCTGGAAGCGGAATCCCACCAGGAGATGGAATTACAGTTCAAGCAGCTGACTAGGCGGTAGCACAGACAGATGGTAAAAGGCTCAATATTCACAGTAACGTAGGAGCTAAGTACTGAAGATACAAACACTGCAATGATGAAGCTACTGAAGTGGTAGGAGCTCTTAGACATAGAGACAAACACAATATCTGAGCGAGGATTGGACTTCCTGTTTAAATCCTGTCCTAACCAATGCTAACTCTTCTTCAGTGTCACCTGACTCGCTCTCCTGACAGGACCCCAGAGGAGAGGTGGTGTGAGGCTTGAGTTGCGACATACAGAAAACGGGGTGGACCTTAAAAGAAGATGTGAGTTGCAGCCAATAGGCGACCTTCTTGATCTTTGTCATGACCTAGTAAGGGCTGACGAACCAAGGCATGAGTTTCTTGGACTTCCAGTGCAGACGTAAGTGGCGCACGGACAACTGTTGGTTGGGGCCACTGGGTTGCAGCCTCCACCTTCTGGGGATCCATGGCCACGCCCTGAGTCAAGATGGTGTAGCCCAGAAATGTGGTGGAGCACTCGTGGAAGGCGCACTTCTCCAGGTACGCAAATGCCCACCGGCCCAGCATATCCCTGAGGACATTATTGATGATGTGCTGGAACACAGGTTCGCAGCAAGGGTCCTAAATTCGGAGGCGTACTGGAACACAGAATGTGACCCCTGCCACAGGAGAAGCAGTTGGAATTCTGCCTCCACCTTGCTACTGTGAGGAACAAAGGTCTTACGTAGTTCCTGAACAAATAGACTTACTGCTATAGAGCGCCACTGGCCACTCCTGGGCACGTCTGGTTAGGACGTATTACGTGATGTTAGCAGCACCACCTTGGATGGGGCCGTGGCGTAATGCATGGGGGAATAATCAAAAATCAGATCCAAGGTGGCGAATAATCCATCTGGATCGCCGTCCACCAGAATCCAGTAAATCAGAGTGTAAATCATGTCATCAGTTTATGTTGTTTAAAGTTTATTTAGAGTCTTTAATCTGTGATCTGTGATTTAATCTGTGAATAGTTAATGGAATTGGACGGTTAATTAATGGATTTAGTTAGTTTTATTGTTTTTGTTTCTTCGTCTTTACTGTGAATTGAAATAAAATAATTCCTGAAAGTACAAAACGAAAACTGAACTATATGAAGGTGTGCTGTGGTTTCCTGCTGTCTTTCTGTCACAAACACTGTTTAACATCTGTTCATCTGTTGTTTTTTGTTCAGGCTGCAGGAATCATTTCTCACTGTGGGAACCAGCCTTCCAACAGGAGCAGTAGTAGGAGGCTGAATGATCAGGTTTAACTTGTTTAATCTGCAGTTCACAACCGTTTGGTTTGTTCACTGCTGTGAAATCATCTTTCTGAGGATGAATGAAACCTGAATAAACTGAGCCATCATCCCTATCAATAAGCAGAATCACTCTGAATGTTTCTGTGTCTTTCTTCTGGTACCAGTAAACAGTACTGCTACTACACCGATCAGTTCCTCCACATTTGAATGAGACAGTTTCACCAAGTCTCCTGGTCAATGTTAAATCCTCCTGAACCAGCTCTGCTGCCATGGTAACCAGT
>JAUYWH010000346.1:0-10616 GCA_034779795.1 Ctenopoma multispine
GTCCACTGTCACAATGTCTTTTCCCTGGATGTTCACCGGTGTTGTAGGGGGTGACTTCCTCCTGAAGTCTATGACCAACTCCTTCGTCTTGCTGGCGTTGATTTGAAGAGCGTTGGTCTCACACCAGCCGACAAAGTCACTGATGACACCTCTATATTCCTGATCGTTCTCGTTAGATATGCATCCGATGATGGTATCACCAACCATTCCCATTTTATTAAGTTATATCCATATAAATGGCCCACCCTGTACTATTCTAGTACTACTGGTGGTGCAGCACGGAGGTCAAAAAAACTCTTTTTTTTAATCGTAAATTTGCAATAAATTTTAAAACAAGAAAACTACAGCACACCATAATATGCTGACGTTTCATAAAAAAAGAAAAAATGTCATGTATTATTCATTTAATTTGCTGGTGGTCATAAAAACAATGTACTTTTGAGCACTGATGGAAGGTTTGTCACTGTAAGCTAAGGTGAAACGAATGATAGACTAGGAATCAAAATCAGAGCATAGGGAATAAAAAGAGAATACAGCTGGTCGCTTTTGGTGGTTTACAGTAGGTGTGTTCACCATTTCTCTACAAATGGTGTCTAGACAATAGTTCATATAGCAGTGGTGACCGTGCTGTGGTGCAAGTGTCTCACCTGTGTTGACATCACCCACGGTGGCCTGCTTAAACAGACCGTAAATCTGCAGCATCTCTTCATCTGCTGGCTTCACTTTCAGCTGCTTCACCTCAGCTGCTGCTGCATCAAACCTAGCCTACAGAGGAGAGGAAGACAATTAATGAAAATGTGACACTCAGCATCACCACATGTCCCCCACAGCAATACAAACACAACAAAGATGGTTTGATCTGGTACCAGTTGTCCGCACAGTTTATAGGACAGGTGCTGTCAGAAATGTAAACAAATGTCTGGAAGGTTCTTAGTGACGAACTCACTAATGTGAAAGACTTCTGTCTGAAAACATGGTCAAGTCAGATGTGTGAGCCTTACATAAGAATGAACATTATATAAAGGACATATAAACAACTCATCTCCAAATAAGCTATTTACCTCAGTATCAGGAAATTGATTTAATTTTTTTAAAATTTACATCATAATGACTTTCTTTACTTCAGTCATTATTTTAAAACAAGAAAAAATGTGTCTAGTTATGCATTTTAATTTAATCTGAACGTTTTTTATACAAGAAACGTTTGTACTAGGATATAAAAGGTATATTGTGACAAAGGCAAAATATACCTTGATATGAATTTTTGGTCCATATCACCTAGTCCTAATATGTGCAGCAGTATATATCTGTTTTCACATTTAGCTCTGAGTTATTGTGGAAGCATGGCTCAGAGATTTTAACTGTAATAGAAGAGACTACTTCCTAACTTTAGTGTTTGCATCAGAGCCAGTGTTAGGGTCCTATGAAATCCGTTTAATTTTTTCCTAAATTACGTTTTTACCGTACCGGGTAAAATATAGGTCCTTTGTTTTGCATGAAAAATAAATATTTTTGTCGTTTACAGGTTGAAATGCATTTGCAAAGCAGTAAGTGTTCTGCTGAACCCCATCACTGTGTTGAAGTTGAATAACTGATTTTTTTCCTATGACCTTGTAGTTTATTCCCTTCTGCTCCATAATCAGACACCTTTTATGTGAATAAATATGATTATAACATAAAACATGGAATTTAGAAGAATAAAAATGGAATTTAGGAAAAAATAAAACTGATTTCATAGGGCATCGAGCACTAGCGGTTTGAAATTCCCCGAATTGGTTGCTAATCAATTCTAAACCTTGAGATTCAGAATCAAATTCTAAATCGAATCCATTTTTGAAATATGAATCAATACCCAAGCTCTAGTCTCATGGTCCTGTGGTAAATTACTTTTTTTTTTTTTCATGGTGCTCCAAATCAGTTGAGCCCTTTAAATACTTTAGCAACATAATTGATAAACTGAAATTTGAGGAAAACACAAACATACAGTACAAGAAAAGTCATTAGCTTCTTTTTGGTTTACACATGCTGAACTTTGATTACATTGTCATTGGAAGTGTCCTTGCTCAGTGTTAAACAGACGAGCTCATTAAACAAAATTTTAAATTTAATTAAAATTAAAAATTTTAAAATAATCTGAACTCCATTAAGCTGCCTGTCTGACCTACACCAGAAAAAAGTATAGTCACACACTGTCCCTGAACACCCAGACCTACAGAAGTGTCCTAGAAGTATAATGAGCTCAATGACTCACTTAGAGCCCCCCAGCTACACACACACCACAATAAAAGCCTGTTGGTTGTGATACTCTGTGCCAACTGTGCCAGGGGGCAGTACAAGTTGCAGTAAAATGATCTGATCCTCAGGTTTGTCTGCTTACCGCCAGAAACTTGCACTACACACAACATGAAATAGACCAATGTGCACAGGATAATGTTGTCACACTGTACAGGAATGTGCTGCTGGTGCATATATATTCAATGCGAAGAAACCTCAAAAACACGAAGTCTACAGCAGGATTACAACATGAACTAGGATCATGCAGAAGGAGCAAAGGTCAGGTTGTTGGTATTGTTAAGACTGTGGACTCAGGCCATTCCACATGCTCTGGTAGCAGATCAAAGGTCAGGGAGTAAAGTCTGAAGGAAAGCAGTACATTAACAGTTTTTTTCACTTCACATACAGTACGAGCAGCCATACTGACACTCACTGAGGGACTGTTTGACACTGTAAATTCAGATTTATATTGAGCACAATACCAATTCGTTTTGAGTATGATCAACACCAAATTTGTTTTACATACATACAGACTAAACCTGTAGTTTTAGCCGGCATCTTCAGTTTCTACTGCTGCTGTCTGTTTTACCCGAAGCACAGACCTTCGAAACTCTGCAGGGGAAATATGACATTTAAAGCATACAGAGCAAAACACACACACACCAACCCCAGCGCAGTGCATAACACACATCAGGCACACTTTATTTTCCTAGTAAAACTGTACAGCTGATACTAAGTAAATAAAACCATCAGTTTATATGATTTTAGTGCCTTTTTTTGTTATATTGCAGCATTAAATAAAATATTTCTACAGTCTGGAACCTTCCAGTTGTATCTAGAATGATTTCCTGTGCTTTTGATGAGATATGAACATAAGAACAGCAGTAAGAACGTCTGTGTGCATTTATGCATGTGACCCAGGGGCGGATCTACAGGGCAAGGAGGGGGGCAGCTGCTCCCCCCAACTCTTAGGTCCTTTAAATCTCTTTTATACCTAAAAATTGTCTTTGTTTTCTTAAAATGGATAACGATTCAATAAACAGTTTACTTGTGGATATTTTGTTGACTCCATTTACATATAGGATTTTCACATACTTCACTGAGAAGGTCCAACATTGCCACCCTGCCTAGACCTCTTGCCATTCCTTTGCATTTCTGAAACAGCTCAACATCTCACTGAGCCACACTGAATTATTTTAATGTAGCACTAGAGGTTATGCAAGTAGCAGGAGGTTTAAGTGCCTTAAAGGAAATAAGTGTCCTGGGTTTTTGAGATGTTTTTTTTTTTTTTTTACAATGAGCCACGTGAGGAAAAAGAAGACAATCACGCACAAGTGAGCACAAGTGTCTGAAATCAGACACTAAACACTGTAATCTAAAGACAAAATACCAAGTATATTAATAAACAAAGACAAATATGCAAGCATTGTTGGACATCTATCGAGTAACTCCTTAACAGTTGTAATAATTTAATATACATGCAGCATATTTATTTAAAAAAAGGATGGTTTTCCATTAACTATTTCAGGTTCAGATGTAAACAAAAATGGTTTTAAGAATCTGAGAATGCTAGTAAAAAAGGAAAAGCTGTTTTATGCCATGTTAACTGCAAAGATCAACATGAGGGGAGGGAGCTACACGGAACCCAAGCTACTATGAGAAAAGTGCATGTAAATTTAGCAAGAAGTCAGATCCTGGCAACCCTGGTACTAACAACTCATTCAAAGTCAGTAAGGATGACTCTACTGTCTCAACGTTGAGTAATAAAGCCTGAATTAAACGTCAGCGTCACCGTCACCTCAGTCCATTAACAGCTAACGTTACTGTCTTTATCAGCTACTAGCTAATAGCAAATAAAAAGCCACAAAGTGACAGCTCGCTGATGAAATAGTAATTCTCCTGCTTTGGTGGCAGTTCGAAACTATTCTCCTTCTGTGTCCATGTGCTCACTTAACCCGAACGTCGTTTCCTTTGCGGAGGACGTTAGCTAACGTTCAGCATAAATTACAACACAAGCTATCGGCTTCCACTCCCGCCGGCTTAAGGGGACACTGTGGCATATAAAGCAGCTGTTCAGTACCTTAATGTTTCTAACTCATTCCATACACACCTGGAGATCAGCCATCTTTAGTCTCAGCTCGCCGTTCAACAGACACACGTCTCGATAGAGGGATAGATGGAAGTCCAGAATCCACTCTTTCTCCCCTCATTCCAGGCAACTATCAGATCGACCCTCTTCGGACACGCCCCCTCCTCTCCTGCTATTGGCAGACTGGGAGACTGACATAATACGATGGTCTGTGGTGGCGTGAAAATGACAACCAATCACGGCAGCAGGCAGCAACAAATTTTTTTTTTTATTTTCCCATTACTGGAACATTTGGAAGAACCGGACAATAAGCGTGCCCGCTGGCGTCGTAAATACACACACTACACAACGTCTCTCAGCACAAAATGGATCAGCAACGATCTTCTAAAATGTATATTCATGTGTGTGCGTGTTTGTGAATTTGTGGATTCTGTGCATTTACGTATATAAACACTGCATTTTACTTACATAGCATATTTACTTATTTTTTTACATTATATTTATAAATTAGCTTTTATAGCCCTTTGCCTTGTGGTGGTTTTCGAATTTAAATGGTGCAGCACTTTATAACTTTGATTTGAAAAGTGCTGAAAATATTATTATTATTTTCATAAATGTAAACAAAAAGATCATCTGGCCTTTCCAGGAACAAACTGTATATAACGTGACTGGAATGGATTTGTAAACAGAATGTGTTGGAGAAAGCTGTTGATACTGTGTTAATTTGAATAAATAATACAAAGAAACATATTAAAATACACGTTACACAAAACACATTAAATACGTTCAAATGTAGTTAAAGGTTTATTACAAATAATAAAAATAATACAAACTGAGCACATCTTCCTCATAACCACACTGACTCAGCTGCAGCACATTAACAAAATTCTCATTCTAAACTGTAGTGCAGTAAATATTACTGTGCTAATACCCTGGAAAAATCCATTGTAAATAAATGTCCACAGTGAGAGAAAATCTATCAAATATAAATGAAAAAGTAATGTGGTGGTTTTAAACAAGCCCAAAAATAAAAACTCCAGTATGAAGATGACAGCAACATTCTTGTTCCCGTTGTTCCTGGCACGCCAAAGTTCCTGACCTTTGTCTTTAAAGAAACTCTCCAGCTGTAACATTATTTACTGTGGTCACCAATCAGTTTTGGGATTTGCTTTATACAGGCTGTAGTCTTCTTTCCTGAAGAAGGCCACTTCTGTTTCATTTGCTGAAACGAAAAACACAAAAGTGAGCTAACTACATGCAGGGCTGACAGTGGAAAAATACCTGAGCCTGAACTTTTTTCCCATGTTCACACAGACCTGGAGATGAGCAAGGGTGGGGGTGCTATGTATACAACACACATTTAACACATAACTTCTTGGCCCCAATATATAAACAGCCTGTTTATAACCCTGATAACCTCGTGTAATGCTGAAGCTTTACACGAGTGTCAGCTGAACATTTCATTATTATTGTCAAGCGGGGTCCAGGGGTATGCTCCCTGTGAGAAAATTTCTAAAAATAGCCCTTTAAATGACAGATTCTGGTGAATTTTGTGGAAATAAATAGACAATATTGAGACATGAGATGAACAAACCCAGTATAAACCTATATTACAGAGCTCTTGGGATCCTGGGCCTGGTAGGCCTGTTCAGTAATCCATCCCTGCTTTTAACTAGCCACTTACCTGCCTACCTATTGCTTGTATAGCATACTGAGACTACAGATACTACAGCCGTACCAAGAAAGGTCTCTAGGTGGCAATTACACTACTCCAAAGTAAACTAGGAATTGATTAGTAGTCCTTAAGATAGCTTACATGCTGCCTCGAGACGGACAGATGTGCAAGGGCGGGTTTATCCTCCGCTAATTTCTTACATAAAGTGACAAGTGGATGACTGATTGTAAATGACAGGTCAAGCTCAGCAATGAAGAAGCACAAATTTTTAAATTAGCCATGCGATCCGTCACTGAGGGTGGAATATCTGCAGTGGCTGTTGCCCCGGGGAAATGTGAGGTGTGTTGCATTGCTCTGACTCCTGCTTTATGACTAGGGTTTAATTCATGCTGTGACAGCACTTTTTCCCGCAGCTAGTTCCATATAGCGCTTCCTTGCACAAAGTGCAGAACCATACTCCTGGTTGCCGGACTTTCTGGCACTAGCTTCCTTTTCATTGCTACCCACCTACTCTATCGAAGCCCAGCGTCATTTATTCTTTATGCCTTTATAAACATATTCGTTGTCTTCCACTGGTTTCATAAACGCTCTGTCCATGACTTATGGTTTGCGTAGCCAGTATGAGAAAAACAAAATACATTTGCACATAGAGGGACTGCTGCTATCTTTACCAATGTGTTTGGCGAAGACCCAAGGGCCACCCCTACCATTTCTGATTAGCTTATTGACTAGTAGGCCTATTGTTGGTGTGGTTGAGAATCCGGCACGGCGCCTGAACACTATCAGCCCCGTCTGGCAGCAGATTATGGATTTCTCTCTTTTTGTTTACTAGAGGCACTTTCTGTTAGACTGTAACTTCGAAAGACACTGTCTCAATTTAGTTAGGTGCAAATGCTGAAGCTTTACACGAGTGTCAGCTGAACTTTTCAGCACACTTTTCTATAAACAAGGACTGAAAATGCTGTCCCCAGTTTCTTACAGCAGAATTGCCTTGCAGGTGAAATGCAATATGCATTGAGAGTAGGGATGCTAGGGATACATGTTGGTATATGATTTGCCGCCGTGCACCTGCGCAGTGTGAGGGAAAGGTTGAGGGGGACACTGCAGGCTGCAAAATATGCGCTGCAGGTGATCGGCAATGAAAGGCATTGATTGAATAAGCTGATCACATACGTTTTCACAGAAATCATAAAAAAAAAAAAAGTTTTCAGCAACAGGATAGTAATGACTAACTCTTACCTACACCAGCAGCTCTCAGTGTTTGGCCTTCTTGAAGAATGAGCTTTTCATCTTCTTCTAAACTCATTACCAACTCATTAGTCTGCAGAACAAGGACAAAAGGTTTCCACTTAAATAGTACCATTGGATTTTACAGACTTCTTAGACTGTGCATATATAAAACATAAAAAACATAAAGCCTTAGATCTAAATCTCACAAAAACAGGTTCAGCGTACAGAGGATTTCCAACTCATTCCATGGTACCACCATGTACAAAAATCATAACTTCCTCAGTGCTAGTAGCTAAACCGACCGAACAGTAAAATCTAGGTGATGTTGGACATATTATTGCCAACAACACCTCTTACACTGCCTTTAAAAATTCTTCACTCTCTTTGAAAGTTTTCACTTCTGTTTTTTTCATACTAACTAATTCAGGTTTGTTTAATGTGTTATTTTTCTGCAAAAATGTACTATTTTATGTCAAATTGAAAACAGATCTCTGCAATATAAATACTTTCAGTTACTGGATCTTCCAGTAACTGATGTACAGTTTATGCCATCAATAAACATGATGTGTAACCTTAAAAAAACTGAATGTGCAAGAAAGTGGCCTAGTGAGGGAGGGCAAAAAGCTCAATTTATGTCTCATCAGACCAATAAACCTTCTTCCAGTCAAAAAGAAATATGTTTCCTCCTGTCATATGTCGAAGTGTCCTTTGGCAAGATACTGAACCCCAAATTGCCCCCGGTGTGTCAGGTCAAGCTGCATAGCAGCTCTGCCATCTGTGTGTGTGCTTGTGTGTGTGAATGGGTAAATGAGAAGCAGTGTAAAGCGCTTTGAGTACCAGTCTAGGTAGAAAAGCGCTATATAAGTGCAGACCATTTACCATTTCTCAAGTTTCCTGGCAAATCCTGGCCGCTCTCTTTTAAAGCCTTGACTGTCGAAGAATCCAGACAGTTGCTGTTAATTGTCATTAACCATGTCAGCCTCAGAAGATTATTGTCATTTAGTTTTTCAGGACAACCTGCTGCAGGCAGATTTATACCTGTGTCAATTTCCTTCCAAAGTGGCTGTAAAATTTTTTTACATTCATGTGTGCCAGACTCCAAAAGGAAGTCAGTTGACTCACCTACAGAAGAAGGTATAACATTTGCTGTACTGGTACATGTAGATTTTTAGCTCAATGCATGACTAAAAATAAACCTCAGACTGAATAGAGCAGATTATTGGTTGAGATGGTTTCATCGCAAGTAATACTTGTGTCAAGAAGCAACTCCCGGGAACGCAACGGATATCAGATAGATACCTTTGCTCCATGAGGCTGATGAATAATCTTCATTGTGTCTGAAAAACCAAGAGAACAGAATTAGATGCAGAACATGGACTTTGTCAAGAATGAACATATTAACTGTGCATTGGCCCCTCTTGAAGCCTTCAAGAGGGGAGGCAAAGGAGTGGCAAGAGGTCTAGGCAGGGTAGCAATTCTGAACCTCGCCAATTCCGCACTGGAATTTATACAGAGAATAAATACATGCCAGGTGGTCAAGCTGGATTCCCTGACTCTGTGCCCGTCTTTTCTCCTTCATCAGCTTCCTCTGCACTGTCTTCTGTCTCTCTCTGACACTGAAACCTTCTCATCTTCACCCCTTGCGCTAACATCATTTTCCTCATCTTCACTCATTTCTTCACCTGTTGCTCTTCCATGGCCTTCTTCAATTGTGACCCTCCTGGTCTCTCTTTAATTCTTCCTTCCTCAATTCTCGCCCTCTCTTCTTCCATCTCATCCCTCAATCTTTTGCCGAAAAAAATGGAAATGTCTCCATTTAAAAATGTACTTTTCATTGTGGTCTGCAATTTGCAAGCATCAAGATTTTGAGCATCCTTATTACCATAAGTTGCCTTTAACAATATGAAAGCAGAAATGATTTATCACATTCACACTAATCACACAAGCAGTTATATTTAGACTTATTCTTATTCTCAATTTAGCCTATTTGTTATTTTCCCAGTCTGTCAGTAAGTTTAATTTTGTGGCCTCATTGCTGTGATATTGATCATACAGAGCTGTCATGGAAACGTCAGCCTTGAAACAGCAACTCCAAACATTTTTTTCATGTCTAAACTCTTTATAAATGGTTTTCGTGTTTATTGTAAGCTAAACTAACTAATACTCAACGAGAGTGTCAGGAAGCAATTAATGAACATATTAAACATTTACCGTGATCTACAGCAGACATTTCATTCATTACAAATTTAATTTGACACTAACTGTGTGTTAAAACTTCAACTGAAGAAACTGACTTCAGCTGGAGGCTCCAGTGGCTCCACTCTGCTGGGTTACAGACAGAATGTATCGTAAATGTGCCTGTGACACACCAGCGAGCCTGGTGGAAAAGTCACAACTCCTTCAAGAGGTCACCAAGGACCTCAGAACAACATTTAAAGAAATGCAGGCCTCACTTGCCTCAGTTAAGAAAAAGACAAAAAATGTCCTGCGTGGCAGGGTTCCAAGACAAAAACCACTGCTGAGCATGAAGACTCATCTCAGTTTTGCCATAAAACATCTTGATGATCTGGGAAAATACTGATCTGGGTAATGTGAACTGATGAGAAAAAAAGCGGAACTTTTTGGAAGGTGTGTGTCCCATTACATCTTGTATGAAAGTCACACAACACTTCAGAAAAGGAAAAGTAGCCGCAAAGCAGCTATGTGACCTTTTGCACAGGAACAACCTTTATGAAGATTTCCAGTCAGGATTTAGAGTAAGTCATAGTACACAAACAGCACTCGTGCAAGTCACCAATGATCTTCTCTTAGCTTTAGACCACAGGCTTCTCTCTGTGCTGGTTTTGTTAGATCTTAGTGCTGCTTTTGAAACCATAGGTCACAACATTTTATTACATAGACTGAAACATGTCATTGGGATTAAAGGAACAGCACTGAGCTGGTTTAATTCATATCTATCAGATAGACAGACAGACAGACGTCCCTAGAGTTGTCCAGTTGATAAACTCAGTCGTTACCACACAGACGAGGGCCCTCAGTCATGAGGGATACTCTCTGTAATATCTGGACATAGCCAGCAGCTGTTTGACGCCCCTGCACCTCCTGAAGCCTCCACCTCCATTGTTCCACTAAAGGATAAAGCACCCCAAACCATTATGGCACCCCCTTTACTGTAGCGCCATAATAGTCTTTTGGACCATCCTGCGTGTTCCCCTGATCTACAGTGCCTTGCGAAAGTATCCGGCCCCCTTGAACTTTTTCACATTTTGTTACATTACAGCCACAAACATGAATCAATTCTATTGGAATTCCACGTGAAAGACCAAAACAAAGTGGTGTACACGTGAG
>JAUYWH010000347.1:0-10616 GCA_034779795.1 Ctenopoma multispine
GGAGGAAATGGAAGCCACTGACATCAAGACAAGGAAGCTCCTCACAATGCATGGAGGGTTTCACCCCAAATCCAGCAAACTGAGACTATACACTAAGCGGAAATAAGGAGGTCGAGGACTAGTGAGCGTCAAAGCCACTATCCAGAATGAAACATCGAAGATCCATGAATACATCAGGGAAATGGCCCCGACTGATGACGTGGTCAGTGAATACCTCAGGCAACAGAAAGCCAAGCAGGAAGAGGAGCAAGAAGCACCCCTGCACGGCATGTACTACTGGCACATATAGGAAGTGGCTGACATCGAAAAGTGGCTGGCATAGTGTACACGAACATCTGTGCCGAGTATGGGCTGGAAGTCCCAAGGTCAAAATGGGAGACACCTCCAGTGGTAATTGGAACACTCGGGGCAGTGACGCCCAAACTGGGAGAGTGGCTACAACAGATTCCAGGAACAACATCAGAGATCTCTGTCCAGAAGAGTGCAATCCTAGGAACAGTTAAGATACTGCGCAGGACTAGGGATGCACCGATACCGATACTGGTATCTGGTATCGCCCTCGATACCACATTTTCTAAAGTACTCGTACTCCCCCGATACCGGTGACCGATACCATGGTTTGAGAAATGTCTATGTTCCCAGGCCTCTGGTAGAGGACCCGAGCTTGAAGGACAAAGACCGCCCACAGAAGGGCGAGTGGGGAATTTATATTGTGTGGGTTCTGCCAGCACCTTTGCCAGTAGCTGTTATTCAGTGACTGTTTGGTGGGCACGGTTCACCTGGCTGAAGGCTGCAATGCATCTGATGGTTATTTTGCACACACATACACAGGAAAAAAGAAAGGGAGAAGATGGTATCTTGTCATATTTCTTCGGTCTCTACACACCAGGGACATAACGTTAAAAATCAATGGTCCGTGCACTCCTAATTTAAAAATATTTTGTTCTGATGATGTTTTTCTACATTCCAGGAGAAAGTGCTACGGGTGATCTGTGCACATAAGTCAAATTATTTGCGTAAACATTTAGCTGATGATTTAATATGCAATTACTTAAATAAACAAACAATAAAAAATGTAGTTAAAAATTTCACCTTTTAAGAACCTTCACAACTCACTCACTATAGGTTTGTGTTGCATTAAATCAGTAATGTCCATATTGTAAACAATAATTATCATACATAGAGTATAACCTGAATTCAGTCTCTTTGACAAGTTACAACTTTTATTCTGTTAGCAGAATAAATATACAGAGTGAAAAAATAAGAATAAATCTTCATCTCAATCATCTCAAAGCAAGGTTTAAGACCTTACAGAATATAAACATTATACATTAAAAAAATGCAAAAAACAATCCCACTTGAGCGTTCAGCACTAGGAGACAGAACCAGACTCGGGGTGGGCGGCCATCTGCCTCGATCGAATGGGGTGAGTGGCCTTTGGCATCAATAACCTCAGGCAAGCTCCTACTGTAGCTGTGGGTTAGACCTGCACAACATCCAGGAGGTTTGTACCATACTTCTACACATAACTGCTTCAGCTCAAACATCTTAGGACATAATAACTTGGGAGTTCATTTTCCGGTCCATGGTGGCAAATGGTCCATGTTCAGAGAAAGCAAAGCCACAAATCATAATCTCATCTTAAAATCATAATAACCTCCTGCAGTTATCACTGTCTAGGTTAACCTGTAAACTGGGCGGGGTAGTGACAAAATCTTAATTCCTGGTTGGTTGACTTATTTTTTTGTAAGTTAAGAGCCAATAGGATTCCTCTATCTACGCCATGCTTCACCTCCTCATTAGCATTTGGTATAACTAGTGTTACTAGCATTTTGGCCTGTACTTGCTAACTAGTGCACATTTATGCTCACACTGATCAACTAGTAACGTCAAAAATGCTTCAACTAGTTAGCCAGTATTCCTTTTGTGCAAGTTCTGGCACTCACTAGTTAGGAAGTAAGGTCCAAATGACCTCAGTTAGTTAACTAGTCAGCTGTTCCCCTCACTAGTTTACTACAAGTTAACTAGTAAGCTCTTTTGTTTCAACTAGTTGCGAGCTGGAGCGCCAACATATCCGACTAGACCGCACATTTAGTAAGCTATTATAAAAAGAAGTTTTATATCATATTCGTTGAGAAACAAAGGAAGAACGCCCTCCTGCTTATTTCCACAACAACTGTCACATGATTTGACCCACAGAGACAAACACGTAGTGAGTTCTCCTTCAAAATAAAATCATCATATTAGCAACACAACTTGCAACGTATTTCAAATTTAATTGGGTGACTTACTCATTGATTGAGCTTATGAGAGTTATTAAATATATAAACACTTACCGATAGTGACATGTATCCAGGTTCCTGCAGCGCCATAACCTGTTCATGACTATTACGGTGTCCTTGTCTGTTTTTGTTTTAACAGGGTACTACATTGTTTCGTAACGTCCTCTTTTATTTTGAAGGCGGTGTTCGTAATGTTCCAGAGTGACGTTGTGTAACATTTGTTGAGTTACATGACGTTTTTATCACCTGGAACATGTAGTAGTGTGCGTTGTGTACGGCGCGCTCGTCTCCTGCGAGGGTCTCCGGGTGTCTAACCGCGTCCTCTCACTGTCTCTGAGCCGCAGACATGACTCTGTGTGTGGGGTGGCTCTCGGCTTTGGCCGCGGGTATCTTCTCCGCTCATGTTTTGCAGAAACTCTGCTTCCCATACTTCTGGAGAGACGTCTTCTTTCTGCTGAAAGTGATCAGGTACGGGGTGAAGCTGGAGCTGTTCAAGCTCACCTCCAGCGTGTGCACGGTGCTGGACAGGTTCGTCCAGCAGGCGGAACGCATTCCCAACAAGCCGTTTGTCATCTACGACGGCAGGATCCACACCTACCGGGACATCGAGCAGCGCAGCAACAGGTTCGCTCAGGTCTTCCTCCGTAGAGTGGGCCTGAAGAAAGGAGACTCCGTCGCTTTGCTCATGAGCAACGAGCCCGACTTTCTGTGCGTTTGGTTCGGGTTGGCGAAGGTCGGTTGCTCGGTGGCTTTTCTTAACACGAACATCAAGTCCAAGTCTCTGCTGCACTGCTTCAACTGCTGCGGAGCCAAAACTCTGATCGCTGGTTCAGGTAAAGCTCTCACCAGTTAACTTTACTCCACCGCGGAGAAACCTGCTCAGAGTACAGTAGGTCAGTACATCGCAGGTACACAGATTCAGTACTCAAGTAAAAGTACAAGTACTTCTCTAAGAAAGTACTATTATTTAGTACTAGTATTCTAATTTTACAGAATACTGAAAGAATGCTGCATCAGCAAAAAGTAACTACTGTAGTAAATAGTAATGGAGTAAAAATGACTATTTTTTTCCTATGAACTGTAATAACAACATGGAACATAACAACATAAGTAACATAACATGGAAAATACTCCAGTGAAGTACTAAGAGTCATGATGCAACATCACATTTACATTGAAAATTACCTCATGACTGATGATGGACAGTAACACACCTGCCAAACTAACAGTGTCTGGCTTTAGCAGCAAATTGATCGTAATGTTTGGTATCTATAGAATGTTTTATGTGAGCCAGAGACATTAAACAAGTCACACGTGTTTAATGTCAAATCAGTTATTCAAATAATTAGTTTCACTCTGCAGAGCTCTAAACCTGCTGTAAAGGGATTTAATGTGTACACATTTCATTCATTCCTAATGCTAGTTTGACAAGTGGAAACATATTCAGCTCCACCGATGCTTCACTGCAAGAATCCTGTTTGTACAGTTAATAGGATTCACCATGAGACATGGACCGCAGCCATGTCACAGGATGACAGATGATTGCTCAACCTCGACAAGCACGATGCTGGACGAAACTGTCCACACTCCAACCCTAGTGGAACAGGAGAAGGATTCATGGAATAGCTGGAACAGTCAGGTGCTGATGATAAGCCCATAGAGGACTCATTAACATAACGTTAAATTGATCAGTGATGCAGGGACGTTGTTTAACCATCGACAAAGACGACACAGAGGCAGCAAACATTAGTGCTGTGTTCCTGTGGCACACGTATTCCATGCAAGAAACAGAAGACATCATACAACGCAGTTTTCTCTACCTTCCTTCCTTATTTATCGCACTCACCAAACACACTGGTCTACAGAACCAGGTCCAGGTACCCTTCTCATGAAATCCATCTTGTGTGTCTCCATCTGTCAGATTTAGTGGACTGTCTGGACGGCATTCTCACCACCCTGCTGGAGGACAGCATTCAGGTGTGGGCCGTGCAGAGCCACAGCGAGCACACACAGGTGCACACGCTGTTGGATAAGGTTGATGCTGCCTCCGACCAGCCGGTTCCAGTGGAGTTACGGGCCACCACCTCCCTCAAAACCCCCACCCTCTACATCTTCACCTCCGGGACAACTGGTAAGTGTGGTGGTGTGAGAATACAAAGCAAAAATAAAATGATGAGCTGTGACCATGATGAAACAAATATCATTACTGTGATAGTTACACATAGCGCTTCTAATCCATCATAATCTGAACTCCCCAAGAGATCAGGCTGTGCAGACAGACACAGGATGTCATCCAGCTGTCTGAACAGAAACGCTTTGATATCTCTGTCTTTACTGCTGCCATCACATGCCCGTCACGATGAAGTGGAAACTGCTTCAGTGTTCACTACTGGAGTCAGGAAGCTCTCAGGGCTTCTTCTCAGCAGCAGCCACAAAGTTATTAGAATATTAGTACCGTTGTAATCTCATAGAGGCAAAACAGCTGTTAAGGCTAAAAAATATCCACTGTATTCTCTGCGGTGTCAGGTAAAGCAGGTTAATCTCTGTATTTTCACAGGGCTCCCTAAGGCTGCAGTGATCACTCACCTGCAGAGTCTGAAGGCAGCGGCAGGTTTTTGGGCGTTCGGGGGAACCAAAGACGATATGATATACATTCCTCTGCCGCTCTACCACAGTGCTGCGTCTCTGATCGGTATAGGAGGAACCATAGAGCTGGGTACGCCTCACAATCTCTCTTCATACTATTTCACACGCGCATCCTATGATTCTAGTTTGGAGAGTTTGCTTTGTCTTGAAATATCTTTCTACTTCCTGGTGAAAAAACCCTCCAGGTGACATCATCAGGAGGAGTTTGTCAGTTTTAGAGCTAGGAGCAGCGAGAAAGGCAGAGTGAAACTTATTACCACTGATATAAATGTACGTAAATACCCAAACTAGAACAATAGAACTAAGTTGAAGAGCTGTGAAGTCACCCTTCAGTTTCAATCTTTATTTATTTGTATTCACTGTGTTTCAGTCTAGATCAGGCATTTTCAGTCTGAAACTAAAGACAAGCTTCACAGTAACTACACCAAAAATGTACCAGTATGTGTAAGTATGTTTCAGCAGTGACATAAGCACATGAATATTAAACAGTTGCAATAAGTAGTGAATAAGTAAAGTAAAGTCAGGAGCTGTACAGAACAACAAAATCTCGCCTCATTTATGTACTCTGAATCTCTGAGATCGACCGATTATTATGGATTATTAAATATTTGTAGTGATAACCTAGTGGCAAAAATGAGATGTAGTCATCCTGATGCAGTGACAGGAAAGACTTGTTCTCTGTGTCTGTATAATCAAACTTTGCTCTTGGGATTTGTCTTTTCCCAGATGGTGGTCACAGTCACACAATAATATCAAACTGGAGGCTGAGCTTATTTGAGATCTTTGAAATAGAAGAAGATGAGAAGCACTTTACAGTAGTTGGTGCTTCAATAAAATACAAACAGCACAGAAATGTAGATTTTCTGAACTGTCGTGACCACAGAGAAAGTGCTGAGCTACATGAAGGATGTCATGTAAGGACCTGCTGTTTCACTTCAACTAGCAGCTTAATTAGAGGCTGTGGAGCAGAAACTGGACACTGGTCATTGTTGCTGTTTTTCCCCTTTCATAGACAGACCCACTTTATAAGCCTTCATATCTGGCTTTAGTTCAGTTGGTGATTCAGTGTGAGCACAAAACTAATGTTTCATTCATAACATGGCACATTTGACTCTGTATTTGATCCAACTGCTGCCAGAGTTCAGTGTCCGTCACTGAACAGCAACACAGGTTGTGATAACAGACACGGTGAGGCCAGTGACCTGACAGTTGGACATGCTGATATGTGTTCAACTTTGTACACATATGTCTTTAACTGTTGCAACATGTCAAATGAAGAACAAATCTGAGAGTCTGAACTTCACCCAGTGAAGCTCACACTCACTCAGGTGGATTCAGAGGCTTGTTCAGTAAATCAATCAGTAGCCATTGCTCACCTCTTCTAAGTATAATTGTGCCTCAACTTTCCAGCACAGCTTTGCTGACTAAGTAACACTGTCATAGTGGGAAACATGGCATCAGAACTACAGAAGGCACATTGCTCTTCTAGACATCAGACGTCATTTCATGAAGGTTTCAGGTGTTGTAACACACTTAGGAAATGGGATTAGTTTTATCCCAAGAAGTGATCACAGCATCAGAACATCAATACATCGAGCTTTGTTCACAGAGAGATGGAAAAGCAGCTCAATGAAGAACACAAAGCTGCAATCAGAAGAGACACTGTCAAACAAAGACAGTCCAGTAGCGGTCTCTGTCTTTAAGTCATTTCAGGCACACTGGATCCCCTCTGACATTAAGCTGAAGCCAAAGTGAGACGTCAAAATTCAAGTTCAAATCTAAATCAAATGGATCCATCCAACATCTTCCAAAAAAGTTTTTTCATTCTGGCAGTCACATTTTCGTCACTTGGAAACAATGCATGTTTTCAGGGTCAAGCACTGTACAAGGTCTCAGCATGCAGACTGAGAATGATTACAATAAGTTAGCATTTGTTTTTTTTTTAGCAGGTACAAGGTGTCCTAACCTACAGGTCACTGCTAGTCAGTCAGTCAGTGACAGAGAACGACCTCATAGGACTGAGATGAGCCTGTAAAACACCAAATATCATAAACCTTTAACACAAGATAACACTGGCACACATCGTGTCCTTGCTGCAGTGGATACGCCACACATGATACTTTATGCCTCAGTTTTTGAGAGACATCATCAGCAGCGCACTTTGTGTTCTGTTTGAGCTACAAGTGTGAAGACAAATGTTTGTCCCCACTGACCAGGGACATCAGGGAACGGGTGGGAACGGGTTGGAATCCAAAAGGCTGCAAGAATTTTTTTTTTTGCATCATACATATTTGTCCTTAATTTTGCTAAGTGTGAGACTTTAACTTTATTTTTATGTTTGAGTTTGATCACAATGTGTCAAATCAAAGTCAGTGTGGAGATGAGACAGGACACTTTTTTTACTCAAATAATTGAGTTTTTAATTGTGGGATGAGTACTAAAGGCCTATTTCCAGTTCCCGGTACTTTTCTTTATCAGTAACTAAAGTCCAGGAACTTGGGTTAAAAGTCCACAGCAGGGCCAGGTTAAGCAGATCAAACCCGCTGATCTATTAGAAGCATCACAGCCATTCACATTTTGTGTTTTCTTTTAAATACTGTGTGGTATTTGAACAGTCAGCGACTTTCAGCACTTCAGGACCTTAATAGTTCCTGGACATTTCAGAAATGACTATCCACTCACCAGACTTTTTGTGGTAAATTTAGACTTTGAAAATTCAAAATGTACTTTTAATACGCATCAAGGAGTAAATGTAACCTATTACTACTAAAATACAATTTGCTGTCAGGTCAGCTCTGCGCTCTGTGCCTATGCCCAAAATACACAAATAAAGAAGTACGACTGTGTTTTTGTTTTCTTACTTCTGGTAATTCACATGAAAAGTAAGGTCTGGGGTAAAGGAGAAGTCTGGTTGTTGACCTGCTGTGTGTGTGTTCAGGTTTACAGCAAGCGGGTTACTGTGGAGCATGTAAACACAGTGACAACAGGCTTTTCCTGCCTGGTGGGCAGCCACCAGTAACAGCTAGGAACTCCTATTACACCTATTTTTATTATATAAGTGCATATATGTTATATATTATACTTAATGACTCATGACCCATTGCTGTGTGTGGAGCAGAATGATTTGTGTAATAATCCCTTTAATGACGTCGTGTGTTACAGGTGCGACCTGCGTCTTGAAGAAGAAGTTCTCAGCCTCCTTGTTCTGGAGTGACTGCAGGAAACATGATGTGACTATTTTCCAGTATATTGGTGAACTCTGCCGATACCTCTGCAACCAGCCTGAGGTACTCCTGAGTTTTATTTCTGCATGGTCAAACTGACAGAAATGTTTCTTTGTGGAATTACTACGACATTCATATTTCTATTGGATAAAAGTTGTCTTCAGGTAGGCTGCACGAGGATAACACAGCAGGAGAACAGTCTCGTCTTCATTTATTTCAGATAATCAACATGTTGTCATGTGATGATGTGGTCAATGAGGGCGGGATGGCAGAGAGAGAGTCCTTCACTCTCACTGCTACACTGAATCATTCAAGTTACACTGTGGACAACAGTGGCAGACAGATAAGCGGGGGCTTTGTTTTAGTGTTTGCGTCCTGCCGTTGTGGACACAGGGCAGAGCTCGTTCCCTCCTGAGGCTGTACTCAAAGTCCTCTTTGTCCCCTCTCCCTCTGTTATTTGGCTGCGTGGGCGAACGCCTGGACATGGCTGCCTTCATCGCTCACTGGCAAGCGAAGGATGTGGACACGTACGGCACATAAGCGCAAACAATATCGATGTGAGCACACAAGCACGGTAACTAATTGCTGCCTGTACGCTGTCATTATGCACAGTGATGCATGTGCAAATATGGTAAACACAGTAGAAAGTTTAAGACGGATGGCTCAGTTACACTCTGCATGTATAGAGCTTACAGGTATGGTTTTCCTCAGTGATTACACAGCCTTCAAGGTGACTCACCTAAACCATCACTGATGCAGACAGTTGGTCACACAGTTAAATAGAGATTAGATTAGATAGAGAGTGCAGTGATTGTAGTATAGTGTAAATACACTGGTGGGTCATTCCAAGCATCTCCTCCAAAAGGTTGTTGGAAAGCACAAGAAAATGTCTAAGCCACTGAACATCTCTTGGCGTACAGTCATGACTCCTCTGAGCAGGTTACTGTAGCTTCTGTGACTGAGAGAGAGAGAGAGAGAGAGTATATACAAAAACTTTTGGACAGGTGCTTCACCAGCTGTATCTTTATGAAAGAGATTAAAAATCAAATTAAATCTCAGAAGTCTGTGAATGTGGGAGAAGGTTCTATGGTCTGATGAGAACAAAATGGAACTTTACGACCATCATGCTAGACACTATGACCGGTGGACACATGGAATAATAAGTAATAACTTACTGGAATGAGCAGTATCATTATATCATTATTATAAATGGATCAGTGTCATTTTTACAATAACAATAATGGATTATTATAAAATTATTATTATTAAATCAGAGCTATTATTCTTACTGGCCCATTTTCTGTTCGTCTTGATCAAACAGAGATGGCGCTGGATGTGTTTAGCATAGCTTAGCACGATGAGTTGTAGTAGGAGAAGCTGTGAACCTGGATGTGTGTCACTGTGAGGACTGACGATGGCAGAGAAACCGACTTTACCATTCTGATCAGCAGCATCCTTCAGATTTAAACAGTTGTTAAACAGGTCTGGTCTGTTTTCATCTGCATTCTATTGAAACCTTCATTGTAAGTGATAAGTTAATAAACAGCTGTGTAAACCTTTCCTGAGCAGTTCCATAGAAAAAGCAGAATTTCTTGCACTGAAAATTGAAATACTCATAAGTGCAGCTGGTTTGTGAGTCCAGTGCATTATATAATTCTGCCTTTAGTCTTCTCCTAGTCTAGTGGAAACTTGGAATGTGTTTGTGGTTGTGTGTGTGTGGTTTGGGTGGGTGCTAAAAGACTGCTTTTGTTGCAACAGACTCACTCTCTTGGTGCGTTCACACTCATTAGCATTTGTGGCATTTCTTTGTTTTGTGGCACACAGTTTCAGTTTGACAGTTTATTACATAATTGCCTTTTGCTGTACGATCCAGTTTTTTGGCTTAATGCACATGAAAAAAACGTGCAGGCATTTACACATCACAGAGAAGTTGCCACCTGCAGGATCTGTATTGCTGATGTCATCTCATCCTTCTCCCTCCAACAGACAGATTTAGACAAAGTTCACAAGGTGCGGATGGGAGTCGGAAACGGGCTGCGGCAGGACGTCTGGCGAGAGTTCCAGAGCCGCTTTGGAAACATCCATCTGTGCGAGGTGTACGGCTCCACCGAGGGAAACCTGTGCTTCATGAACCACATCGGCAAGACCGGAACCGTGGGCCGCTCCAACTTATTTTACAGGGTGAGTAGTAACTGTAAGCATGATACCAGAGTAAGGCCCTGGTTACACACACTCACTACACCGTATCACAAGACAAAATACTAAAATAAAAGTAAAACACCTCTGACCCTGGTGATCCCGGTGAGTTCTGTTGTTGACACCTCCCACTCCCTCCACAACACTGAAACCCTGCCACCATTTGCTTTTCAGACTAATCCATTGTTTTACAAATGATTATATATTATATAGTCAATACATACAGAAAAAACAAAAGAAATCTTTTAATGAAATATTAATGTGTTTT
>JAUYWH010000348.1:0-10611 GCA_034779795.1 Ctenopoma multispine
TATACTTAAATGTTCTGATTTTTTTGTATGAATTCAATATTTGGCTTGATGGCAACATCTGGTGGAAATTTTGCATCCTTACTGATAAAAATGCTGATGTGTCAAATACTTATTTCCCCCGCTGTAAATGGCTAACTTGTAAGTGCATAATTAATGGTACCATAGACCACCTCCTCTGTTGAGTGATATCAAAAATTTAAAAGTGAAAGTAACCAATGCAAACTGCCTAAGAAGAGGCCTGAGCTAGAGAGCCAAACCAGGCCTGAAAAGTGTTCTCTTGACAGAGAAAGACATTACCAAAAATACAAAGATTATCCATAAAGAAGAAGAACCATGACAGCATTCCACAGCAGACAAATAAGAAATACACATTTATTACATAAGTTACTCTTGCTTGTTGGCATCAGTAAGAAAAGAAGATAACAGAAAAAACTGAAATTATTTTTTAATCATGTACATAATCTGTGTTATAAAGTGGAATCTTGGAAGGTGGTGTAGTGGTTAGCACTTTCACCTTCGAGCTATAAGGACACAGGTTCAAATCCACGTGTCAGCTGGGTGCCTTTTTGTGTAGAGTTTGCATGTTCTCCCCATAGGTTCTTTCTGGCAGTGTCCCACCATCCAGAGACGTGCATGTTAGATTAATTTGTGACTCTAAATTGTCCGTAGGTCAATGTAAGTGTGAAGGGTTGTTTGTCTCTATATGTTGGCCCTGTGATAGACTGGCAACCTGTCCAGTGTGTACCCCACCTCTCGCCCGATGGCAGCTGGGATAGGCTCCAGCACTCCTGTGACCCTTACAAGGACAAACATTTAATATAATGGGTGGATGAAAAATGGAAACTTCAATGGATTCCAGAACCACGAGCAAGGTCTTGCTAAGGAAAATGGGTAGGGAACTGAGGCTCCTCTACAGCTGGTTGACTGAAAAAAACAACTGGGTTGTCCTTGTGATGCTCAGGTGAAAGCCTGTTACTGCACTCAGACTGGGAATCCCATGACCCCACTGCCTGCATCCTGAAAAAGAGGACCCAATCACCCAAGTCTGGTACAGCTATAGCACAACAGCTGATCCCTGCTTTCTCCACACACCAACCAGCAAGGCCTGTTCTAAAACATTCCTTTGAGGGACAGTAAGAATGTGTGAGTTGAGTCAGCTAAAAATAGGGAGAAATGACAATGATCATAATCATTATTTATGTCAAATCTATCATTTTCCATTGTATTACATTCCACCCTGGACAAATGTTAACTTATATCATCCTTTAGTTGTTGGTGTTATTTGTGGTATTTTTTTTGCCTTTTGAACTAAGAGAAGCTGTAGCTAGGCAAAACAACTCCTGTCTGTTATTAATAAAACATTTTTGAATCTTAAATCAAAGATGACAAACATTTCAAAACATGGAATAATCTAACATGTGCATATATGTTTCAGCAATGTATGTCAAACTGGAACATCATCACCAAATAGAGGAGGTGGTCTTTATTTTGCTTGGCAGATGCTTTTATCCAAAGCGACTTACAAGGAGTTAGTGCAGAGTGTCTTGCTCAAGGACGCACCTGGATGTGGGCTAGGAGTCTGGGCTGGGATTTGATCCTGCAAGCCTTCTGAAACCCAGTCTGACTCTTATCCCATTGAGCTACCAGGCCACATGGTCTATGGCAGATCATGGATCACGTACAATGCAGTCCTTCTCAGTCCTTCTCAGGACTGCATTGTTTAAGAGTTCAAGATTTGTTTAAGTTTAAGATTCAAGATTTGGATTAGCTTGTAAAGACAGAAAGAGTGCTTGTGTTTTTGTTGTTGTGACTAGGATTGCTAAGTTCACTGTATTAGTTTGCTATTGTTGTTGTTCTTGCACTTGTTTTGCATCAGTTTCACCTTAGCTAGGTACTCGCCAAATTTTGCTTTGTTGCGAAACTGGTCATAGTCAACTTTTCCCATGTGTGTATTACACCCGTAGCTATTTAGCAACTGCAACTGCAACTCGTCCTGCGCTACTCTGCCAAGCAGCAAAGACAAACAGGTAAAACACTTAAGTTTTTCTTCTACTACTATCTTCTGACAATGTGCTTCCAGAGCATTCCAGTCATTCACTCCAGGTGTCCTCCTGTGCACACTCTCCCATGTCTCATCTAGTCACCCTGAGTACTTGTTCGGGCTGAGGAACTGTCAGTCGGCAGTCAACAAAGCTGACTACATTACCGCCTTTGCACCAGAGCATGACCTCCAAGTACTCTCACTGACAAGACCTGGATTCGCCCCCCAGGACACATCTACACCTGCAGTCCTCTCCATAGACTTCTACTTCTCTCATACCCCCTGCCCCTTGGTAGAGGAGGTGGCACAGGTTTGCTCATTTGCATTTTAAATTCCATGCAGGAACTATTACACACCCTTTAAAAATGGCCATAGTTGTTGTATATCGTCTTCCAGGTCCACTGGGGAACTTTGTAAAAGCACTAGATACAACTCTCCACAATTGTTGATAAGGAACTACCCCTTGTGCTACTGGGAGAACTGAAGCTGTGGGATTTAATTGCTTTTTTACTATAACCATGTTTTACTATAAGTGATTGCTAGAAGAACAGTAGTAGTACAAGTAACAGGATGTAAATGCTTTGTTTGTGTTGTGAACTCTGACCCTGAAGCTATATTTACATGACTCAGGGGTAATACCCTTTTTATGACCAGGTCTGCTTTTAGTCAGTTGACCTAATTTGTGTAGAGATGTTGTGCAGCTATGTGTGTCAGCTGATATGTCCTGCAGCAACAGATATCTCTCAGGCTCTTCCTATGCATAGGAGATGGACAACATGCAGAGGAAATCACAATGAAGAATGGACAGCGAAACACCACAAAATTCACCGGCCAATGGCAGAAGGGAAACTTCCTGTTGTGAATGCTTAAAATACTGGATGTGTTATGGGAACTTTTGTATTAACTTGGATATTAACTTTACTTAACTCAGGCATATACTTGCAGAGAAGGGGCTGCAACTAACTCTAATGGTAAACAGACTTTGTATTAGTCACATTCCATAGGTGTGTAAAAAGGGGTTGTAAAACTGCACTGTGTTCTGTCTGGTTTTCCTTTGATATGTCTTTACAGCACAAGATTGCACTGTGCACATCCAGCAGGAAGGAGATAAGCAACAGGTAAGCAGAACAATTGGGGGTCAATCCACGTCCAGGAGGAAGATCACTAAAAGGCAGCTCCCTTATTGTAACCGCTCATATATACTGGGCCAGGACAGAATAGGGGGTCAGACTTTGTGCCCTGACAGTAATCGATGTATTGTTGTTAGGGCAAGAAGACTCAACCCAGCACTGTATTTCTTTGTTTTACTGCAAATAAAACTGATTTTGAATTTTTCAGTTCACTCTCCTAGTTGCCTTATTAGCGAACATGCAGGTTTCCTGAAGAGAAAAACCACAAAACTTAACCTGCTCAAGCCGTAAACAGCTGAATTCCACAGTTTCATCTCGGCATCCAACCTCACCCTTCTCAGCATGCCAGCAAAGCACAGAGCCAGTAAGCAATTGGATCTTGTACTCACACGCAACTGCTCCATAGCCAAAACATCTGTCACTCCTCTACATGTATCTGACCACTCTTTCATTCAATTCAGACTGTCCCCCCGGCATGCACCACATCCACATTACATTTAACCAATTGTTCCCATAATCTCCGCACCCTCTTCCCTACTCGACTGTCTTCTGCTGTTTCCTCTGCGCTTCCTCCCCTAGATATTCTCTGTTCTACACTAACCTCTTGCCTTGAGAGACTTTGCCCTCTTACCTCAAAACCGACAAGTGCAACTCCGCCCTCTCCGTGGATCTCTGATGAGGTTTACCGCCCTAGGACTCATCTTAGAGCAGCTGAAAGGAAGTGAAAGAAATCTGAGTGCCCGGTTGACCTTAGTAAATATAAATCTCTCCTAACAGCTGCTGTCAGCACAGCCAAAATTACATACTTCCAGGACAAAGTAAGCAACTGCACAGACACTCACAAACTATTTTCTACTTTCAACTGCCTCTTGAACACGGTTAATCACCAATTCTTCTCACCACACTGTCAGATTTAGGAATTACAGGAACCGTACTTAATTGGTTCACCTCTTATCTTCAAGACAGGTCCTTCCAGGTATCATGGGGATATGAGACATCTACACAATCTAAGGTAACCACAAGAGTTCCACAAGGCTCTATCCTTGGCCCCCTTTTTTTATCACTATACACTCGCTCACTTGGTTACATCATCCAATCCCATGGTTTTTCCTACCACTCCTATGCTGATGACCCTTAGGTCTATTTGTCCTTCCCACCAGAGGATACTATTTCAACAAAAATTTCGGCCTATCTCTCAGATATATCGGCATGGATGTCTGAGTGACACCTTCAATTGAATCCAAAACTGAAATTCTAATCTTTCTGGGAAACCACTCTCCTCAGCAAAAGATCTCAATTCAAATCGGCTGGCTACTGCTAACACCTACGGAGTCTGCAAAAAGCCATGGTGTCTGGATAGATGACAAACTGAGTCTGAACAATCATGTATCTGGAAGGATTAGGCCTTTTCTCTTACAAAGCTCCTCATCCAGGCGATGGTCATTTCTAGACTCGACAATTATAACTCTCTCCTGGCTGGAGCTTCTGCAGTCACTATCAAACCTCTCCAGATGATCCAAAATGCGGCAGCCTACCTCATTTTCAACCTGCCGAAATACACCCATGTCACACCTCTTCTCATCTCTCTCCACTGGCTCCCAGTAGCTGCTCGCATTGAGTTTAAATCCTTGATGCTTGCCTACAGGGCTGTAAATTGAAGTGCACCCTCTTATATTAACAGGCTATTAGTAAGCTGCACACCTACATGCCCTCTTAGATCTGCAAATGAGAGGGTAAACTAAAAATTCTCTCCCCACAGGGTCTCAGATCCCAAAATAGTCTATTCTCCTTTGTTATCCATGGCTGGTGGCAATGACTTGCCCTGCTCTATTCGATTCAACTAGCTGAGACTATCACCACCTTTAAAAAACATTTGAAAACTCACTTGTAGTATTTCAAATGAGTCTAACTCTCTCTCACACACACACACGCACACATGCACGCACACTCACACACATTTACAAAAAAAAAATTGTCAAGCACTTAATAATTCCTAGCATGTTCTTTACCTTGGCAAGTTGGATCTTATCCAATGGTTAATCGAATGGTAATTGCTTGTGTCGCTTTGGATAAAAGCGTCTGCCAAGTAAAATAAAGATTCAAAAAACTTTATTAATTCAAGAGGGAAATTGTTTTGCCTCGTTACAGTAGCTCTCTGTTCAAAAAGAAAGAAAAGAACCCCAACCAGAAACAATAGATCAGCATCAACACAATATACTCAGTGCATAATGCTAATACACAAATACACAAAGCACAGAATATACAAAAAACATAAACATGATAAGAACAAAGAAATCAAAAATGGATGGAAATAATAATAATTATGATTGTTGTTCTCCCTCCTCCCCTTTACAGAGGGGGGAGGATTGTAGAGTTTTATTGCCAAAGGCAGAAATTATCTCATGTGGCGGTCAGTGGAGCACTTGACGTTGATCAGTCTCTGGCTGAACATGCTCAGCCAGCCAGGACACTGTCTAGGGGGTGGCCAAAGAGGCGTTTAGAGTTTAGTTTAGTTTTAAGTTTAGCCCCCTCCTCTCAGCTACAACGGGAGTAGAGCTGTAGAGGGTCCAGCTCTACTCCCAGAACTGAACCAGCTCTGGAGGCTGGACCCTCTACACTCTACACAAACCAGCTCTCCTGATTGCTTTGTCCAGTCTGCTAACTTCAAGCTGCTGTCCCAGCAAACCACAGCGAAGAAAATGACACTGACCACCACACATTCATAAAACATCTGCATCTGCAACCGGTTCTGAGCCTTTTTGTACAGAGTGGTCGTTTGTGTTAACCAGTCAAGTTTTATGTCCAAGTGTAGACCCAAATATTTATACTTCGACACAATCTTCACCTCCTTCCCCCTTAAAAAGAGAGGGGTGACAGGGGTGACAGTCCATCACCAGTTCCTTTGTTGCACTGACTTTACTCCTTTGTTGAGCTGGAGATGGTTAATCTCATACTAGTCCACAAAGCTGTCCACCACTCCCTGTTACTCTGTGATGTCTTCACCCTGAATACATCTTACAGCTGCAGAGTCAATAGAGAACTTCTGAAGATGGCAGGGGTCTAAGTTGTACCCAACGTCTGAGTTGTACAGGGTGAAGAGGAACAGCGACAGAACCACGGGGTGTTGGTGCGATGGAGCAGATGGATGATTGCGTCATCCACACCAAGTTGGGGCTGGTAGGCAAACTGGAGGGGGTCAAGTCATAGTTTGACCAGAGGTTGGAGGGACTCCAGGACCAGTCTCTCAAAATCTTTTATAATGTGTGATGTCAGAGCTACTGGTCACTCTGAGGACAGTGGGACATGTTTTTTTTTTTAATGGGCTATAGGCATGATTTTGTACACTTAAGAGGAACTTTCTCCAAGTGCAGGCTCAGGTTAAAGAGTAGGAGGACCCCACTGAGCTAGGGGGCAAAGGCTTTCAGCACCCTGGGACTGACTCGATCTGGTCCTGCTGCCTTTGTGGGGTAAAGCCTTTTCTCTCCTCACCTGATCTGCTGAGATGGTCCTCTGGGCAGTGGAGCTGTATGCTTCTTTTACATTAGAACACATTAGGTCCAGTGTCTTCTCCCACTGGTGGGACAGCTCACAAACTGGCTAAATGTGGGAAGTGTTTTATTGAGATTGGCATTATTAAAGTCCCCAGAGATAATAAACAGGGCATCAGAGTGTCTAGTTTGTAGGGTGGGTTACGTGACCATGTGTATGAGGTCACAAGCAGCTGTGGTGTTATTAGATGGAGGAATGTAAACAGCGATTAATATGGCATGATTAAACTCTCTGGGCAGATAATATGGACGTGGTCCCACAGCCAACAGTTCAATATCAGGGCTACAGAAACACTCCCTCACAGAGTTATTAGGATGGCACTAACTGTTGTTGATGTAAACAGCAAGCCCCCCTCTTTTCCTCTTACAGCTCTCTTTCCTCTTCCTGCCTGCCAGCACAGAGGTGAAACCATCAATGTTTACCTGGAGTCTTGAATTCCATCATGAAGCCATGTTTCTGAGAGACATATCAGGCTACTCTATCTAATGATTCAATTCAATTCAATTCAATTGAGCTTTATTTACATAGCGCAAATTCACAACACAAGTGTTCTCCATCTTAACTAGAGCAGTCCATTTTATTGTGCAGTGACCTCATGTTGCCAATAATCAGAGACGGGAAATGCAGCTTATATCTTCTCACCTTGCTGTTTTATTCAACCTCTGCATCCCCTCGCTGTCCTTCTCCTAATCTCATTGGGGATGGCTAAAGTTCTTGAAAAAGTTAAGTCCTTGATCTTGGCCGTCCTCAGTGCCATCAGCTGATCACAGGTGTAAACAAAGCTGGCTCCATGGTGATGGAGCCGCTGTGCACCGGTCTTACGGAGCAGTGTAAGTATAATTCCAAGAATTTAGAAAAAAAACAGTTTGTGCTGCCCAAAGTGTTAAGACACACACAAAAAAAAAGACGATTAAAAAAAAAAGCCACATGATCCACAAAATATAAATACAGGAAAATACAATACGTCAAACTAGTTAAGAGAAAATATAACAATTTAAGAGAAAAATAAAACAATTAAGAGAAAGTAAAACAGTTAAGGAAAAAATGAAAACATCCAGGTCAACCTGTGCTAAAAGCCAGTACATAAAAAGGTGTTTTAAAATGCTCCAAAGTTTGTGCAGATCTGACATTCAGAGGCAGACTGTTCCAACGTCTGGGGCCTGCCACAGCAAATGCTCTGCCTCCCTCGGGTTTTTAGCTTAGTTCTTGGAGTGGTAAAATGAGATGAGTGCTGGATCTCCTGGCTCTGGCTGGAGCATGCACGAACAGCTCAGAAAGAATAGAAGGAGCTAAACCATTTAAAGATTTAATGACAAAGAGCAAGACTTTAAATTGGATCCTCTCCAGTCGACAGGTGACAAAGAGGTGAACAACCTGATCAAAAACGTGAGCTGGAAGGTATGGCTTTACCTTGGCTAACTGACTAAGTTAAAAGAAGCTTGACTGGACAATTACACTCACTTGCTTATGAAATTTGAAGGAATTGTCTAAGAACACTCCCAGGTTTTTGACATGTGATTTGCAAGGATAATGAGCCCAGAGCACTATCCACTCCATTTAAAACAGCAGGATCACCAAAAATTACAATTTCATTTTTTTGTTTTCATTTAACTTAAGAAAATTAATGGACATCCACTGTTTAATGTCGGTAAGGCAGTCCATTAGGTTGTTAAAAGATCCTGTGCTTGATCTTAACAGCAAATAAATTTGGAGGTCATAAGCAAAGCAATGAAATGTAATATTGTACTTGTACTATTGAATCCAAGGGCAACAAATAAAGGCCAAAAAGGGTTGGGCCCAGGATAGAACCTTGGGGCACACCACAGTTAAGATGGGCTGGTTTAGAATTGTAAGGGCCCATATTGACAAAAAATTATCTTTGGGAAAGATATGATCGAAACCACTGAAGAGCGGTGCCCTTAAGGCCAACACACAATTCTAGGCAAAATAGAAGAATATTGTGCTCAACTGTATCAAAGGCTGCTGTTAGGTCTAACAATGAGAGGGGAGCAGAATTGCCAGAGTCTGTAGTTAAAAGGAGATCATTAAAAACTCTTAAAAGTGCAGTGTCAGTGCTGTGCCGTGATTTAAAACCAGATTGAAATTTTTTTAGAAATGTAATTAATATCAAGATAAGCTGGCAGCTGTGTATAGACAACTTTCTCTAAAACTTTTGAGAGAAAAGGCAGCTTCGAGATTGGTCTATAATTAATCTAACATAACCTAGATTGGTCTAGGTTATGTTTTTTAATAAGTGGTTGCAATAGAGGCATTCATTTATTTTAAAATATAGGGCCCAATAGTGTTAAAAGCATTTTTTAACAAGCTGGCTGGAAGACAGTCCAGTGGGCAATATGAAGGTCTTAAGTGATGGATTAATTTAGATAATTCCCTCAGAGAAACCCAGAAAGCTCCAAGACAGCTGTGTAGACAAGAATAGTACTGGGGTCTACAGCAGAAGGTAAAGAGACAGAGGACCTAAGTGTTAAAACCTTATCCATAAAAATGCCAAGAATTGTTCACACATACTAGGTGAGGGCACAGTACCAGCAGTATCACGTGGATTAATAATACGATTAAATACATTAAAAAGAACTTTGGGCCTGTGACTATTAGCAGACACAATGTTAGACATGAACTGGGTTTTAGCAGAAAGACATAACAAGAGAGTGAGCGACTGCAACAGGCTGCTGCTAGGCTCGTGCCAACAGTCATTCAAATTGATGGCTTGAAATGTGTGACGCTAAGTCACAGTCTAATAACTAGTATTCTAGCAAGTTATAACTGATGAATCCAGACAAGAGATCAAAGGTCTTCAGGAACATCAAGCAAGTCCAGTAAATAACACTTCTGCGAAAGTAGTAATATCATAAGATGTGCTACATAAAAGTACCAAGGCAAAAAAGTATCAGATCATCATAAAGATAAAAGTGTATGTGCTTGTGTGCTCACCTGTCTTTGCGAGATTAACTTTTCCTCCAACTCTTGTATTCTGTGCTCCAATTCCCATTTTGTCCTCTCATATTCCCTTGTTAGCATTTGAATTTCACCAGCCATAGAGCTTCAATCAATCCACATACAGACACAGAAACACACACACAGACACACACATGCACAGTTACAGTACCATAACACTGATAAAGTAAAAACAAATTTGCATGTTGAAAAGCACAGCAATGATCACATAGTGTGATCTAGTTTAATCTTTGTCCAGAAGCTTAACCCTGACACTGAGGCCACTACCACATCACTTACAAAACAAAGTAACAGTTCCAACCCAGTCAAAACCATTTTAGTCTGAGCATTCTTCAGAAAATGAATAAATTAATAATTAAGTCTACAAAATGTATCGGGCTTATTATACACATTTATTTTGTCTGTATACAGATTTTTTTTTTAGAAGGATTTGTATTTCCTTAATAGAACAGGACGTTTGTGCAGTAGGTAGGGCGGTCGCCAACTGGTAAGAACTGTCTAAGAACCCCAGGGTTGGCTGTTCGTGTCCCGGTCCCTCCCTAGTGCATCTGGTATATGTGAAGTACTTTGTGGCGACCCCAAAAGGGAGCAGCTAAAAGAAACTTACTTCTTTCTATTTACTTAATAGGGAACAGTTCTCCACACTTCTAAGGTCCAAAGGTACAAAGTTTATTTGGTGTCTGCAGTGCAAAGCATTGCAAGGCATCTATTATTCTCCACCTCTAAACTGGCCTCTTTATAGATTTAAATCTTATTCTTCTGTATACATTAATGCGGCCCGAACAGAAGGGTGCACAGACACAAATGATATATCAAATCATAACCTAGACCACCGGTTCGGATTGCAGGAGAGGAAGTGGAGGTGGTCCGTACATACAAGTACCTCGGGCTGTGGGTGGACAACAAACTGGACTG
>JAUYWH010000349.1:0-10610 GCA_034779795.1 Ctenopoma multispine
GTGTGTGTGTGTGTGTGTGTGTGTGTGTGTGTGTGTGTGTGTGTGTCAGTGTGTGTGTGTGTGTGTGTGTGTGTGTCAGTGTGTGTGTGTGTGTGTCTGTGTGTGTGTCTGTATCAGTGTGTGTGTGTGTGTGTGTGTGTGTTTGGATGGGGGTGTGCGGTTTTGGGGGGGCGACAGTGAGTACTCCCACATTTCCGGTTGCCTAGCAACAATTAATGCCCAGATTGGCTGTAACATCTGTCACAGTCGTTCTGCCAAAACCTGCTCGCTTCACTTTCTTCTTCTTCTTCTCTCCAGAGTGACTGAACGTACTCGTGCTTCTCTTTAAACGTGGTTAAACATGTAGCTGCTAACTTACTAAAAACACACTAAAGGAAAATCTTCTCCACACTGACATTAAAGTACAAATCACAGGACCACACAGTGGTATGAATGGAGCTGCTGCAGGTTCTGAGAGTCCAGTGCTGATGTTCCTGTCTGGAGGTTTAATGCTTCATTAGTGCAGCAGTGACACCATGTAACAGCATGTTCCTCTTTCTGAGTGAAGAGAGTAATCCAGTATCACTAATCAGTTACATTACTCAGAAATCAAACCATGATTTGATCACCTCAGGTGAAAAGGAGACTTTGATCCAGGTTCAGAGTCTCTGTGGTTTTTCTGTCCTGACTCTGTGTGTGTCTGTGCTGCAGGACTGAGCCACGGGGAGGCCGACACCAGGGAGTGTCTGTACTACAACGTGAACTACGAGATCGAGAAGACCAACCAGAGCGGGGTGGAGCGCTGCGAGGACGAGAAGGACAAACGCTCGCACTGCTACGCCTCGTGGAGGAACAACTCGGGCTCCATCGAGCTGGTGAAGAAAGGCTGCTGGCTGGACGACTTCAACTGCTACGACCGGTACAAACGCACACACACACAGACACACACAGACCAGAAGACCTGAACCCACCTAGAACTGCTGACTCCTCCATTTACTAATGAATCACTTTACCTCACTGTTCAGTTCTTTCTGTGTTGAACATTGAAACAGTTGTTGACTTCCTGCTCGTTTCCCAGCATCCTCCCTGCCCCCGGTTTGATTGACAGGTGCTGTGACTGGGCTCTGTGTAAACGCTCGGGGCTGTGGTGGCAGGAGACAACAGCTCTGTCGTCAGACTATCTCTGTTCTCTAAGCAGAGGTCTCACTCTTCACTCATGTAGGGAGATTTAAACAGAACGTACGACTTCATCTTCTCCTCCACGTGTTTCCCACTTTCACATCAAACACATGTTTGGATGTTTTATCCTCACAGTCAGAACAAGACGCAGTGATTGAGAAAACATGATGGGGCTACTTCACTTCTCCTCAGTAAAAGAGAAGAACACGCTGCTTCCTCCTTTAACGCGACTGACACACTGCAAGTGTCACAGTTTTACTGAAATCTGCTATATGGGTCAAGTATGAATGTTTCCAGAGTACCGCGATAATACTCAGCCCTCCCCAGACTCAGTTTGATTGACAGGTCTGTTGTTAGTTTCTCTCAGCTCTGTAGAGCAGAGCAACGCCTGACAGAGTGGAGCATCACTCAGCATACGAGATCTCTGGAGCTGTGGGAGAAAACTACATTTTATCATCACAGTACACAAAAGTAATACACGACTAGAGTACCTCATACTGCTGCAGTAGTAATAGTATCAGCAGATGCAGTTGTGTTAGTAGTAACAGTAGTAGTACTTGTAGTAGGATCTATAAGGTGAAACAGAAGAAGTCTGATGTTGTTGATGAGGTTGTGACTGTGAACGCAGCCTGAAGCTGAAGCATGTTTAACCTCAGTGTTTAACCCTGATGCAGTTGTTTCTGAAGCCTCTGGTCTCTGATGATGAAGCTGACGTTAGTTATTTTAAATATTACGTAGTATTATCTCCTGTCATATTCATGACTCCACACAAAGCTCCAGCAGCTTCTCCACCTGTCAGTTGGTGGTCCTGATTTGTCGTCTCGTCCTCTCTGTGTCTCAGACAGGAGTGTGTGGCCACGGAGGAGAGTCCTCAGGTCTTCTTCTGCTGCTGTGAAGGAAATTTCTGCAACGAGAGGTTCACACACCTGCCTGACGTCAACGTGCCGCGTGAGTGATTCATCATTTAGTGAAGAACAAACTGTTTCTCTGTTTGTCTTCATCTCACTGTGAATCAAACGTGACTGTTTAAACTAACGTAGGACGTTTTCTGTCTGTGTCAGTGATCAAAGCTCCGCCCCCCAGTGTCGGGGTGTTGAATGTGATGGTTTACTGCCTGCTGCCCGTCACCATGCTGTGTGTCACCCTGCTCACTGCTGTGTGGATGTACCGACACCGGAAACCTCCGTACGGACACGTGGACGTCACAGAGGTGAGCGAGCAAGCGCACACGAGACAGATGCATCTCCACAGTCCACCTTAAATTTAAAGGCTGCCATTGAACTTTTTAATCTAATACCCAGACAAACTTTTTCTATGACAGGGTTCCTCGTTTTTTCATTTTCTGCAAATGTTTTTATTCTGATCCTTGATGATGCAACAACTCAGGACAGAATCCAGGACTCAAATAGTTTTATGAGGATTCAATATGTTAAATGTCAAAGATTCATTAGTTAGTTATGAAATACAACAGGCACTGAAAACACATCATCAGAGCTCCATCATGTGGTCGTCTGTAGTACTGCATCTCAAACCAGGAAGCATGACTGTGTTAAATAAGAGTAGTAATAGAAGGTAACAGCTCAGATTACTATTAGAAACTTAAGAACTCAGCCCCTTTCTTCAAATCTCTCTGTCCTCCAGGATCCTGGTCCTCCTGCCTCCCCCCTGCTGGGTCTCAAGCCCCTGCAGCTGCTGGAGGTGAAGGCCAGGGGGCGCTTTGGCTGCGTGTGGAAAGCCCAGATGATGAACGAATACGTGGCTGTTAAGATCTTCCCCATCCAGGTAAAAACCAAGTTAAAAAGACAAACACTCTCCCTGAAGACCAGCAGATCCAGATCCTGTAAAACATGAAGCAAATATTTGTAGACCGAGTCTGCAAAGGAAGATCTGAAGAGACCAGAGCCGCATCTCTAACCATCATGTCATCACGTCATCAGTGAAATGATTTCAGGTCCTTTGTTAACATGAAGGACTGAGGACTAAAACTGTTCCTGCTCCTGATAAAGACTCAGTCACTTCTGCTGCTTCATCAGCAGTGTTGGTTTTCATATTGTAAAATGAGGTTGAAAAGCTGAAAAAAAAACTTTCACCTGCACATTTTGTCAGATTTATTAAAAAGTTCAAACTCAATTAATTAGTAAAAAACAACTTTGAGTTTTCAGCCAGATGTGGTTGAAGATTTCAGAAAAGGATTCTTCTGATTTTTTGCTGTTTGCTCATTGAAACCTTTTAACATCTCTTCTCCTCCAGAATAAAGACTCGTGGCAGAACGAGCGAGACGTGTTCATTACTCCAGGTATGAAGCATGAAAACATCCTGAGGTACATCGGTGCAGAGAGACGAGGGAGTCACCTGGAGGCCGAACTGTGGCTCATCACAGAGTTCCACGACAGGGTGAGGAGGACGACGGAGGAGACGACAAACACGACAACTAAATAAATGTTTGTGATGTCAGGATGTTACTGTGCTGGAAGAACTGATTGGACCATACAAACTGTGTCTCTGCAGGGCTCTCTGTCAGACTTCCTGAAGGGAAACGTTGTCAGCTGGTCTGAGCTGTGTCACATAGCCGAGTCGATGGCGCGTGGGCTGGCCTACCTTCACGAAGACATCCCCCGACAGAAAGGAGAGGGACCCAAACCGGCCATCGCTCACAGGTCTGCAGAGATCACACACCTGTCGTAAAACCACAAACCCTGTTGGGACTGGAGAGAAACTTACTCAAACTTTAGTTCAGATTCTAGAATAATAACTATTGTAAGTTTTGTAATTCGTCTGTAATTGAGTGAAAAATCTAATCAAATCATCAATTTATTTATATATCAAACCAACATTCAGTTGACCAAAGTTCAGATTCACCTTCAGAATAAAAGAGAAAATAAGTCAGAGCAAGACCATTTAAGTCTTTAAAAACAAAAGTCAGGAGGTTAAAATGGATTCTGTTCCACACTGGAAGCCAGTGACGAGAGGCCAGAACAGGGGTTATGTGGTCAGATATCTTTGTGTTCGTAATCTGATGGGCTGCAGCCTTCTGAACTACCTGCAGGCGCGAAAAGGAGGACTGGTTAACTCCGGAGTACAAAGCAATACAGTAATCTAGCCTGGAACTGATAAAAGCATGGACTGTTATCTCAGGCTCATTGGGAGAATGAAATGCCTTGACTTTACTAATGAATCTCACCTGGAAACTGTGTGTGTCAAATTGAAGATCAGCACCCAGCAAGGGTCCTGGGCTTTTTACAGTCTCTTTAAGTGAGAAGCCAGAGGTCCACGACCCTGGTCAAAAGCAGTTATAGATGATGGGTCATCAACACCACAAAATCTGTTTTATTTTCCTTAACATGTCAAAAAATGTAGGTCTAGGCAACTTCTCATGTTGCAGAGACAGTTGAACAGCGGTTGTAGCGACGTGCCACACAGATGAAAACACTGATATCATCTGTGTAACGATGGCTTTCAGAAATATCAATAATGGACAGAATAAAACCTGAGTTGAGGTGTAAGACAAATGGAAAACAGCTTGTTAGCCACGATTAATAACCAAAGCTGCACACGAACAAATTACTCATAAAGGTTCTTGTTCCTATTAGACTTCATGATCTTCTTTCACTGCTTGTTGTAGCTTCAGAAAAGAGAAAACATTGTCTTGGTGGTTTAACTGCAGTGACGTGTTTTTGCCTAAAGATGGAGACAATGAGTTATCCCTCACCTGCAGAGTCGTGTGGTTTATAACAGTCTTTGTGTCTTTCAGGGATTTTAAGAGTAAGAACATCATATTGCGTTCAGACCTCACAGCAGTAATCGGGGACTTCGGTCTCGCCGTTTGCTTTGAGCCGGGGAAACCACCTGGAGAGACGCACGGACAGGTGAGCTGCTCTGGATCCTGTGGAATAGTCCTGCAGGCAAACACTGAACCTTCATTTATTCATATGTTTGTGTGGGTGCAGGTAGGAACCAGGCGTTACATGGCTCCAGAGGTTTTAGAAGGAGCCATCAACTTCCAGCGAGACGCCTTCCTTCGAATCGACATGTACTCCATGGGCCTGGTGCTGTGGGAGCTGGTGTCCCGCTGCAAAGCTGCTGACGGTAACATTTCTCTACACTGATTCTTTCATAAATGAACATTTAGATTTAATGTAGTGTAGTTTGTCACTTCTACAGCTAAATGCACATTCTGATAAAAACACTGACGGCACCTCAGCATTCAGGGAACCTGCTGGACTGTTTTAATCTTCATGTCTGCTGGGATGTTAACATACGTGATATTTCTCTCCTCATTTCTTCTCATTTGTTTTTTCAGGTCCAGTGGACGAGTACATGCTGCCGTTTGAGGAGGAGGTGGGTCAGCATCCGTCATTAGAGGACCTGCAGGAAATTATTGTCCACAAGAAGATGAGACCAGCCTTCAAAGAGCTCTGGCTCAAACACAACGTGAGTCCAGAATGCACCTTAGTAGAACAGTCCTGTTATGAATCCAACAGTAGTTTGACTGTAGATGTTTGTTCTTTTTCTCTGGTCTCGGGTTCTTGTGCTGTACCATTTCTGATTGCTGACTCTTACTGGTCTGTTCAGCCCATTTATAAGGATGCAGAACTAGTTGGTAACACGTTGGTGGATGTTTTTCCTGTGTTTGTTCCCGGTCTGTCTTCAGGGTCTGGCTCAGGTCTGTGAGACCGTGGAGGAGTGCTGGGACCACGATGCTGAGGCTCGCCTGTCGGCCGGCTGCGTAGAGGAGAGGATCTCCCAGGTTCGCCGCCTTATGGCCACCATCACCCCGCCTACCTCCGACCACCACGCCCTGCTGGGCTCCACAGTCCAACCTGTTCCCATGGTGACCAACGTGGACCTTCCACCCAAAGAGTCCAGTATATGAAGAGGAACTGGTGGAGGCCTGACGTTACATGCACACACACACACAAACACCACATCATCTTTTCTCAGTGGAATTTTACAACCTGAAGCAGAAATCCGGCGTGAAAGCAGCTGCTATTTTATCTCTGTGGACTTTTTTAACTCTTCATCCATATTTTATTTGATTCCCTCTCTCTTCGTCCTTTTGGACAAATACGACCAGCACACATCCTCGTTTTCCTCCCAGTCTTGAGTCATTTGTGTCTTTTTTTAGCTAAGTGTGTGTTTTTATAAGAAAATGAAGCAGACACGCAGGAAAAACAACACTGAACTGCATTCAGGTCCCGACTCAGAGAATGCTTCTATCTCAAGGTACCTCAGCGACTACTTTCGTTACTCTCGCAAATTTTTTACCATTTTCCTCGTGCATTCTTCCCTCTGCTGTTTCAGATCTGCCAACCTGGCAACTTGGCAGACGCCTCATAGAGCAACCATCAACCTACCACTGGGATGTTTTTTCTTTGACTACGATGCTGCAAACCCCCGTAGGAACACAGTGACTGTTACGCAACAAATGCCGAAAGCAAACATTGAAAAATGTTGTTTTTCTACCATTTCTTTGATTTTTTTTTCACACACGACAAACTTTCGGATCCAACGGGTTGTTTAAAAAAAAAAGACAGGAAACAGGAAGTGAGGTCAGGAGGAAAGATGTGAAAAACCCAGACAGACTGGACATAATTTGTTTTCAACGTGAACGTTTTCCTACCTCTTTTTTCTTTGTTTCAGTTCTAACTAAAGGTTCGTACAGTAGATCGAGAGAACGCCAACGGGATTGGTTGTCAGGACCGAGGAGGGAAACTTCCTGCATGCAGAGATTTGATTGGCTGACTGAGCTCAACCACAGCATTTTGATTGGCTCAGAAATAAAACTTCTCAGGTAACCAGGTCTACAGGTGCTGGGGGGGCTGATGTGATGTGAAGCCAGCTGAGAGTTTTCACCGTTTGGAAGGAGGGGGGGGGCGCACACCAGGTGTGGACGGGGATTATCTGAGGGAGCTCAAAGCCTTTCGTCTGTGCTGATCCTGGACTTTTGTAAGGTGCCCAAAGGGGACGACACGTGTCACCCTACAAAAGGTGCAAGACCTCGTGATGCATAGGATGATTTATGCATTCAGGTCGTCGACATCTGAGTGTGTGTGTGTGTGTGTCTGTGAACACAACAGTCATGATGTTGTTTTTTATATCGTACGTGCTGATTGTTCCTTTTAATATTCTGAATATTACCTGGAGGTAAGTGAAGGACATGTGACCTTTGACCTTTCTCATTCTGTTGCCACTGAGCAGCACCACTGCATAAAACCATTTCCACACTCGTTTGAGGTCAAATGTGGATCAATCTGCTGCATCTCGGTTCTGTTAAACGTCACTGAGCATCTGTTTGTTGATAAGTGTTTTTCTTACATTTAAACATTTGTAATTTGTCAGATTTGTTGAAATCGTCTCATCAAACTGTGAAATTTACTTGTTTATTTGAACTTTTCATTGTCCGGATTCTTGTCAGTACAAAGGTCAAAGTCTGCAGAGGTGAAAGCTCATTGGTCACCTCCTCACTCACTTGCCTCTCAGGGTGTTTTCAAATCTGCCCTGATTAGTCTGGTTGAATCAAACTGGTTCAGTTTGTTGGAGCAGGTCTGAACACAGAGACCAGAACAACCAGCGAGTCCTCCGGTCCTCAGCAGGTTAAAGTTCCGACTTCTTTACAAAGTCTGAACACACGGTTCTGTTGGTCTGTTGGTCGACTGTCCTGTTAACAGACTTGTTCCCACCATGAAGTCAACGTCTGAACCAGGTGGTAAATTCACCAGGTTTATAAACTGCAGCTTTGAAAACACCCTTTTCTTTTTTTTTCTTCATCCAACCGGGACCAAAACCGGAAAATCCATTTGTTGCCACGGGAACCGTCCACCAATACTACAGATCCCAACTTAACTTCACTCTGTTTGTACTGGAAACTACAGTTTGTCGTTTTCTTTTCTGTGTGTTTTATGTCCCTTCTGTGATGCCATACATGTAACAGTGAATGTCAATGATGATGCTGCTGATGAAGATAATGAATACTCAAAGATGAATATATTTCTGTATATTTTTACGTTTTATTGTTAGTTTTACGTTTTGTGCGTTAAACAGATGCAGATCTGTCTTCGGAGCGAGAGACAGTAATGAGGAGCGGGAACGATGACGAAGGAAAAGACAGTTCATCAAAACAATACAGCTCATGAACCACAGATCACCTCAATACACCAGAAATACCTCAGACTTTTCTACGTGTTCAACTTCAGTTTGATATTTTACGACTTGTAGTTACATTAATATTTTATTGTGAATTTTTTATTCTTTTTTTTTAGAGGTACATTTTTTACGTCCAAACCAGGTCACTGGGAGACTCCACGTTGTAAATAGTGTTTTTTTAAAGGATGACATAAACCCACCTGGACTTCCTCCGTAACCTTCTCTTCTGTCTTTCTCTAAAATGAAACACACACAGTATTTAACATGTTTCAACCCTGTTAACGTCCTACAGTGAAACAAGTTTAGTACCTGGCCCAAAGGAAAAACAGGGCTCAATCTTCTGTTGCATGCTAACAATGCTAAATTAGGGCTTTGTCCCTCAGGAGCTAAATCGTCTCCTCATCATAATATAAAGATGAAACGTGATCAAGAAATAATCAAATATTCTGAAATATTCAGAAACTCTTAACCTACAGAACAACTGTTTTAGTTAGCGCCTACTGTTAGCATCAGCTAACATGTCACAGTCTATTAAACCTTGGTAACTAATGACAGATGAATAAATTTATGGTGACAAGGTGAACATCGAGCTAAAAGACTTTATTATGAGGTGTAAAGAGAAATTAGGTAAATTAAAGTCAAGAGAATAAAAGTGGACATGGAAACACTTCACCAAACTTTACTGTTGTACATTCAGTGTTGTAGTCCACACACTTTGGTTTGATAAAACAACTTCAAGCTCATCATTTTTAAATAATTCTGTCTGTGTTTCAGACACTTCAGTAGGTCGACCCTCAGTCAGCAGCTCTGACACCAACACGTCTTCACGTGACTTAGAAATGTGCAGAACATTCAGAGAAACTACGACCTCAGAGAGAAACAGTCGACTTTACAGAACTGTTGTCAGTGATGGTTCAGGTTCCTGATTTAGTGACACTGACTTTATATTGTCAAAGAATTAGTGCTGAGCACAAAGTAAGTAGTTTCAGAAACACAGGATGTGTGTGTTACGGTGATAATTTTCAAAATAAGAATAAATAATGACAGTTTGTAGGCAGACACACGATAAGTGAAATCACGTCTGTCTCGTATCTGACATCAGCAGGTAACAGTGGAGCTGATTAACAGCATTTCCACAGGTTTTAATCTGAGGGGAAATGAAAAGCTGTTTTTCCTCCTCAAGATTTGGAGTTGATGACAGAAACCTGCAAAGTGGTCTTCACCACTCGTCATCATCATCATCAGGGTCATAGGGGAGCCGCTGACTTGTTGAAACCTTCTTCTTCCTCAGTTCCTGCTGCAGCTTCCTGCCTGTTCACACCATCATGTCTGATCATACTGGGACTGATCTGATGAAGATGGTGAAGCTGGGAACTTGTTCTTCCTGTGTCTAAGCCCATCTCCCCCCCAGGTGGTGTCCATGCTGTTGTGATGCTGTCAAAGGTTCCAGTTGTTTCTTTGATCTTATGTTGAAGCAAAGATCTTTGTTACATCGATGTTTTATTTGACGTCCTGATGAAACTGTTAGTTCTCTTTTTTAACTGTGGTGGTTTGTAGAGAAAAACTCAGACGTGGAGGAAAACACAATTAATGTGTGTGTGAGTCTGTGTGTGTGTGTGTGAGTGTGTGAGTCTATTTTCATGCGTCTGTTGTGTACAGCTTCTCTTTCTATCTTCCTCTCTCCACCCAGTGCCAGGATCATTACATACGAATGAATGTAGTTCTAGTCCTCAGTGCAGTGACGCCACACACACAGACACACGTTACCATGAAACAACATAAAAATCAGTGTAGAACAAACAAGGGTTATTTCAATGTGATCTTTTTGTAAATGGAAATAAAGAATAAATAGTGTCACAGACTGAACGTCCTGTTTTTCTACATGTTCATGTTCTAAACATTTAAACATCTTCATCAACAGTTTCTTTGAATTGATCACATTACAGTAGGTGTACCTAATAAACTGGACACAACATGGAAACATGGAGGATCTTTACTGTTTATATATGTTGCTGATAGATTCAAATGAATTTGATCATTTCTTTAATCATAAAAACATCAATCAGCAGAAAGGTAAAGATACAGAATGTTCACATGCCAGTGGCGCTGCAAGGGTCTCTCGGGGCCCCAGGCAAAAAATTCCAAGGGGGCCCTAAAATGAGGTTTCCTCATACATAGCCTATAACATCCAACACTGACTAATCATATATTAAAATTATAATTGTGAAAGCCGATAAAGAACAGCAAGGAACAAATAATTTAACTTTATGAAATCTTTATTTCAAATAAAAAGATCCAACAAAAAAGCA
>JAUYWH010000350.1:0-10603 GCA_034779795.1 Ctenopoma multispine
GAGGTCTGGGCTTCCCTGCTTAGGCTGCTGCCCCCGCGACCCGACTTCGGATAAGCGGTTGATAATGGATGGATGGACACATGAACTTCTTCCAGTAGTTACACAAAATAAAGGCTTTACAAATATAATCTACCATAATGATTTTATTGTGAAGGGCAATCAGGAACATGTCACTTCCAGTTAAACGGAAAAGATTAGCTTTTGACAATTCTCATAAATGGTCCGCTCCGTATTTTAAATAATCACAATCACCACATATATCATACAGGGCAGCTGTGATAACACAGATATGAAGTTAGAAACATCGTAAGGACTGTACATGCGGCAAATTAAAGCTAAACCAAGATAAACTAAGTGACAACTACACATGAAATGATAGTGAACTCACGCATCAAGTTTGTGGCCCATTCCATTCCTACCATGAACTACATTAGCTTTCAGATTGCAAATATATAACTATATGCACAAGCTCTATGGGGGAAGTCGAATGGGTTGTGGGAGTGGCACATGCACCACAAAGGGTGGATCAGTAACAGCAAATGTAATGGATTAATTGCAGTAATAATGAAATGGATAAGAAGACGCAGACAGACTGTGCAAAAAAATTTCTGATTAGATTGTATTTACAGTTAAATATTTTTTTGAATTAATATTTAATTTGAAGCCTGTTTTTTGTCAGTATGAAATAGAATAAATAAGAAGCTCCAAAGGTTACTAATCAAGCAGAAGGAACTGTGTTTTGCACTCACTGCAAATATAATGTCTGCTGCCTGATGCTACCGCTCTGTCTCCTCTTGCCCCAGTTATTCACCTCTCCCTCCCTCTCCCACTGACATAAGCTTGAAAGCCCATTTTTAGAGCCGCAGTTCCATCTAGTGACTGACAGCATGCATCACACACATTTCTGTGGGTAGTTCCTGACTTGCATAGAGATCCATTCAAAAAATTTTTTTTTATTAATTAAAAATAAACCATAACAGATCGTACTGAGAAAAATAGTAGCACACCATTCCTATATAAGACCCACAGTTTGAAGTGTGAACAACATTTTTATGACAAAGCGTGTAGTACTCGATAGCTGACAAAAAAAGAGTTGAAATAATAATACCTAGACAAGTTTTAAACAAGTGAGTTTTTAAATGTTTTTTAAAGGTGGTGATAGTCTCAGCTAGTCAAATGGGGCAGTGAATGGGGGGAATTTTTGAAAGAAATGGAGGTTAGAGACTGGGCGGTAGCTATTTAGTAGGGAAGGGTTTAGTGTAGGTTTTTTGAGCAGGGGAACAATGAGAACCTGTTTGAATGCAGTGGGAAATGTTCCTGTTGCGAGTGAAGAATTTAGGACAAGTGTGAGAGCAGAAATTATGGTATGTTGAATAGACTGAAGGGGGTGTGAGGGGCTGGAGTCCAGTGAGCAGGTGGTGGGGCGGCTTTACTGGAGAAGCTTAGACACATCTGATTCAGAGAGCGGAGTAAAGGCAGACAGTTTTCTAGTTTCAGGGGTAACAAAGTGGTGGGGTCTGGGGTTAGGGGGTGAGAATTGTTTGCTACTGGTAGTAGCAAAGTCTTCAGGTGAGAGGGAAGTAAAGGGGGGAGGATTGAACAAGGTTGAAGGTAGAGAATAGTTTCCAAGTGTCTGGGCAGTTGCTTACCTTGTCGGGGAAATATGTGGTTTTTGCTGTGGTAACAGCAGCAGAGAAGGATGTTAAGAGGGATTGATACTTACTAAGTTCAGCCAGACACTTAGATTTCTTCCATTGCCTTTCAGCTGCTCTGAGATGAGTCCCATGGCGACGGACTTCATCAGAGATCCAAGGAGAGGGCGGGATTGCACGTGTCGGTTTTGAGGTGAGAGGGCAGAGTCTATCAAGGCAAGAGGTTAGTGTAGAGCAGAGGGTATCTGTGGCAGAGTTAGGGTCCTGAATAGAGAGAATATCTAGGGGTGAAGCTCAGAGGAGACAACGTAGACAGTCGACTAGGGAAAAGGGTGTGGAGATTACGACGGAAATGAGTTAAGTGTGTTGTGGATGTAGTGTGTGCCAGGGGGGATAGTCTGAATTGAATGAAATAGTGGTCAGATACATGCAGAGGAGTGCCAGATGCGTTGACCGTGGAGCAGTTGCGTGTAAGTACGAGATCTAATTGCTTATTACCAGCTCTGTGCATTGCCGGCGTGCTGAGAAGTGTGAGGTCTGATGCCGAGATGAAACTGTGGAAATCAACTGTATGTGACTTGAGCAGGTTAAGATTCAAGTTACCCAGTAGCACAAAGGGTAGTTCCTTGTCTACAATGGTGGAGAGAGTTGTGTCTAGTTCTTCTACAGAGTTCCCCAGTGGACCTGGAGAACGATATACAACAACTATGGACATTTTTAAAGGGTTTATAATAGTTACTGCATGAAGTTCAAAACTGGTGGTATGAGTAGCAGAAAATGGAGTGAATCTCCATTTCTTGGAAATGAGAAAACCTGTGCCACCTCTCCTACCATTGGGGCGGGGTGTATGAGAGAAGTAGAAGTCTGTGGAAAGTGCTGCAGGTGTGGCTGTGTCATGGGGGTGGATCCAGGTCTCTGTCAGTACGGTTACTTGGAGGTCGCGTTCTGTTGCAAAGGCAGGAATGAAGTCAGCTTTGTTGGCCGCCTACTGACAGTTCCACAGCCCAAACGAGTACTCAGGGTGACAAGACGAGGCCTGGGAGTCTGCTCAGGTTGTGTGGGTTACGTGTTCTCAGAGAATGGAATCTGAGAGGACGCCTTGAGAGGATGACTGGAATATTCTGGACACACATGGTCAGAAGAAAGTAGTAGGAAATAAACATAAGTGTTTTACCTATTTGTTGACCATCCTGTCGATGTAGATTCATCGACAGGATGAATCGCAGGTCTTTACCTAAGTGGGTCTTCACACGAGGGCTGATGCTGATGCGGTAGCGCGTGAACGCTACTGAAATTGCAGGCTAATTTGCTAAATGGCTACAGGTGTAGACTACACATGGAAGAAGTTGAGAACAATAATAACAACTAATGTCTACGTAAAATGATCATCAGTTATCAATATCCAAATCACTTTCAACCTGTTTACTTGATTTTTCACAAAAAGGCTCTTATTATGAAAATCATACTCTCATTGTAAAGGTTTACTCTCAGATTGGAGACAGGTGTGTGTGTGTGTGTGTGTGTGTGTGTGTCTGTGTAAAATTATCATCATTTATCAATGTCCAACTCATTTTCAACCCGTTTTCAATAAACCACAACAGGGGACATTTAATGATTAAGCCAATCGGTTTGATGTATCAGATGTTTGATAGGAATCCACAGTCTGTGTTGTGGGAATATCGTGTGTGGTTTCTGGCGATTTACGTTGCCATGATAACTCAAAATGCCAAATAATCATAACAGGGGAAATGTCATAATCGAGCCGGCCGGTTTGATGTATTATCTATGCTACAGGATTTGTCAGTCTGTGTTGTAGGCTTATCATGTGGTTTTTGGCAAGTTGCGTTGCCATGGTAACTCAAAATGCTAACATTGATTAATGACAAATATTAGATATAATTTTTGCTCACTAATGTCGTTTATGTCAATATCTAAGTGACTTTTTTTTTTTCACAAAAAGGCACTTATTGTGAAAATCAGACTCTTATCAGGAAGGTTAAATCTCAGGGTGGAGTCAGGTGTGTGTGTGTGTGTGTGTGTGTGTGAAATTATCAACAATTAGCAATATCCAACTCACTTTTAACCTGGTTTATTGATTTTGCACAACAAGGCTCTTATTGTGAAAATCAGACTCTTATTGTGAAGGTCAACTATCAGGGTGGACTCAGACGTGTGAAATGATCATTAATTAGGTAGCAGGTAAAGGTCCACGAAGAACTACAGTACATAGACATGCTGAGTCACGGTTAGGAACATGTAGAGATTGAGTTGTGTTTGTGTGTCTCCTTTGTTGTCCCGGGCTGGTGGAACGACTTGCCCTGCTCCATTCGACTAGTTGAGACTATCACCACCTTTAAAAAACATCTGAAATCTCACTTGTTCAAAAACTGTTTCAAATGAGTCTAACAAACACACACACACATTTACAAACAATGCCTAGCACTTAACAATTCCTAGCATGCAAGCTTCATCTTGACGAGTTAGGCCTTATCAGGGCTCTTAGTTTGTAGTAACTCAGAATTTACAAAAAGCAAATGGTAATTGCTTGTGTCTTCTCTTTGTATGTCGCTTTGGATAAAAGTGTCTACAAAGTAAAGTAAAGTAAAGTGTGTGTGTAGGCAAGTGTGTCTGTCACAAGGAGTATAACAGAGTGTACAGAGTACACTTGAAGTCAGTCGAGAAGATCAGGGTTTTGATAACAGGTCAATACTAAAGTAATGGATTATAGACACAGACAGTGTTCATAAGGACACACACACACACACACACACACACACACACACACAAAAAGATGCACATGCAGCTGCACTTCGTTAATGTGTTCTTATTAAAAAGATACAAAAAAGCTGACTTCAAGTTAGAAAGATGAATGTCTCTAGATTCATTTAAAGTGAAGTGTGTGTGTGTGAAATGATCATCAATTAACAATATCTAACTCAGTTTCAACCTGGTTTATTGATTTTTCACAAAAGACTCTTTTTGTAAAACTCAGACTCTTAGTGTGAAAGTTAACTCTCAGGGTGGAGTCAGACGTGTAAAATGATCATCAGTTAGGTAGCAGGGAAAGGTCCATGAAGAACTACAGTAAATAGAAATGCTGAATCACGGTGAGGAACATGGAGTGTTTGAGTGTGTGTGTGTGTAGGCTAGTGTGTTTGTCACAAGGAGTGTGCAAAAGGACACACGCACACAAAGACACACACAGCTGCACTTCATTAATGTTGTCTTATAACAGAGATATTCAAAGTGGGATATAGACACAGACACTGAGTTAGATATGTTGCCATAGTAATGGTCTGTTAAAAAGCTGTTAAAAAGGTGTATCTACAAACAGGGAAAATAGAGGGAGGAATACCTACACAAAATCCTCTCTGAGGCAAAAACGGTTGGTCATATTGGAAAAATTCCAAGACTCAGAGCACGCCAACACAAACTCACTGCTATCTTTTGATGAAGTAATTCAAAGAAATGAGGGTGTAGTGACAATTTACACCACAGGACATCTCTGATTTGGATGGGACTTGGCAGAGAAATTTTAACATGGAAGTGAATGCGCTGCCCAGACAATGAGCTGTTGACAGTTGGCCACGCCACGAGAAAACCATAAGTCCTGTCAGTATAAGGATCATATGTCTGGAAAGAAAATAAAATGCCTTACCTTTCTAGGTAGAAGATGAAAGTTCCGCAATACACACTAATCTGAACTAAACTAAAACCTAAACTGATCAAAAATCACCCAAAACGTACACTGCTCAAACGCGAAAAGTATAATGGCTACAAAGAAGCTGAAAGTCTCTAGATTCGTTTAAAGTTAAAATGACATTTCTACGACAAACGATGATGACACAGGAATGGCAAGTTGAATGATGCTTCCCATAGACGACAATCCTAAAAAAAGGATGAATATAGTATAAAAGATGATACGATGAAAAATAATGGCACCCCATTCCTAAAGAAGACATACATTTTGAAGTTTGAGTGAAGTTTCTAGGACGAGTTAGGACGAAAAAAGGGCGCAATAATAATAATAATAAAGACAAAAAGAGGATCTCAATAGTGTGGGAGCATGGAATGCACGCCAAACATCTGCAAGATATTTGGCGTGCATTTTCAGTATGCAATAGTATTTATGCTAAGTGAGGATTAGGATTACATGATGCAGTTCACCCACTCTGCCATTGTCAAAGCATCCCCTAATCTTCAGATTTCCACCTCCACTTCACTGATGGTGTTAGGCAGGCATCTGTCATCTTTTTATGAGCTCTGTACTGAATTCCTCTCTTAGATCCAAGAGTACTTAGTTGGTCCAACCTTTTATTCCGATTTGACAACCTTTTTTTCTTGGCTTGGGTTTTTTTCTTGGCAACTCTGTCCATGAGTCCAGCTGACCTGACTGTCCTACTCACAGTTTCTGTCAGGTGAGCAATTCAGGTGACCACGAGGAAGAGCTAGAATTGGTTAGGACAGTCCACTCACCTGCTCTTCACTCAGACATTGTGTTTCTTCTATGTCAAGAGCTCCTACTGCCTTGGTAGCAACAATCTCATCACCGTTTGCATCTTCAACAATTAGCTCCTCCAGTACCGTGAGTATTAAGCTTTTTCCTATCTCTCTTTTCTATCAGTTAGTTGGCTGGTTAAGTCGTCTCCCGGTGGGATTTCGCTTTTAGATTTCGGACCGGATAGTGCATTTCATCAATAACATCCTCAGAGATAAGTTAGTGTACCCGGATGACATCCTAGTGTTCTCCTGGAATAAGATGACCCTATCCTTCACGTGAGAGCCTTCCTCAGAAGAGGAGCCTGCCAGCTGTTCTGTAAACTGAAGAAGTGCGCATTCCACCAGTGCTTTACCACGTTCCTGGGCTACACCATCTCAACTCGGAGCGTGGCCATGGATCCCCAGAGGGTGGAGACGCTGACCCAGTGGCCCCATCCCACGAATCTTAAGCAGCTAAAAATCTTTTTAGGGTTCACCAACTTCTACCAGCTTTTCTGGGGTTGCAGTTCAGTTGTTGCCCCACTCACGACCCTTCTAAACCCTCCAGTCAACCTCGTCCCTTCAGGTTACCTCCAGAGGCCCTCCACACCTTTTGTCACCTCATCAATCTCTTAACCACAGCTCCAATCCTTTGTCATCCAGAGATGGCTAAGCCCTTCATTGTTGAGGTGGACACGGGCGCCGTTCTCTCACAATGCGGTTTATGAAGGATGTTGTCTCGAACAGGGGGCCCCAAGAATCTCAGCTTTCAGAAACTGTTGGAATTTTTCAATCACGCAGATGGTTAAATAGTTGCAGTGGCTTAAAAATGCTGAAGAAACCTGTTGTTGGTGACAGGTTAGGATTGAAAAGGTTAAAGAAAGCTATAATTTCTTGGCTATATATCATGTAGAATAACCTTCCTTTTTCAAGATAAGCATAGGCTGCCTGTGGAGAAAGAGTAAAATACTAACTCAAATGAATGAATTAATGAAATGGTATAATGGACTTTCCCCAGGAGGATATAAATAATTGATTTAAGACCATCCACACTTAATTTTCTGAAAAAAGCCTCAAGGTTTATGTCTTGGTGTTTCCAAACTTAGACATATCCTTGTCAGTGTACATCTTAAACATATTTTGGAAAAATGTATCTTTTCAAAGGCACTTCAACCTTCAAGTCAGGTTGTGCATCAAGTCTTATGCACTTCAGTTATCCGTGTATCACTAAGAAGGCTTAATGAGGTCTCCTGAGCACTCAATGGCAGATCCAGCCTTCCCCAGACCACAGCCATCATTTCACAGATGCAACCCATGAGTTTTATCTTCAGTCACCAATTTATTTGCAACTTAGCATGGCCACTCTACAAGGGCAAGTCTTCTTGTTATCATTCTATGCCTTCCAGCTGCCTTGTTTTTCTCTCACACTTTTTTTTATCATAGCCACTGGGAGTCTTCTAAGCACAAAGACCATATTAGATCCAGCCCAAAGCATTCCCCACACCACAGCTATTCTGCTGGGCCATCCCATTTGTCAAAATCATCCACACTGATTTATTTGCATCTCTTAATGTTGTGGTTATTGCTAGTTACTTTTGACCAAAGTCAAACATGACCAGTGAGAGTGTCAGAAGGCAAATCAATTACTGTGGAGCACCATTAGTTCATGTTTGTAATTTTTATGTGTTTAAATCTAGAGGAAGAATATAACAGCACCATTGCAACAAGAGAAAGAAGAACAGCAGCTATAAAATAAACAGAGAAAGGAGGAGGGAAGACCCCCGTTTTACAGAGACAGTGAACCCATTGCCGGAAAATGCACCTATCTCCCACCAGGAAAGTGTCACATCCATGAAACTTACACCACTAACCCGCATCAGTCCTACAACTTCACTGTCAAAATTATTCAATTCTGGGACGAACAGAAACTGCATTTTCTGGCATCCTGTCATTAAATGCACTCCTAGAGAAATAAATAATTTTAATTTAATTTTTTAATAAAACCAATATTGATTGTCTGTAGGTTCAAGAGAAATATGCTGGAGCTATATTCACTTAATGTAACACTGGTGTTTTTCTGTTTTGTGGGTTTGGTCGTGTTTAAAGTGATTTAATATGACGGGGATTTTACTTAAGCCTTAGTTCAAGACAACTGTCCTGGATGTTAATTCAATGCTGGTGTTTTTGCTTGTTTATAATTTTGTGCATTTAGTTGTGTTTATAGCAATTTTAATATTTTTTAAGCATTTTAAACATTTTTAAAGCGATTTAATGCGATTTTTCTTAATGGTGCATTTTTCAGCAGGCTGCCTTATAAGGTAATAGTATCGGATCGGTATCAGATCGGTATCGGCGATACTGGCCCTGTATTTACTTGGTATCGGATCGAAACCAAAACTTGCTGTATCGCACACCACTAATGTACACTAACACTGTCTTTCACAGAAAATACTATAGAACACATGTAGAAACCTATCAAGGTAAAAATTATTTTTATTAAAGCAAAACTGCTTGGCTCGGCCTTACATATAAATTACCACGCAAATTCTAACGCAGTCTTGCAATACTTAAAGTATGAACTGTGTTGCTATATTATATGCACCTGTACAACCCTGGCCCTGCCTGTAATGTCTGTTTGGTAATTGATTCATGATTAAAACAGTTTTTAACAGTGATTAAAATTGTTTTTAACAGTTTACTGTTACAGGCAAAATTTGATAATATATTCAAAAGTTGTTTTTTTTTAAAGTACTGCTATATGAACAAAACAGCAAGAATATTTAGTCTGCAAGGTCCATGTACTTTTTTGTATTTGAAATTTCGTTTTAGAAGCAAAAACGAAAAAATGAAAGCAATTTTCAGATTCTTATTTTTGAGTAAAGAATAATATGAGGGAATTACATATTTTTTTATTCTATTTTATTTTGTTATATTATGGTAACAACTTAAAATTACACATACTGTTACGGATTACTTTGTGATTCAAATAATGACAGTATAACAGCTCAAAAACAACAAAACAGACATTTTCGTTGTCTGAAACCAGAAATACTTCTTCTTTTGTGCGATTTTTGATGGCACATGCACACCTATCTGCTCACAACACAGAGATTGACGGCATCAACAGAGGATAGACTGTTACATTGTTTTTCAGGACAGTAAGAGAGTGACACTTCGGGAAGAGGACATGACTACAGAAAAACTGAGTCGCATCTTTCAAGTAAAAATACAAGCTTTGCAAACTTTGCCCTATTGATGTAGCAGTTATTAGGGTTATTATATGAATGTTATTGTTGTTATTTACAGCGAAACAGCTAACGTTTGGTGATTTTATGTACATTTACTAACACTATGTCATGCAGTTTTTATAGTGCTAGCATTTTGAAAGTAGGGAAATGTTACTAGTTACTAGCCAATTAGTGTAACATGCACAAGTGCGCACAAGTGTAACAGGTGTCAGTGCACACTCATCATGGGTGACTCAAACATGGCCATCTTCCTCGGAGGAGCCTTTGGTGTTTTCAGCGCATTAGACCTTACACCTAGAGGTCACCATGAGTTTCATGGAAAATCATGGAATCGATCCCTGCAGCAGGTTTCAGCGGGCATCGTATTGCATTTATGAGAGCACCAGCTGGGGCAGCGGCTACAGACTCACATAACAGACTCACATTTACAGTGGGCTAGACCCCCCCACCCATGACCTCCAAAACATTTCCAAAAATTTTAGAAGAAATGTTAAATTATAACATTTTGTTTTACAGATCAGTGTACCTTGTAGATGTGGTTGGTAGGAGGTTGATGTTGATGGTGATTAATGGTGTTTGTACGATTCCTGGAGTGTGAGGCTACACTTTACAGGATAGTAGGAAAAGTGCAGGATGCCCTTGGCAATTAGAACCCCATCCTTTTGATAGATGCACAGGGCAATGCAATTCTGGAGTTAGGGGGCACAAAAGGTGAGCCGTAGTATTGTAGCTAAAACCCATAATATCCTAAGGATATTTCTTACCAGATTCTTTGTAATATTTAGTTTTGGGGGATTAGCTTGTAAACAGTTTTCTTGGGTTTTAATTTTCATTCATAGGGTCACAATACTGGAAACAAAATACATGAAAAGTTCTTGCTGTACCAGAACAAGACTTTAATAGCCTCAAGGGAGCAAAGAGGAAGAGATTGAGGTATGTAATCAATACATGCTATTGGATGAACAGCAATACAGAATAATGAGTTAGATGTATTTCTCATAATAGCAAGAAGACACATCAATACAGTGATTTCCCTTTAAGCCAGTCAGTACCCACTGACATTTGATTTTCCGTTTGTACTTGTAGCAGCCATAAAGATGATGACAGTGTAGGTTTGGGAGAAGTCAGTGACAAAATTAAAGAGTTGGTGATTCAATTCAATTCAATTCAACTTTATTTATATAGCGCCAATTCACAACACAGGTCATCTCAGGGCACTTTACA
>JAUYWH010000351.1:0-10601 GCA_034779795.1 Ctenopoma multispine
TGGAAGAAAGAAGTCCAGTTGCCATGACTCAATCTTCAGACAACTTTACCTGGATGACTGAGAATCTTCACAGACCTGCATCATAATGACACATGGGTGTAACCACTGATGGACAGACAGTACTTCACTGAACCAGCAGATGGCAGCAGCAGCACAGATCTGCTGAGTTCTGCTGCACTTTGAATAGTAGATGAAAATCACAACGCACAACCTCAGCATGACTTTTATCACTGCCGTCTCTCTAAGTGCTAACTGAACCTCCTGAGCTGTGCTCATTACACAGGAGTCTGCATAACGTGAATGATTCTCACAGCTAGAACAGAACAGGCTGACTTGTTGAGATGGGACAAAGGGTTTTATTCATACATCAACAAATCACAAAAATTAAAAAAAGCACAGAAAACCTTCCAACCCCAATAATTCAGCCATTCAGTCAGCTGTGTTTGTGCTGCTCTGTGCTCATTTAGTACTGTAAACCGCTGCAGTGTCCACAGCTCGTCCACTAACCACAGGTTTACAGTCTGCTGCTCCCGTCCACATCATGTCAAACTCCAAGTCGCTCTGCACGCGGCAGCTCTAACGGCATCGTTGTGTGTGCAGGTAAATTGGAAAATGATCTATCCATTAAAGTAGGAAAGTCGTATAGGACAGTACAACAACAGTTTTCCTGCAGACATAAACTTGTAGATGTCCAGAGACAAAATGAAACAGTATGAAAATCATGACTCATGCTGAGATTCTGTGAGCGCTGAGAAGTAGTTTCACACCTTAACAAATCACAAAAATGATGATATACTGTTTGTGGCTCATGCTCTTTCTGCAGTGCGGAGCAGGCAAAAGAAAAGAAAAGAAATGCTGCCACCTGTTGCTTGACGTCTACTGACTGCAGAGAAAGTCAAAAGCAAAAAGTGTTTTTATCGTGACAGTAAATCACACACTCCTCACTGCTTTTTTTCAGGCCCCCAGTTATGAAATAACTCAAATTCTTCAAAACCAAGAAGCAAAAAGTTCCCTGGAGGCATCTTGGCAGGAGCTGGGCAGAAATCAGCACCCATGACACTCCTCCCTCCTCACACCCTGTGGTATGTTGAAGTGGGTTTCTGGCTCAGACAAAAGCGAGTTTTCAGCGTTTTCAGACAAGAGTGTCAGACAATATGCTTTAGTGCCTTATGGAGCCTGAATGCACGATTCATGAAGCAAGACGGGAGCCTTAAGAGAGACAAGACAGTCGGATCCTTGTGTTATCCTCGCTGAATGAGGACGTTTGTTGTGGCCGTGAGAGGAAATGTGGCGGCTTGCGTGGTGACGCCGTCTGAACACGTGAAAGTCAAACCAAAGAAGAAGAAGCAGAAGATGAACAGACGCCTCCTGTAACCAAGTGACTGACAGCAGAAAATTAAAAACAATTATGGAGCTTTTAAAGGTAATTTTGGTTCTGTGTTGACAGAATTAAAACCCTTTAATCCTCCGTATTCTCTTAACACCAGTAACTTTTTCTTATATAGCATGAGCCTGAAGAGACGTGACAAGTGCAAAGACCTGGAGCAAAGTTCAAAATTCCTGCAGCACAGATTTTGTGCTCGAGGGTGAGCGCTGCTCGTAACCCCGCCGACGCTCGCGGCGAGGCATGAAGTGACAAACTGTCTCCGCCAAAACCACAAAGATGAATCCAGAGCAGCTACTGGTTCAGAGAAGAGAGGAAAAAACCTGCGAGAACTACGGCTGTAGACCAGTGTTTCATCAGGCCTGGGAGGTCAAAGAACTGTTTGACAGCTCTATGGTTATGGGTCTCCTGTGACCTCCAGAGAAAAAAGTCACTGAAAGATGTTGGTCCACAAAGCTTCCAAACATCTGGAAGGAGATGACAACTTGTTGTCGCCTGTCTGGTCTTTGTGAAGGAGGCAGGTGTCTCTCAAAGTCACAACCCTCATCTTCTTCAGCTGAAAATAATCATCTTCAGCCCTATTTCATCGTGAGGTCAAACACACAAAGACGTCACCGTCCCTCACGACCGTGAGCCAACTTCACATGACTGCAGCTCAGTCGTCAGTCTCTGAGCTGCGTCTTTGTCTCTGCTGCTTACTGACTGATTTACACAGAGTGAATCAGTCTCCAGGGGCCTGTGGCCTCTGTTCTGGCCCCTGGCCAGCTCCTCTGGGGGCTGAGGTCATAGAGCATGTTTGGCCTCTGTGGTGGGAAAAAATGGCGTCACTGGATGAAAAAGACAAAAAGGGATCTTAACGAGAGTCACCTCTGGGTCAGACTGAGAGCGGTTCAACAAGCGAGTCACTAAACAAACCACTGATTATTGTCGTTTCCTCCCTGTCGGGTGTCACGGCCTCAGCTCTGCGTTCAGGTGCTGACTGATGAGTCAGGTAAACACAGGTTTTACTTTGTCAGGATTAAATAAAAGCTGGTGCAATACATTTAAGTCCAAAGTCTACATTAAACTTAGGAACAAAACTGCTTTTACAGTCATGATAATCAGACAGAACTGTTGCTCGTGTGTTGTCAGACACGGTCGGTGGCTCTTTAATGACTGAAGAGGAACTATTTTGCTTTAGGGCCTCAGACGTCAGACAGGTTCAGCGTTAAGCTGGAAACCAGGCTCAGGCTTTGAATAAATGCTGATTAGATCTTAAGGAGCAGAGCAGGTGGGAGAAACAAACCACAATCACTGCTCCCACCACCTCAAAGCTTCAGCTCTGCAGCTGGAAAAGCAAAACCGAGCCGGGAACACATCAGACACGCTGCACAGAGAGATGGCCGATAAAAAGCACAACATCCCCCCACCCTGCAGGGAGAGAGACGACACCTCCACCTTCACACATCCGCTGTCACCTTCCAGTGACTGGCTGCACATAGAGACCCCCCCCCCCACACACACACACAGCTGCCTTCATGGGGCTTTTTAAGTTTTCTGTAAAGAATCATTTTTACACTGTTTCAACAGGCTTTGAGGTTTGATGTGTTACTGTCTGCAGGTCTGATCAGTCTGAAGGAGTCTGAGATAAAATCTGGAACTACAGATGAAACCAGGGCTGAAACAGAAGACACCACACCTGAAGAGCTTCCTCCATGAAGGTCAAAAAGTCAGGAGAACATGAGTCAGTGCTGTCCACAAACTAAGTCTAAATAACAAGATTCAAACACTGGTGAAAGTCACGTAACGAAAAGAACAGTCACACTAATTCAACTTAAATAAGACAAAAGAACCAAGATAATAAATGAATTCATCACAAATACGGACGAGTCAAGACAAATCAACATAAGTAATACTAAGAATAAAATACTGTACGTTCAGATAAAAGTCCAGAAGCTGGTAGATTTATCCTACAGGACACAGATTCCTGTGCAGACAGGGAGACGGTAGGAGCAACAACAGATAAACTGTGTTACAGAGATCTGTTTCCTCAGCAAACAGTGAGTCTTCATCACAGTTTAACTACAACATAAACCATAATTAATGCTCCCATGTTGCCATAAATCCAACACACTGACATGAAGTGATGATCTGTTCTGTTTTTATGTAAATAAATGTCAGATAACAACCAAACACTGCTTCTTACTTTCATTGGTTGTTCTGTAGTTGGAAAAATAACAGCTGCAACTACTGATTATGTTCCTTATCAATGAATCTGCAAACATTACATCTACTGTTAGTTATTGTTAATATATTTAACTTTAAACAGCACTGAGGAGAACTCGTGAGTTTCAGACTGAACCAGCTGAGAATGTCTCCCACTGTGTCTCTTTACATCAGCTTTATTAGCCTCACTTTGATAAAATATAGGATCATATATCAGGGAAACTGCTGGACTACATAAATACAACAGTAAATCAGAGAGGACGTTAATGCAATGAGAGAAAACAACATTTTCATGACCTGGTTCAAAGAAAGGATTCTAAGAAGAAGTTTCCTTATTTGGACTCTTTAACAGTTCACTGTCACAAATATCAGTGAGTTAAGCTGCAAACGGGATGTTTCCATTCATTCATAGACGACTTTCAGTGTCACATCACACATTACGTCGTGTTCATTGCATCTCGTGCTGCTTACACAGAAACATCTGAGGAGTCACTAACAAACGCAGCGTATACGTTTGTTTCCAGGCCTGAGTTGTGTTGGTTGTGTTTGTAATATGAAGCTGCTGCTTTTTAATGGCACATTTCTCTCTGCGTGATTATTGAACCTCAGAACAAAAATGGTGATTTTTATGCTCACTGTGAACAACAGGAGGATTTCTGCAGGTACAGAACTGTGTCTCTACATGAATGTGTGGACATGCCTGGATGTCTGCATGCTGCTGGTTGTGTGTGAGTGTCTGTGTCTGTGTGTGTGTGTGTGTGTGTGTGTCTGTGTCTGTGTGTGTGTGTGTGTCTGTGTGTGTGTGTGTGTGTGTGTGTGTGTGTCTGCTGCCAGAAGAGGAGGGAAACCACAACCAGGTAAAATTAGGTGATAAAGATGAAGCGTGTCTGTTTATCTGGGAGAGACTGATGAGCCCTTGAGATGGGAAAATCTGAGCAACGCACAAATCACCACCCTCACACACACACACACACACACACACAGACACACACACACACACACACACACACACACACACACACAGAGTAAACTGACAACTACACACACTTCACTCAGCTGCAAAATGTAACATATGTAATAAGGAGAAACACAAGATGACAACAAGATAACGCACATGAGACAAAACTCCCACAAAGACACACAACATGAGTTCAAGATCCCAACAGTCACACAACAAGACACAACACAAACAACGTTTGTCACTTGTATCTGTGTCAATGGGGGTTTTGTGCCTGTTTGGGGGGCGGAGGTCTTTTCCATGTCTCTGTCCAGAACCACATTGTCTCCATCATTGTTCAGAACGGAACCAATGAGCTCAGCGAGGAAACATGAAGCTCAGTCACCAAACGACACAAAGAACAGAGAATAAAACAGAATCAAAATGATTCAGTGCAGCAGCAACAGGTCAGTGCACGATGTGATGATGTGATGGATCCAGATGTTTCAGTCTCATTACTGAAAACCAAACACAGCCTGCAGATGGTGAAAGTACAGTGTGACAGTCTGACAGCACCAGAGATGCTATAATTCCAGATAGACAAGTCCAGACATCCACATCAACCACAACCTCATTCCAGCCAGCAACAACCCCAAGCTTCCAGATCATGTGTCAGCGCACAGGCAGCTCATTACCCGCACAAACGCCTGATAATGTCAGAATTTCTATTTTTAATCAACGTTTGGGAAAATGTCCTCATGTTTTACAGTATTTCTGCGTTTTACTGTAAAATATTTTTAACTTCTCTGTCATTTACCTCGTCGCTGTGCCTGAACCTGTGTGACCAGCAGCAGGATGAAGAAGCAGATCTTCGACCACCTGTCGTTTGGAGGCATTTTGTTAGAAATTTAAAAAAATAAATTAAATCCTTTCAGATGCTCAGAGGAGGAGTTTTCATCTCCAGCAAACCGTTTCTGCAGCTTCTGGAGAAAAGTAAGTCAGTCCACCTGCGGAGCGCCTTTACGCACAGCCGTGTCCAAAAGCGTCCCGTGCCAAATTGGAGGGATCAGTCAAGAACTTCCTCCAAGAGGTTTTCAGAGTAAAAGCTGAACTGAACATTTCCTTCAACTTAAACTCGGCCCAGTTCACATAAGTCTTACATGAAGCCTGTCAGACACTAAAACATGTTCAGAATATAATATAAAGGTTTTATCAAACAACTTTTGCTGTTAAATTACAAAACTAAAAACCAATTAATGTCATTTTTAATGTATTATGTTGAATTGTTACATTCTCACATCACATTCATTCTGCAGATACTTCACTTCGTATTTGATAGAATGTATTAATGCAGTTTAGATCACTATGTGACTCATCGTGTTACTGCAGGAACTAACTTGACATATCTGAGTTCAGCCTTATGCTTGAGGACAACATGTTTATGAGGTTTGAAGCTTCGGAAAGCTGTTCAAGCAACTATATGCAAAAAAGCTGATAAAAAAGTGAACTCATTTACAGCTGAAATGATATTTTAATATATTTCAAGCAGTCCTGAGGCGACACACACAACACACTGCAGATTAAAGAAGAAGAGATGACGGAAGCATCTTTCACCAGTGAACAGGAGAGTGGATCATCATGAGAAGACAAACAAACAGTTTAACACTGTGGGGAAAATAGCTTAAAGGTCCATTTTTATGTAACTCGACTCCACAAATCAGCAGCAGGAGTTTTTCTATACGAGACCAAAAAGTTTGACATTAATACAAACACAAAGAGTTTAACTCTTTCTGATTTGTTCAGGACACATATGTTGAGAGAGATGAGATGAGTCTGTTCTGACATGTTGTGCTGCAGTGTGGCACCTGTCTTTGGTCTGGACCAACATCTGCATTCCTCACAAACAGAAAGGCTTCTTCTGATGACAGATTCTCCAACACTGCCACCACACACACACACACACACACACACACACACACACACACACACACACACACACAGAAAGCTGCAGGATGCATGAACACTTCACCTCCTGGAAAACAAAAGGCACAAAGCTGTTTTTTTTTCCACAGCTCACTGGGCTGAATGAACGTGAGTGTGAGTCTTTGGCTGAAGGGTTTTTGTCAGAACATGTTTTCCCCAAGTCCTGAACTATAAGACTTCATAGAAAAATCCCTGCCTGTGGTGATCTGGATCCCCGTTTGAGAGTCAGTCCTGTCTGCACATGTAAACATACTGTAAATCCACTGCTCTGTTATTTCTGCACCGTCAGTCATTGTTATCCATCTCCTCTGCTGCTCTCAGCTGTCAGAGCTCAGGAAGAGTCATCTCGAAGGTAACACTTATACTGTGACCTGTAAATGAGAGCAGCGCTCGAACACATCTGTCACATCTGTCGACACTTTTCCACCTGCACAGAGAAGAACACACATGAACTCCTCCACCTGGTTTTAACCAGCCGAACTCTAAACTATAAAAAACTGAAAAACACAAATATTTAAAAACACAAATGCACCAAATTAAATTACTGAGAATGAGACACAGACTGTTTCTTTCTCTTTTTAATGACAAGTCGTTTATCTAAAAATCCACTTATTTTACAGTGTGCTTCGGACCTTTAGACCTTTCTAAGCAGATATTGCACAGTACACATATTGAAGTTGATGTTTTTGTAGTGTGCAAACGTTCAGAACACCAGTTAAAGCTGAGAAAACACTTAACACTTAAATGAGTGTGTGTGAGCTGATGGACAATGACGATCACGTTCACACAACAAGAACAATCTCAATAAATAAAATTCATAAAGTCTACCACCATTAATCTGCACTAATGGATGTGTGTAAAGACGTTTCTCAGACCTTTATTTTTCCTGACATCTAGTGGACAATAAAGGACAAGTGGAACAAATCTAAATCACAAACTTCCATAAAAAATAGACTTATAAAATGTTTCTTCTCTTCTTATGTTTATGTTTGTTTAGATCTTTCTCTCACCACACAGTAGCTTCTATAAAATAGACATAAAAAAAATGTTTGTGCAGCAGCTCAGATGATATGAGGTTGGTTTTTGATTATCACAGATGCTGCTGCGAATGCACTCAAACAGTCGTCTGATAATAAAGCTGCAAAAGACAGTTTTGTTCCCGAGCGACGAGCAGCGCTGCTCTCCAGTTATACAGAGACACAGATGATGCAGTCTGTGCAATAAAGTCTGTGTCTTTTAGAAATTCATTAGAAAGGCAGCAGTTATTCTACCACAGCTACAAACGTAGAGTTTTGGTCAAAGACATTCAGAGACAACAGGAAGCATGAATAAAGTTTCTGTTTCGTGCACAGGAAGCTTTTAAAACAATAATACTCCAGCGGTTGGCGGCTCAGTCACTGTGCTGAACAGCTGTTCTTTGGCAGAGTGTAGAATTAGCTGTTAGTATTTATTACTTTATCTCTGTAGTATCTGTCCCATCTTTGCACGAGCAGCCCAGCAGGTAGCAGATACCTGCAGTGATGAAACCTGGTAAAGTCTTTTAGTTCTGGGTCTCACTCTGCAGATCTGTTGTCTCTTTATCCGATGGTTGGTCCTGACTGGCTGTTTCTCTGTCATCTGAAGTCACTGCTGACATCACTGTGAAATGGTGCAAAGCGTTTTTATCACCAAGACTCACAGCTCTTGTTCAGTGCTGTCACAGATACTTTAATAGCTTCATTTAGATTTGGTAAAGTAACAGATTACTCACCTCTTCACCTGCTTCACCTCTTCACCTGTGTCAACTGTGTCATCTATGTCAGCTGTGTCACCTGCGTCAGGTGTGTCACCTGCGTCAGCTGCGTCACCTGTGTCAGCTGTGTCACCTGTGTCAGCTGTGTCAGCTGTGTCAGCTGCGTCAGCTGCGTCACCTGTGTCAGCTGCGTCACCTGCGTCACCTGTGTCACCTGTGTCATCTATGTCAGCTGTGTCACCTGTGTCAGCTGTGTCATCTATGTCACCTGTGTCACCTGTGTCATCTATGTCAGCTGTGTCACCTGTGTCAGCTGCGTCATCTATGTCAGCTGTGTCACCTGTGTCAGCTGCGTCAGCTGCATCATGTTTTTCATCTTCATCACCTCTGGTATCTGTGGACGCTTACAGATAACATCTCAGTCAATACAGTGATGAAACATTAGAACAGTCTTCATCAATGCAGGTGAAGGTGAACATGTGCTAAATATTTATTCAGATTCACATAAATGTAAAACAGCTGCAGAATATAATGGATTTTTCCAAAGGACTATTTTGTTCACAGTGTTCATTTTAATAAATTACATATTTTCATATCAAGTCAAAAAAGTCTAGAGCTTTGACTAATGGTGAATCTGTCAGTATTTCTATTGTTCTGTGAATAAAATGAAGAAAAAAACATTTGTTTTGTTTTGTCCATCAAAGCTCAAACATACTGACTCCGTTTTGTACCATGTATGACAAAGAAAAACCTCACTCACCAGTTTCATTAATGTTTTCCAATAACGGCTCCTTGTGGATTGACACTTGAGCCTCTGAAATAGAATCAGAGTTAAAAATAAAAAAGTTCTTATTTACTGCTTCTAACAGGTTTTAAAACATTTCTTGTTGAGTTCTTGTATTAGTGTAAATTATAGATTTGGTGAAGCTGTGGAGGAAGAAGAGTTCAGATCCTTCACTCCAGTAAAAGTACAAATACTGAAACTCATCAGTGCTTCTGTAACATTTTACTTTACGTTTTACCTCAAAATGCACAAACAGCACATAGAATACAGAACAAGTACTTCACCAGTGTAGTAAAGTGCAGAGTAAATGTACTTAATATTTCTTTCACTCACCAGTTGTGTTGTTGGAGTTGTGGTTTGATGTTTCATGATCCACTGAAGTCCTGAGTAACCTCTCTGTCAAATAATGCAGAGGGTAAATAATTTAAAGCGTCTGTGACACAGCGTGAAATCGTTTACTGCTTTCAAAACATTTCATGAAGACTAAGTATAAGTACAATGACTCAGTGAGTCGAGATCTAATCCCCACTGGAACCAGATCACAGAAACCACTTAGTTCAAGGTGAGAAAAGTTCCACAAAATGAAATAATAGTAAAATAAAGTAAAATAATATTCAGACAGTGTGTGATAATAACGCATCAAACAGGTTCCAGCTACTCCTGTCAGAGCTTGACTCACGTTGTTCATGGTTGGTTGCTGCGACGTTGTTATTTGAAGGTTTAAACATCCCTGTGTGATGTTAAAGGAATCATGGAAACCACAGTGTGAATGTTCTGTTCAGATTTATCTGATAATAAATAGTAGTTTGACAGGAAAAGTACACAGTCTGTGTACGAATACACAGCTTTTTATTCAGTCATTGCTGTGGTATCATTAAATAGTATAATAAGCAGGTGAGCTTGTGATTACATGTCAGATATTATAGTAGATATACTGCATATAGGGGATGTTAATGAAAAATTATTATTATTATTTAATCAGTCAGTTGATCTGAGAATTCCCATGTTTCTTACCTGCTCTGTGTTTCTTTCTGTACATGAAAATGAGGAAACAAACCATCAGAATCAGAATCAGTCCTGCTGATATGGAAACGATCAGAGCGACCCGTTGTCCTTCAAAGACACGAATAAAGAACATGAAACATCAGCTGCTTTACACAAACACTGGTCTGAGGCACAGCGTCGGTTAAAAACACATTACTTAAAGTAACAGTGGGAGAACTTACTGTGACCAGTAGGAAAAGCGCTGTCGACTGATTCACTGCGTTCGCTGCTGACGGGATTCTTCACCTCACAGCTGAGGCTGAACTCAGGCTCGGCCTGCTCCTAGAAATTAAGAGAAAATTAGTTTAGAAGCTGAAAAACCAAACCAAACATTCGCCTTTGGCGTGAAACACAGATTTAATGTATCTGTGATTTTATTCACAGTGAGTTTGAGAAACAGTTTTAATAATCAGAACAGTAGATTTTGCTGGAAACAAGAAAGAACTGAAACTGCTAATTAACTCATTCATTGATTCAATTCCCAAAACCTGTATCATGTTTCTACCTTTGTTATAGTGACAGTGTTGGTTTC
>JAUYWH010000352.1:0-10600 GCA_034779795.1 Ctenopoma multispine
TACATGTAACATGTTAAAACATCTACTGATAAACACGGAGTTCATCTGCACTGGTTTACTTTTTAAATGTAGTTTGAACATCTAGTTTCATTGTGAATGTTTAGTTTAATCTGTTGTTCTGTTGAATTCATATCATGTTGTATTATTACTGTGCAGCCATCACTCTGGATAAACTCTGTATGTTGCTGCAGACTTTGTGAGCTGTCACTAGGTAAGATGTGAAGTTCAGCTTGGATAAAGACCTCGATCACAAACTGATGTTAACTCAGTCTGACTCTCCTGGGTTTACATGGTTTCACTGAATCTAACATTGATCACCCTGGATAACCAGTATCACAAACAATATGATCAGATAATATCATAACATTATTTTAAAATATAAAAGTGAGATTAGTCAGTGTTTGAGCTGTTGATTTGGTAAAGCTCCAGGTTAGTGGTCTATCCCCGGACCACACATGGACACAGGAAAAACACAGAACACACTGTGGTTCTGTTCATGTTACTGTTTATAGATCAGAGTTTATGGATACTGGACATTTTCTTTTTTACTGGACAGATTAAAATGGATTTCTTTATATTTTTACTGGACTGAATTTATTCTGACAGCTGCTGACTGAAAACATCATTAGTAAGTTTCATTACATTACACATGTTATGTGATCTTTTTTTAGCTGAAAGTAACTTAATGTTAATAATATCATTAATATAATAATTAAGAACTTGAAGAACTTAATTATGATCCCCCACCACCCCAAACCCAAACATGAACATCTGAAAATGTGCTTTTCTGCACTTAATAACTGTAATAACCAAATAATCAAAATGGCGTCTGCAGCTGTTTCATGCTCTGAGGAAGAGGAAGACTCGTTACCGCGAGCTAATATAGAAAATACTAAGTCTTTAATACTACAGTAACGTTATGAATCAAAATCAGAGGTTTACCGAAACCTATAAATTTGAACTGTAACAAATCCAGAATTAAAGAGTTTTTTCTGTTTCATTCAGCTTCGTGAACAAATGTAGTTTTCAGTGAACGTCTTACCTCCAGAGACGAAACAAAGCAGCAAATGTGCGAATAAACGCACCGATAAAATCCATGTTGAAGAAGACATCGCTTCTCTTCTTTATCTGTGACTAATGAACAGTTCACTTCTTAATAAAAACTATGATTTGTAGATCAGAGTGAGTGATTTAGTTTAAGGTCAGTTTGTCGTTGTACTGGGATTGAGGCGTGTACTGAAAAACAGTTTCAGTTTCTATATCTTTGTGGATGTAGACTGCACCGGGTCATGTGACTTAAACCACAACCCAGGAACAAGAGTCTGTGACGAAACAATCTAAAAGCAAAAGCAGGAAAATACAAGTAGATCTAGTGCTGGCTGCACATCATGGGAAAGCGGACTCCTCTTTCAAAGTTGTGTTGTTTTTTCTGAAAAAAAACCTCCATGTGATCCGACCCTCTACAATGTCCTTAAAGTAAACATTGACATTGTGCCACGAGGGGGCGCCAACAATTCATGAATAAACTCTCCAGGTTCGTTATAAGATTTCTTCGCTTTGCAGACGCTTTTATCCAAAGTGACTTACAAGGAGCTAGTGCTGAGTGTCTTGTTCAAGGACACACCTGGTATGGGCTTGGAGTCTGGGCTGGAATTCAATCCTGCAACCTTCTGCATCCCAGTCTAACTCTTATCCTATTGAGCTACCAGGCCAGGTTCAGACTAACACAGTTTAACTACGTAACAAAGTATTATGAAATATTAAACCATCTTTTACCGCTTAGAGGTTCTAAACACATCACAGACTCTACAATGAACAGGATTATCACAGGATTCAAGGTGTGTTTTAGCAGCTCAATAAATAATGTGTTGTTGGCTAAAGATTCAAGATTTGAAACCCTGGGATCCTGGGAGTAATGTGAGTTATCTGATTACATAAATATGATTACGATAGTTGTCCTCCCCCCTCCTCTTTACATAAGGGAGAGGAGTTGTTCAGTTTGATGTCCGCAGGCAGAAATGATCTCCTGTGTCTCTGTGGAGCAGTTGACATAGATCAGTCTCTGGCTGAACGTGCTCCTCTGTCCAGCCAGGACAACAGCAACATAGAAAAAAACAATGAACGTCTGCACAGATGTTTGAGTCTTCACAGTCTAAATATGTGACAGATCAATAATCAAATGTCTGATTAATGTTTTACATTTATCGTTTAATCATCAAATTGACATTATGATTTTAACTAATTTCATATGAAATAATTCAGTCATATTGATGTTAAACCATTCATACATCATCTCCTTTGTAGCTGTTTTAACAGGAAACTTAAGTTGTGACTTCCAGAACAAACAGCTGCTTGAATGCTGCTAGAAAAGTTAGAAACTGTCTGTCTTGATTGTAATGTCTTGTCAAGTGGAGGTGAGGCTCTATGCTGTGGTATGTTATATTTTTGTTTGATCCTGTAGTCTGCAGAAATATCGGAAACCATCTCCTCAGAATCTGAATCTGCATTCATCTGCAGATCTAACAGGTCTGTCCTGTCCTGAATTAACGCTTCCTTGTCTAGTTCTGTAGACCTGTATAAACACTGGAGTAACGTTACTTTTTAACATTATGGGAGTTGATTTAACACCAATTATTTTGCTGTGTATGCAGCAAAACTGAAAAGGTAACCTAATAAATGGAAAATCATGCTGCAGGGCAATGTATTTTTGAATGAAAAAGAAAACAAAAAGCCCTGTAAGGAAGAATCTGGGTTATGGGCAACCGTAAAATGAACCCAACAGAGTCCTCTATGTGTGTTGTGTTTGTTGATATTTGTGCCCAATCTATGCAGAAAAGCTGGAAATTGCAGGTTAATTAAAATTTTCTTATCACTGTGTGTAATTACAAAATTCCCATAGATACATGTCAAATTACAGTAATATTCTGTATAAATATAATATAATAATTGGTATAAATATAAGATATGAATCAGACTGTTGAAACTGTACTTCACTGAGGTTTCATTTAAAAATAACTTTATGTCCTACTTGTCTTTGTAGTATTTGTTTCCATTGGTAAAAAGAAATTTGATAAATTACATGTCTGAACAACAATAAATAATCAGATAATAATAATAACAGACCTGTAACACGTCCTGCTGATGATGATATGCAGCTGTTTTGGTAACACTATAGTAACCACGTTACTGTGTACTTCTCTGCATTTATTTTGACAGTCCATTTCCTGTTTCTCCCTAACATTATTTTATCTAGTTTCACCATTAGTTCAATCATTATCTCCTGATTGATTTCCCCTGTGCTCCTGACTCCCTATAAAAGCAGCACCTCAGCCTCAGATAGTTTGACAGCTGCTTGTCATCTCTCCAGGCATTTTGTGTTCTCTCCTGAAACCTGCTGAGATCTTCTGCCTTGCTTCACCCTTGACCTGATCCCCTGAAAGACTGTAAGTTTGTTGATTTACTGATAATTGACTTTGGCCTGTTTTTTGTATTTCCGCTGCTGCCTGTCCTCTGTCGGCTCTGTCAGTCTGGACACTATGAGTTTCTATATCTCGTCTCTGTCTTTGACCCTGTCTCTGAGGATCTTCGACCTAGGCTTGACTAAAAAATATTTGATTTGTCTACTGTGTAAAACTAAACACTAAAATGTAATACGATTAAAAGATACAATTTATCATATTAGATAATTCTTGAATAATACTGAATATAAATACAAAATTTAAATACATTTTAAATTTATTTATTTTAAATTGTAAAATGAATAAACACAAATATTAATCTTTCACTGATATTGTTGCACAGATGCAACATTTGTTGTTTTATTGTTCATCAAGCTGTTGTCTTTTTAATTTCTGAAAAATGTGTGAACAGTTTAAACTATGACGAGAAGATGTTTTTCTCTTCAGTTTCCCACAACTGAATGATGTGCATGCTGTTAATAGTCTGTGGTTTTTGAATGTTTCTACTTTGTGCTCAGAGTAAAGGTGTGAATCAGCCACAAACAAACCGGAAAAAGTCACATTTTCCATCCGACAGCTTCTTGAAACCCACAGAACCACACAAGGCAAACAACAAATTAGACCAATGTTTATTGATCCTTCAGAGAAACAAGCGAGCAGAGTCCAGAAAATATGTATAAGTATAAATAAGTCAAGTTTTTGTGGACATCATAATCACTGAAAGATGAAGAATCATCTTTATTGTCATTGATTACATTTACATGTTACAATGAAATTTGACTTCTGCATTTAACCCATCTCCATCTCCTATCGGGGGGAGCAGTGAGCAGCCACAGGCTGCACAGAATGTCTCCGCTCAAGGACACACCTGGTATGGGGGAAGGGCTGGGATTCAATCCTGCCACCTTTTGCGTCCTAGTCTGATGCTTATCCCATTGAGCTACCAGGCTGCCTAAAGTATGAAAGCACCACTCAACATGTAACCTAGCATTGTGATGTTCCTGGTACTGATCCCACTGAGCACAATACAAAAAATTATAAATGTCTAAGAACAAAATTAAAACAATGTAACCTGGTGTTAGATGTTGTGAGGACTAGTTACAGGTCAGCAGGTGAACATCAACGTTTGAACTGTTGATCAGGTGTGAAGTTCGACTTCAGTGAAGAGTAGACAACCTCTTGATCTGGAGAAAACTCTGAGCACAAACACAGTCGCATATTAGTCTCGTAATAAACATCTGACAACATGATGCCTCTGCTCCCTTTATGCAGTGAGATTATTCAGCAGAAAGTTTTCTGTTGTATGTTGATTTCTGTTGTAACTTCCTAAGCACATTAACTATGTCCTGAATGCTCTGAACTTTACCACATAACAGTCTGTGTTGTCTTAAATTAGATAAAATAAGCAATTTTAACTTAAACTGTGTGTTAAGTACAAAGATGGATACAGGATATAATTAGCTTGGATTAGCATACAGACCGTCAGCATGGAGAAACTGTTAGTCTGACTGTACCTGTAGCTGCACCTCTGTGTGTGTTTGTTCTGATGTTTATTTGTCCATAACTGATGTCTTCTGTTCTCACTGCTGAGTAGATCACAGCTGGATCAGCCTCTGCAAAATAAAATACACATAACATTACTGCAGATACTTAACAGGTGTAGGTGATACCAGTACTGACAGTATATTCAGTACAAATGTTAGCTACTACTATCAGTTGTAATATATTTCTATGACAAAAAATGTCATTATTTTCAGGTACAACATTTATCCGAGGTAGGAAGTAACAAAGTACTTTTACTTCGTTACTGTACTTAAGTAGATTATTTTTTACATTTTACTTTTGTACTTCAGTACATTTCAAAACCTGTAATTTTCTACTTTTACTTAAGGGAAGTGAACTAAAATAATTTTACCTATATTTAATTTAGACAAACGGACAAACACTGGGTCACACTGCAAACACAATATCATCAGTTAATGTAGAACTTGTTATTGTGAGAAACCTCAACAGCTTCACACTGAGGTTCAATGGAATCAACAGGAAGAAGTTGTTGCTGTGGTTTTATATGTGGTGGTTTTACACTAATTTATATATTATATAATATTTTATTATTATAATCAAAGTCCGTGGCTCATTATGTCTGAATACACACAAAGACAAACACTGGGTCACAGGAGGGGTGGGATGTGGATCAGTACTGCCTTTGGATTGGCGGCGGCGTGCGTCTCAACCAGTGAGAGCATTTAGGGAGGGCCTAAGACTTCTGCAGCGTTCTGCAGGAAAAAGGAAACAGAATCTCTACCACACGGCGAAGTCGATGGAACCACAGTTATTTGAAACCACTGCAAAGTGGAATTTTTTTAACACCGGAGAACTTACTCCGACGTGCGCTCCGACGTCTGTGTGCTCATATCAGAGCTCAGCTCAGCTGTGCGCGACACAGAGATCAGAGGAGAATAAATAAACGCGACCATGTAGAGACAGAAATGACATAAAATAAATAAACATGAGGCTGTTTAGTTAGTTTAATAAAAGAATAAGGTACAGACCTGTGGTTACACAGGCTGTTCTACACTCTATTTAACTTGATTTACATTAATGTTTAAGTTGAGTTTTACAAGTAATATTTCATTTCTACTGTATCAAGGGAATACTGCTATGAAAAAAAAATCTTATTTGTTTAAAGTGTTTTAAGACTAAATATTATTGCAATTGTGTTCATATAGCAGGACTTTCAAAATAAAAGTAAAAAAAAACCTACTTTGAGTTATTATTACATTTTTCCCATAACACTTATCACGTTTCAAAAATCTTTTCAACTTCTAAAAAAAAAAACCTAACCCTCCTTACATCTTACATCTCCTCATAAAGTATCCACCATAATTTATTATTGAGTTAATTTGACAGGCTGTGCATGAAAATTTAATTGCATACAATCACAAGAAACGCATTGTACCAGATTTAACAAATAGCTAATTTCAATCTGTAGTCAAAATAACCTTTCAAATTAGCGAAATGTATGTTATCAAAACCCAGAGATGTGGCCACAATAACACTGCGTGCAGGCTGTTGCAGTCACTCTCTTTTTTGTGATGTCTTTTCCTTAATTTATTTTTCTTCTCAATGAAGCCCTGCAGGCTTTGAAGATACAGACTGGAAGAGTCTCTGTGAACCTCACAGTGAGGAGACTGATTGACTGAAAGACTGCATCACAGATTACATTAACTTCTTTATTGATACCCATGTACCCACAAAAACTATTCACTGCTTCTCCAACAACAAGCCCTGGGTCACCAAGGATATCAAATCTATACTGAACAAGAAGAAGGAGGCATTCACGTCTGGTGACAGGGAGGCAGTGAAGAGGGTCCAGAGGGTTCTGTCTGTCAGGATCAGGGAGGGGAAGGAGACCTACAGGAGGAAACTGGAACAGAGCCTCCAGCAGAACACCAGGGAGCTGTGGAGAGGCATGAGGACCATCACTGACTATAAGACCAGCAGCCAGGTGACTGAGGGGACGGTGGATCGGGCCAATTGCTTGATTCCTGTGAATAAGAATCCATGTCCCAGTGTCTTGACTACAGACTACTGGCTCTAACCTCATACATCATGAAGGAGTCCTGCCATCTTCAGAGGTTCTCTGATGACTCTGCGGTTGTAGGATGTATTCAGGGTGGAGAAATCACAGAGTACCAGGGAGTGGTGGACAACTTTGTAGACTGGTGTGAGCAAAACCATCTTCAGCTCAACACCAGTAAAACAAAGGATTAGACTAGAAGATCTAGGAATCCTGCCACCCCTCTCTCTTTCAGGGAGGAGGAGGTGGAGGTTGTGTCTGACTACAAATACTTGTACTTAGACAATAAACATGACTGACTACAAGTTTGACCGCTCTGTGTAAAAAGTATTTTAACGTCTGCAGCACCATGCTGCGGCTGTTTTATGAGTCTGTGGTGTCCAGTGTAATTTTCTTTGCTGTGGTTTGCTGGGGCAGAAGCCTAAAGGTGAAAGACACTAACAGACTGGACAAATTAATCAGGAGGGCTGGCTCAGTTCTTGGTGTGGAGCTGGATTCTCTACATGCTGTATCTGAGAGGAGGATGATAACCAAACTCCTCTCAATCCTGGACAATCCCTCCCACCCCCTACACAGTGTCCTGTACAGAGGAGCACATTCAGCCAGAGACTGATCAACATCAAGTGCTCTGCATTCCACTCCTGGACTGATATTGAACAGTTGAATCTATATTTTGATCTTCTTTGATATATCTTTTTATTATGTATCTGTTTATGTATTTCTTTTTTGTATTGTTATTTTTTACATGTATTGATGTGGGTCCTTTTATGGTTGTTGTTTTTCTTTTTCCTTTTGAACTTGGAGCAGCTGTAATAAGGCTATTTCCCTCTGAGTTTGAGTTTTAGAAATTTTGATGTATGATACTTTTTACTCTCTCATGTTCATCTCCAGCTACTGCAAGACATACCAGGAAAAAAAAGAGCCAGTTTATCTGGTATGTGGGACAGTGGCTCGTCAGGAAATGGCAGCCTCTCTCCTGAATATCTGCTGGTACATGTCTGTAACGATTCTCAGTCAATCAGGTGAAGTTGTCAGAAGGTTGAGTCATGGCAACTGGACTTCTTTCTTTAAGGTAGAGACGTTAAGAATGGCTTAAGCCAGAAGGAGCAACGCCTCAGGGCCTGAATCAGCGGTTCAAGTGGTTTGAGAGAGGAGTGAGAGAAGCTTTACATGTGCAAAAAAACAACCCCTCGTTCAACAGAGGTGGAGGCCTCAGACACAACTTATCTTCAACCTACCATGCTGCCCTTTCATCCATCCCCAGGAAAATCAGGCCCAATTCACACATCCACCAGGTTGAACACCCTTAACGACCCACTTAATGGGGGCAGGAGGAACCATCAGGGGTGGAGCTGTTACATCTACCCACACTCATCCCCTGCCTTTGTTTCACTTAACGAGCCTATTCAAGGCAGGTTTGGTGGTCACTAACCAGCTTCACTCAGATTGATAAAGTTCTGTGGATGCAGAATGAAACGTCTCTACTTTAAAGAAAGAAGTCCAGTTGCCATGACTCAATCTTCTGACGTCTGCTGGTACAGTAATGGACCTTCAGAGTCCAGAAAATGTTTCCAAGTCCAAGAACAAAAATATTAATAAAAACATTACCTCTGCTTCGTCTGATTGGCTGTTGTTGGTGACTTTTTTTATTTAATAGTTTGATGTCACTATATGTGATGTCATCTTCTTCAACTTTGACTTCACCAGCTGCAAAGAACAAAAAGAACAATATAATTTACTATATAACAGTCTTAACAGGCATTTAAACAAAGCAAATCAACTGGAATTGTTCTATATTGCCGTTAACTTTAAATCATATTTGAAATATTAACTTCATCAACACAAAAAGAGAAAATGGAAACAAAATGTATTAATTAACATTAACAGTATCACACGGAAGGATAGATGTTAAACAGCACAATGTTGTAGTAGTAGTAGTAGTAGTAGTAGTAGTAAGCAGAGGTAAGTAGAGTAGCCAAAAATTGTACTCAAGAGTACAGTTACTTCACAATAATATTACTCAAGTAGAAGTAAAAAGTAGTCCTCCAAAAATTTCTCAAGTAAGGGTAAAAAAGTACTTGATAAAAAGATTACTCAAGTAGTGAGTAACTGTTTGATCGTAATGTCTAATTTTCATTTGTTTTTTAGAAATTATGTAATCAATTCAAACCAAAATATAAAATAATGTGCAAATTCTGGTATTTCTGAATAATAAAATAAAACAAAATGGTAAAAATAAGTAACATCTTTACAAAATTACAAATTAAGGTACAAGAAACACACATTTCCAAATCTAACTTTCTCACAACATAAAGCTTTTTAAACCAGTACCTGCAGTAGCTTACGTATGTATGTTTGAACTGTGTCGTTTCTCGTGTGTTTGTGTATTCGTTCACTGTCTGCTACGTCATGTAGCACATAGACTACTGTGAAGATATCTGGAAGTTGAGTCCTGGCAACTGAATTTCTTTCTTGTTAGGTTGAAACGTTTCACTATTTATCCAAGTAGCTTCAACCTAACAAGAAATCCAGTTGTCATGAGTTTGAATTATTATGAAATATTGATTATAATTTAATTTGACATGTGTGGACTAGATTTTAATGTCTGCTCTGAATTCATACAAACATTTCACAAGGTCTGCTTTGACAGTGAGATCACTATTTTGGATTTACTCTTTGTATAAAAGAACATTTTAACAATACAGAAAAACTCACAATATTATTTTGTGAAATATCTTTCAAGTGCTGTAAATGACATCAATAAACTATGTGAGCAATCTTTATCTTATTTAAGGTTTTTGCTCAGATAATTTAGGTGGTCGCTTTTACTTTGTAATTTCCTATTAAAACTAAAGTTTTATTTTGAAAGGACGGAACGTGACGCTAAAAAGTAAACAAGGGAGAAACAGTGAAGGAAATAAAAACAAGATGTTAACTTAGACAAAACTCTGCTTATATTTAAGACGTTATGGTTTAAGTACGGTTCTGTATGATTTTAATTTGTTCTGTTGTCCTCTAGACGGCATCTCTCTGGTAGAATAAATGATAAAAAATAACGTTGAGTGTTTGTTCTTTACAAATGTACTCAAGTAAAAATAAAGTATGGTCCGGCAAACCTACTTCTAGAAGTACAATTTTTTTTAAAAAGCTACTTAAGTAAATGTAACGGAGTAAATGTAACTCGTTACTACCGACCTCTGGTAGTAGGTATCTGTCCAACTTCACCTTCAGATTTCTTCCAAACACACAGTCTCACCAGTAGAATCAGTAAAACAAAAACAACAACAGAACATGTAACAGACAACAATACAGGGAGAAGAGGAGGGGAGGAGGAAGAATGATGAACAGTAGAGGTGGATGTAGAGGGAGGTGTGGTGGAGGGTCTCCCTAAAAGACAAATTATAGAATTATTGTTGGATTATGAATCATCACATCTGTTTCTCTTAATACATACTCAAAAAGTTGAGTTAAGTTATTAATGTCCCCACCTGTGACGTAGATCCAGCTGGGTGGAGACTCTCCACGACTGCTGATGTGACACTTGTAGAGGCCTTCATCAGAC
>JAUYWH010000353.1:0-10587 GCA_034779795.1 Ctenopoma multispine
GTCTAATTGCTGCTGCTAGTGGTTCAATAAAAATTGCAAACAGTGACGGGGAGAGAGGGCATCCCTGCCTGGTGCCCTTCTTGGGACAGAAGCTGGAGGATGTTTTGTCATTAGTCCTAACACATGCTGTTGGATATTATATAATATTTTTAACCAGTTTATGAAAGAGTTTCCAAAACCGAATTTGTGTAAGGTTGCAAATGGAAATTTCCAATTAACTCTGTCGCGGTAGAGCTGTCCATCCATATAGAGTCGGTCCATGGCGATGACAGCTCGGGAGCCCTTCTGGATGAAACTGCGTCGGATCGGGAACAGAACTTTGTGTTGCTCGTGCATCTCTCTGGGGAACTGGTCGTTTACCCTAAAGTCTGTTCCTTTCAGCTCCCTGCCGAGGCTCTTCACCTCCTCCTTCTGCTTGAAGTATCCGAATTTGGCCACAATAGGACGCGGCCTCCGGGCTTCAGGCCTCTTTGCTCCCAGCCGATGTACTCTTTCAAAGCGGATTTTTTCACGGTGTCCTCCGGTAGCTTCAGGTCTGTCTTAATGAAAGTTTTAACGCGTCTTCTTCGGCAGATTCCGGGATACCTGAAAACACCATGTTATCACTCATGCTACGGGCCTGGAGATCGATGACAGTCTCTTTAATTTTTTTATTTTCTTTGTTTAGATGGGTCACAGTTAGAGTCTTGACCGAGTCCTGTAGTGAGGCGTTTTCAGCAGCCAGTGTTTCCACCTGTTGCTGGCTGAATTCCAACGATTTCTTTAAAGATTTTTATTAAGTTATTATGATTCATTCCTCTTTTGTTGATTTTAGATTTGTATAATTTAGGTGGTCGGGGAGCAGACATAACACTGAGACAGTCTCAGTGTTATAGGGGTTATAGTGTTATGTCCCTGACTGGACATATTAGCTAAGCTAGCAGACTCTCTAATCACCTGCGACTTGCCGAATACTAATTCCCTAATGTCAAACCTGCTTTAAGCCCCTATCTATGTTCCTAGATAAAATAGCGGCGCTTGCTCCAGTTGGATGAAGGCCGTCTGCTTTCAGCAGGTCAGGGCGGCCCCAGAAAGAAGGCCAGTTATCCACATAAGTCTGCTATACATCTCATCATTACCCTGACAGCGGCACCTTGTTGAACAGCAATATTAGTTGTTAAGAGTTATACGAGAGATGAAAAATGGATAATAAAAAGCGCAAAGGTGGCGCTGAAAAGGCCAGAATAAAATAAAAAAGAAAGCTCTAGAAACTAACGCGGCCAAATGGACTAAGCTGATATGATTCCCTCTCTCTGGAAACCTGCGTGTTCGTTGAAGGGAAAACCGGAGACTAACTTGTAGGTCTTAGATAAGTTTTATTCTTCAGCAAAATAAAGCAATTACAGCGCTGGGTCTAAAATGTGTCTGAGCTACGCTAATACACTAGTTCTCTCAGCACATCAAGACTGAGACCCTGGTCTGCTGACCTAGTATATAAAACATTTTACAAATATATGACCATCATTAATCATTGGCTGGTGGTGCGGGAGTTGTCTCTCTCCTATTGGATCCGGACTGTTGCTGTCCAAAGTTGTTATCCTGCTCTGTCCAGGTGTTACCCTCCTGCTTCCTGTGCCTGTCGCTCCCCGGTACTGAAAAACAAGACAAGAGAAAACTTCCCAAAGACACAGGTCAAACTGACCTTCACTCTAGAAAAACAGGTAAACATCATTAACACAAATAAAACATATTATTTCCCACACTGAGTACGTTTTTCGTTTAAACCAGCGGCAGCGAGAGTACAACAACACCTGAAGACGATGAAACGGCAGGTGTCGTGCCAAAAAGCGATTGGCCTCCCCGGGAGCGCGCACAGCCTGTTAAAGAAGTAAGTTTCCATACGACCACAGCTGCTTCTTTCGGTATTAAATCGTCTTAAAGTATAAAAACTATCCACTACATGTATCCCGAGTTAATAGTGAAGGTATGTGTCGATGAAATATGAGGGTTCGCAGAGTTTGTAACCTCGGTCGTATCCCTGCAGTAAAATGATTAGATTATGTCATGAAACTGGACTCAGACAGTTCTAATGCGATATATTAATGTATATTTATGTTGGTAAAGGTTCCTACGTCTACCTGTGTTTCACTACACGACTGATGTCAACGACATATTAATAAAGGAAATTCTTCAGTCATTTTAATGAGTCAGTGGATTTTTCCTGCTCAGAGCTGCAGTATGAACCATCTGCTGTCTTTTTCTCTGCCAGATGAGTCAGCGTGTGCAGTGCCAGGCCAGCCAGGTTGTAATTAAACAGGAAGTGACCTACATTCCCATTAAGGTGAAGATGCATATACGTTTTCAGTCTTCACTAATGAGAATTTAACATCTAAGTTTTTGATAATTAGTACTGTTTTTATTTCTTTTAAGGTAACCCAGCCATTTGAACTTATTGGTATGGACTTGATTGGAAAACTGAAAACAACATCAAAAGGAAACCAGTACATATGTGTACTGATAGATTACCTGACAAAGTGGCCAAAGGTCTATCCTCTTAAATCTAAGTGCAGCCGAAGTCACTGAGTACATTCTCAAATTCTTCTATCAGTTTGAAGCACCCAAAAGGATTCTCACTGACCAGGGAAAAGAGATTGTGAATGAAGTAAGTACAAAAACAGAAATTAGATTCAACATACGTAAAAACCAGGTTCTTATAAAAAAGTCACAATTAATGGTTGACTTTTGGTTTATAAGAGATACATATACATATATCTATCTATATCTATAGTGTATATCTGTCAGGGTCACCTCTTCCTCATGCTCTTCTCTGTCTTTTCATGTCTTTCGGTTCTCTCCCTCACCTTAGCCACGCCCCTCTCTCCACTCTCACTCCCTGATTGCCCTCAGCTGCACTTCATTTCGCATCAGCCACTCACTATTTAAGCCCCTGCACTTCCTCCTTTCGCTTGTCTATTCATACAGCCATGCCACTTGTTACTCTGCCAGTCACACGGTTAGGCCATTCTGCCATCAGTCATTTCTGTAAGTTGGTTTGGGTTTAGTCTCTTTCTGTCTTTTCTTCTTTCTTCTCTTCTTCCTATGTTCTCCCCTTTTCCTCTGATCAACCTCCCTGTCTTTAGTGTTTGTTTTCTTTTCTTTCTTTCTTGTTTGTTCTATGTTCTGTCTAATTAAAGACTCTTTTGTTTGAACCCTCTCTTGGCCTGGTTTGCGTTTGGGTCCACCTTTCACAACAACCTCACCTGACAATATCTATATTTTACTAATGCAGCCATCATATTTATTATTCCAGATAAACAAAAACGTCTGCAAAGTCCTCAACATAAAAAGGAGTTTCTGTGCACTGTACCACCCACAGACAAATGGACTTGTCGAGAGGTTGAACGGAACAATCCAGAGGTAGAATGTGCATTACATACATTATCTGTTTTCTCAAATAATTGTGGATAAAGTTGTTCTTAATATGTAAAAGCTACATTTTTGATGCAAGACATAATGGTATTTCTACAATTGTTCAGTTCAGAAACCTTTATTTATCCCAAAGTGGGCCATTTGGTTTGACAGCTGTCAAACCAAATGGCACTGTCACCAGTACAGTAATAAATAAATAACCACATCCACATCCAAACAACACGGAGACAGCTCAGCATAGGGTTACACATACTTGCCAGGTTTAAAAAAATAAAACAATACATAAATAAGCCAGCACATACTTATTAAATTACTGGGTATTTAACAGTCTGATAGCTGAAGGAATAAAAGAGTTTGAATAGCGATTTGTTTTACTCAGGGGTGCATGTTATTGCCGTCCTGATGGCCTTTGAGCAAACTCGGTGGCAAGAACATGATCAGGCTGCCTAATAATACTGACATCGGTCAAGGCAAAACTTTGGTTCTGTATGTTGATGTATTGTTATTTTTAGGACTGGTTATTAATGCATATCTTACCCTCCTGGTGAGAAACTTTAACAAGCAAAGTGCAGAAAAAATCTGTGTGTGTTGACATATTTGAGATGACTCTCATATGGGAAAAGAAGAAACCCAAAATTAAGGTAATGGACATTTATTAATTCCTTTGTCCAATCCAAAAGAAGTTTTCCATAGCATAAAATAATAACGTTGACGTTCTGTTATTGTAATTATTATGATTTTTTATTTTGTAATTTTCAATATTCCAGCTTGACCCAGTACTGTATAAGTACATTGTGGGGGTTGTGAACAAAAATCATCACTGGATTCTTGTAGTAATATGTTTTTAAACTGTTTTGGGGGGTGGGGGGTATTCACACAATAGGGTTTTTTTTTAGATTGTTCAAATCATCATCAGAAAAGAACTGTTATATTATATTTGACCATATGTATAATCATTCACATGTCAAATTCCTATGATATTTTGAAATTTATTTTATACTCCAGGATTTACAGTACTGGTCAGAAATTGTATTCATATATTTAAGTGGCCCAAAAACAGCAGGTCACACATAATGATGTTAATTACTACATGTAGGTGATGGTACCAGGAGAGAGGAGAATCCTTTTTTTAGCAAAAATAAAACACTGCCAGGAAATTACATGATAAATATTATTTTATTTTCAATTTTTGTATGGAAGAAGGAAAGCCCATCTATCAGAACAACAGCTTTGTTTTAGAGAAAAAGATAAATATCAATTGAGTGATGAGTATATAACTCTACTTGTATGTTGTCTGTATTTTAGATAATTTATGAGGCACAGAGGGCTTAATCTGTCAAGATGGGCATGTGATACACTACCTCACCCACTTCAACAAGACATTTCTTCCTGTGGGGCATTTGTATTGAAGGTATGACAGCAAGATGAAGAATACTATTTTAATGAAAGAAACAATTGATTCACTCAGGTGCATGTTGAGAATGAGGAACATGACAAAGGGCACATTCTATACCCCAAAATGGCATAGTCGTTTAATTAGTTTAGTAATTTCATGCTTCACATCACCGGAACATTTTCTTCTATTAGCTTCCATAGAAAGGACAGACGTCCAACAATGATACATTTACAGCACATACTGATACTACTGAATCAATTAAATGAACTGTGTAATGTGTTTGTGTAATTATTGAATGTGCAGTTAAAATACTCACTCTAAAAAGGGCAACCCAATAGGGTTGCTTAGCACTCATAGCTCCGTTACTTTAAGGTTTACATAAAAAAAACACTTACATACTTTTTCTGCAACAAGTAAAAGGTGTTACACTTACAGTTACAGTTGTAGGACCTTCACACAATAATTCCGATCTCGTTAATATGTGCCATTTCCTCACAGTTTGCTGAGTGCATCCTGGCTGGTTGTCAAGTGTCATTTGACAATTCAACCTCAAGCATTAATGCCACAAGAGAGCAGATTGCTGTATGTCTGCTTCTGAATACAGGTTTGACTTCTTATCCAGATTTTTTACCTTAATTATTTTGTAAGTGGCTGGAGGCAAAAGTTTCTACTCTACAATTCTAAATTGTTGTGGTCATATAAAAAGGGCATATAAAAATATATAAGTTGTTATGCACTTTGTTTTTAAGCTAACCTGAAGCAGAAAAGGGCTTCCAGGAAAAAGATATAGGCTCTAATCACATTTGGCAATGACAAAACGGTATTATACTGGTTAGACTGGTCTTGTAGAGGTGCTGAAGTGATATAAATGGACTGGATGGTTCATACTGCAGCACTGAGCAGGAAAAATCCACTGACTCATTATAATGACTGAAGAATTTCCTTTATTAATATGTCGTTGACATCAGTCGATACATGTAGTGGATAGTTTTTATACTTTAAGACGATTTAATACCGAAAGAAGCAGCTGTGGTCGTATGGAAACTGTGCGATGCGTCTTTAACAGGCTGTGCGCGCTCCCTCGGAGGGCAATCAGTTTTTGGCAGTCAATCGCTTTTTGGCACGACACACACAGAGCTAAATTCTGTCTGTGTCAGCTAGTGAAGCTACCACTAAACAAAGTGGCTCTCTGTGAATCTTTTCTTAAAGTTTGTACAAGTTACCAGGAGTTTTTTTCACTTGTCTGTTTAACGTGAAAGCTGTTAAAACTTAACAGACTCACCATCTCTGTCTGTCCCCCTCCCCTGTCGGCTCCAGTCCGCGCCCTGGTCGTAGGTGTCCTAGTTCACCTTAGTCTTCGGTAGTTGCAAATAAAAAGTGAAAAATATTAGCAAGCTGTATTGATTTTATTCACCTAGCTGCTATAGTGAACTAGGGATGGGCGATAGCAACATTTTTCCTTTCGATATGATACCAATACTTTGGGGCACTTTTTCATCGATATCGATACTTTGCCCCATAAAGGAAAATCATATAATTGCTCAATGTTCATTAACAACTTTATCGCAAGGGCAACATTAAATATGAATAAAACTCTAACATGAACATAAATACTTTCAATAAATTCTTATAAATGATAATAAAATACATAGATCAATGAATAAAAATGAATGATGAACGATCAACAAAGTGTAAATATTGCGATACCACTGTGCTAATACAAAACGCAATTTGTTTTCTCCGACGACGGTTTTAGGCATTTAAAAGCAGCACGGACGTATTTTAGACGGTCTTCATGTCACATGAATATGACAGCCTATCAGATGTCTCACTACGCAGTCACAGTCCTCGCTCCGCTGCTGCTCAGAGTGAGCTCCGACAGCAGCACCGCGGCAGCACAGACATCAGAGACAGAGAAAGAAACGTAGGGTGTGGTGCTATTTTTCACCCACGACCAAAGGTAATGCCATGTGCTCGTCTGCAATAAGGTGGTGGCACATAGCAGCAACATTAGCAACTTTCAAGCATTTAAAGACAGAGCAACCTGACACTTTTTAAGAGGCTGAATATCGCCAGGAAGTTTGATTTATAATTCACACAAGGGATGATGAAAAGTCAGAATGTGGTCAACGCCCAAATTTTCTTTCACTGTAACAATGGATTAAATTATTATTCTGTTATGGTTTATGTTTTATTATGATGTTTTACTGGTTTAATGCAGGTCCTTGAGCACTTTGTTGTCGTTCATCATTCATTTTTATTCATTGATCTATGTATTTTATTATTTATAAGAATTTATTGAAAGTATTTATGTTCATGAGTTTTATTCATATTTTATTTTGCCCTTGCAATAAAGTTGTTAATGAACATTGAGCAATCATATGATTTTCCTTTATGGGGCAAGATATCGATGAAAAAGTGCCCCAAAGTATTGGTATCGTATCGAAAGGAAAAATGTTGGTATCGCCCATCCCTACCACTAATCCAAATTTCCGAAATATCCCACAACACTTGGAGAACACAGAGAAACTCCATTCCTTTGTTTTGTCTTTTAGTGTGCCACGCTCAGGGATTGGCATCACCTGTTGCAGGAACTGGTCCCAGTCAGGTCTACGAAGTGGTAACTCTGTTTGGAAGTGGTTCCAGAACCTGGAGGCCAAACTAATTGGCATTTTAGGATAATCACGTTTTAGGAGATTTACCATAATAAATTAAAGCAGTAAACGTGGATATTATTCATTATCCTACAAAATAGTTCAGATTGTCTAAAGGAAATAAGTTAAGTGAGCTTGCAGCGGAAACATCTGAAATACGCAAAACAGTGAAAGATGTTTTGCTTTAGTCAAAGCACTGAGTGTAGTTCAAGTGAAAATAAATGCTGAATGGAGCTAAAGATAAAATTGACATTTAGCACTGAGAGGAGCTGAAATACGCTGAAATTGCAGTTACTAACACCAGATGAGCTTTCAATAAACAAAAAAAGATGAAAGCAGTTGAAGTCACAGCAGAGAGTGCATTCTCAGGTGATGAAAAAAAGATGAGGATGATATGTAATTAAGCAGAACCTGCTTGTTGATGTTTACAGAAGTAGCTAGGTTCCATTAGACCAGAACTTAAACAATGGAGCTGTCAGGGGACGCCCAAAGCAAACAGCCATAAAGACTTTTATTTCATTTTTTACAGTTTAATTCGATGCATTATTGCTTGTTTAAAACCCCAATTCCCCAAAAATTTGAGCGCTGCTTAAAACCTACATAAAAACATAATGCAATGATCTGAAAATTTTATTCAAAATAGAACATAGAAACCACATCAGCTGTTTAAACTGAGAAAATGCACCATTTTAAGAAAAATAGTAAAGTAATTTTGTGTTGATTATGTTTCAAGATGCACCAAATATTTTCAGCTGGTGAAAGGTCTGGACTGCAGGCAGGCACGTTCAGAACCTAGACTCGTTTGCTATGAAGCCATATTGTCATAGATACAGTTTAGCACTGTCCTGTTGAAATGTTAAAGACCATCAGCGGTGCAAACGTTTGAACTCAGTGCTGAGAACAAGCTGGAAAGTCCCTCTCCTCTTTAGTCTAGAGCATATATATCAAACTCAAGGCCCGCGGGCCAAATCATGACCTGTACTGACCTGTTGCTAATTAACCTAATTAGTTGCAAACTGTTCTTCCAGTTCTTCCTTGTTAGTACCACTAACCTTCTTTGAGATGTGTTACTGCCATAAATTTAACCATATGTTTTTCTTCAAATGGTGCATTTTCTCAGTTTAAACATTTGATGATTTTTTTTTTATATATAAAAATATGGGTTTCTGCTATTTGCAAATCATTGCCTTCTGTTTTACATAGATTTTACACAACATCCCAAATTGTTTGGAATTGGGTTGTAACTTTGTACATTCAGCCTGCAGTATTGTAGCATCTTGAAAGTATATTTTGTGGGAATGCTGGTTTATTCTGACAGTAAAACAGTAAAAAATATAAGTTTTCAAAACTATATTGTATACTGAATACAGATACTTAATTTCTATATTCTGAATCCTTAGATTTCATTACAGCACCCAAACAAGGCAACAAAATGTCTGGTTTTGTTTTGATTGATGGTTTGACATATGAGATAAAATGCATGTACTTGTGGTGGTAGATGTCCGGGTCTTGGCTTATGCGGTTCTGGAAGCTGATGTACAGATCATCCCAGAGACAGCCATGCAGCACCACGTATCTCATCACCCCTATCCTGTTTTTAATCTTGAAGGAGGAAACAGACACAAATCAGTGATGGTGCTTAGTCAAAGCACTAGATCTCACTTAACTAGTCAACCTCTTAGATTCAACGCTGTAAACTATCAGAGGGAAGATTTTGAAAGACAACTCAAAGTTCTTGATAGATTAAACTGGCAAATTATGGTGCAAATGTGCGCCCCTTCAGAAATCCTTGGGGTACAAATTGGGATAATGTAGGTAGACCTTTATGAAAAAATTATTAAAAAAGAAATATTTTACTAAAATGGTAGAATTATCTGACAATTGTCAATAACTGTGTACAACTTGAATGTTGACAATATGTCTCAGACATTATGTACCTCCTTTTTTAGCTGGTTCAATTCTGATTAGGGATGGGAATTGATAGGATTTTTACGATACCGATTCCATTTTTGATTCAGTTTAACAATTCGATTCTTTATCGATTCTCCTATCGATTCTTATTTTTAATAAAGGAGAACACACAGGTTGATTAGCTTAGAACTTTGTTTTATATCTTTTATAACTGCCAGCATCTGAGCCAGACAGACTCTGTCTCTCTCGTCATGACCATCTAAATGCACTGCACAGTAATAGCAGGTTTTACAATAAGGCAAATCGCGCTAACATAATATGAAATGTTAGTTGATTAGTTACCTGCCGTATTAACGGGAGAGGACATGCAAACGTTACCGCTGCTGCTGGGTTGAGATTCACTAGTCCGGAGCAGATCAAAAACACGACATTCATTTAAGGTTATCGCGTGCTTTGTGAGCAAATCCTTTTGCATATTCTTAGTGTTTCTTCCCTTTGATGAAATATCCACTTTGCAAGTATTGCAAGTTGCTCTGTTGTCATCCTTTCTCGTAAAGTATAACCAAACCTTTGAGCGTTTGTGCCGTTTAGGCGCCATGTTTCCTGCTGCGTAAATGATGCTATGCAATGTGCGACGGGAATCGATAGGGGAATCGTTTGTAAAAATGGCAAACAATTCCAAGGAATTGAAACAGTGGGATGCCCATCCCTAATTCTGATAGATTTCTCAGGTTGTAATTAGACATGAAATGAAAATAGTTGTCCTGTGTTTACGGATTGTGATGAACTTAGATGCAGCTTTGTAGACAGCAGATGATGTCACATAAGGCTGCTTTGACTTTAAAATGATCATTTAAAGGTAAGGTTTGGATTGACTATCTATTTGTACTGGATAAGCAATAAATCTTGAATATAATTCTTAACATCTTTTAACTTAGTCTTTCAATGCATGATTTATGTGTTGTTTGTGCTCTTCGGTTACTGTGACTCACTTCTATGTAGGAGTGTTCTCTGTCAGGTCTTGTGGTAGGAAATGACAGATCCAAAAAGTCCTAATTCTAATTAGGTCTAATGTCTAATTCTGTCTAATTCTTTTCTAATCTCCAAATACCTACAGAACTAATGACATTCCCATCAACCTCAGATATACCTATGTACATATGTTACTAAGCTTTGATTGGAACATTGGTAACAAAAATTAAACCTGCTAATAACAAG
>JAUYWH010000354.1:0-10579 GCA_034779795.1 Ctenopoma multispine
TGATAAAGTTCTGTGGATGCAGAATGAAACGTCTCTACTTGAAAGAAAGAAGTCCAGTTGCCATGACTCAATCTTCATATAACTGATTTGACGTGGATAAACCAGACTAAATGGTTAAAGCTTCTGACAAGCTCCAGTGAGTCCGACTCAAATTCAGATTCAAATCAAACTCTTATCTTACCCCTTTGTTATTGGCTCCTCGGATCAGAGAGAGAATCCCGTGAGCTCCAGAGACATAGTTTAGTGCCCTGCTGTGGCAGTCGTTGAGGTTTTCCAGGATTTTCTGAAGTTCAGGAATTTCTGTGAAAAAAAAGGAAATGATTTTATAATTTAAACATATGTTACAGTAATTGTTGTTTGACTTTTAATCCTTTTAAGTTAAGTAAGTAAGTTAAGTTAAGACTTTTAAGTTAATTGTTAACATATGCAAGGTTCACCTACCGGTCTCATCTGGCTTTAGACGTTTTCCTTCTAGAAACTCTGCAGAACTCACTGTGAAGACTTTGAAACAGTCATCACTGATGTGTTTCTGAAATAAAAACATGGAAGGAAGACTTGGGAGTTGTACATGTGGTACTGCTTGTGTTTAATTTGGAGTCAGTCCATAAAACTCACCTTGATCTTTTTTAGTTCATTGAATTTATCTTGGACTTCTGCCTTAGCCTTCTCACAAATCTCAGCTGCTGAACTATAAAAAAACATTTGCCTTGGATATAAATAAATCAGAATCTTGTTATTTGGCAAGACTCAATCAACACTGAAGATTTTTCCTGTTTTTCTATATAGTCAATAGTTCACCTGTTGTTTGAGATTCAGTAATTCTCTATTCAGCCAGCACTACCCCACAGGATGTGGTCTCCCTACTCCAACCACCTGAGTGCTACACCCACTCCTGTTCCCATCTCTTCATTTGTCTACATTAAAATGGCTAAATGCACAAGTTATAGCTACAATTTCCAGTTTTTTGCTGAAGAAGTTTGAAGAGGTTTGAATAGGTTTTCATACAGATAAATAAGCTTCTCTCAAAAAGAGAACTGGGCTGCTACAACGACTATTTGAAGATTGGATTTTGGAAGTCATGATCTCAGTTGCTGTACTCAGATCTTATAATTTACTAATGGTCGACTGAATGATCTTTGACATTTTTTATTAATCGGCACTGAGGGATGTCTGCGTTCAAACTGACTGACTGATTAATAAAAAAACATCTGCAGAGTTCTCCACATGTTACGCTGGGAGCATTTAACGCACATATACTGATAATTACCATACAAATGTAAACAAATTATTTGGCTGCATTAGTGTTAAGAGACTCACTGGAATATATTTTATTAGCATTTGATAAGAGCAGTGAGTGAGATCAGCAGATCTGAAAACATAGTTATAATATTTGTTTGAAGGCTCATCCAACTTCAACTCCAACTTTATTTATAAGGCACTTTACACAACCACACGTGACCAAAGTGCTGCACAGAAAATAAAACAATTAAGATCAGTTAAAAAATATATATATATACATTCAGATCAAATAAAACTAAAATAAACATCTCACAGGGTGTCGAAATGCAAAGGAGAAGAGATGGGTTTTCAAAAGAGATTTAAAAACAGATAGAAGAGAAGCCTGTATAACATGTAAGGGCAGGTCCTTCCACAATTTAGGAGCTGCAGCAGTGAAAGCGCAGTCGCCTCTAAACTTACGCTTAGCTTTTGGTACATTCATCAGGATAAAACAGGTAAAATGTGCTCATATTTATATACTAAAGCTGAGTAATAGAGGAAGCACTGACCCCTACATAAAGTGCATTACAGTAATCCAGTTGAGTGGTAATGAAGGCATGGATTACTGTCTCAAAATGCTGCTTAGAAAGAATTGGCTTTATTTTAGCCAACTGCTTAAACTGGAAAAATCACCTCTGTCTTGTTTTCGTTAAATTTTAAGAAATTATGGGGCATCCAGGCCTTAATGTCTTCAAGACACTTCAGCACATGGGAATATAGAATGTGTGTCTTTTTTCTTTAAAGGGACGTAAATCTGGTAGTCATCTGTGTAGCAATGGAAAGCTATGTCATGCTTCCTAAATATGGACACAGAGTCGACAGGAGAACAGAGGGAGATCAGCATTGGCCACTGAAAGAGCCATATCGGTCAACCACTAACCTTTGAGACTTACCCTTCAGCTGAATCTCTGATATTATCAGACATGGTACAGATGAAGTGAATCTGCTGACACTCGCCACCATTTCCCATGAGGTTAAAGACATTTTTTAAGATCTCCCAGGGTTCCTTCTCTGTTGCTGCTCGAATTATGTTACTGACAATCCAAACTGTGGAGCAATTTCCAACTTGCTGAAAGGACACAGTTCAGAGTTAATGTTTAGTGCTGTTGTCAATGGTCTCCAGAAACCCAGTGTAGTAATGTTACCTCTTTCCACATTTGATCTCTGCTCTTATTACAGTCTCCATTCCCAGGAAGATCAACAAGTATGACGTGCCGGAGAAGATCTTTATTTGGCACCCTGATGGTCACACACTTCACGAGTGGCCAATAACCCCTCTCTCTGGGTCCTTGTTCTGTTTTGGGGACATTTCTTGTGTATTTTTTAAGTTTTGTGGAAAGCTCGAGAGCCTGTAATAAATATAAAAATCTGTCCTTACAAACCTGAGACCCAAATTATACCACTCTTTCAAATGCTTCGTAATGAATAATATTTCACATACAGAATTACATATGAAAGTCTTCTTCTTTCGCTGAAGAAATTCTGGAATTTCTTTGTTGAAATATTTGTTGTTCATCAGTTGGTCAGGAGTTTTATTTTCCCATTCTTCAGCATAAAGTGCTGACATCTTCTTCACAAAGTCTTGATAATCCTCATTTTTCTCATTGTCATCTGCCTGATCTGCATTTTCCTGATTTTCCTTGACAAAATTATGCATGAACCACAACTCGTCTTTCCATTCCTAAAGAAAATAAGAATATTAAACCAACCAAGAATATTAAATCAACACGTAATGACATGAAGTATTACCAATCAATATTACCACATAGTAACATTTATGTAGTCAACTGAACATAAACATGCTAATTTTACCTCCTCTGGAATGAACTCAATCTCTGCCTCATAATTCAAGTTCTCAATGTTAGCCTCTACTTTTATCATGACTGAGGTACAGGCATGGATTGTACCAGTGGGCAAAAGATTCTTCTCCCCAATGATGGCGTTTATCAGTGAGCTCTTTCCAGCCCCAGTTCTACCAAAGACACCAACCAGCTCCTTCTTGTTCGTCTCCAATTCATTGACTTTAGTCCTGTTTGGTATAAATATGGATTAATACAGAAACAGAACTCAACATACAGTACATTAATGTTCACAATACCCCCACTATTCTTTTTCAGTTTTATGAACATGTCTTTAACCTTAACGTCTGCAGGCATTTCAAACCAATTGTACAACAGCATTCTGATTACTCTTTTAGATTTAATTTCAATTCAGTTCAGTTTATTTATATAAACGCCAAATTACCGAATATTGTAATATTGTAAAGTATATACAGAGCAATGCAGAAAACCCAACAGTCCCACTTGAGAAGCTAATGTAGGAGAAATACGATCTCTCTTGTTAATTCCTGTCAGAAGCTGCAGCATTCTGGATTAGGTTTTAATGAGTCCTATGAACAGTAAATTGCAGTAATCAAGTCTAGAAGTAACAAATGCATGCACTAGAAGCAGAGGCTATTCGTTGAGATCGGGAGGGACGGTCTGACAAAATAAAAATTCTGTTGACTGATATGTCCAGAATGATGGTATTGCAAGATGAATTACTGTATAGCATGAATATCCATGAAGAGCATCCTCGCATGACTCTTCCAGTTTTCAAAATGACTCACTGTGACATCACGGGAAACAGGAAGTAGTACCTAGCAATAGCTCGCGGCATGTGATGTTGAAATACTGCTCTCTTCTGGAGGCTCTTTGTTTATACGGCGCACAGACTGTACGTTAGCATTTTTACTCGCTAGCATAAAGTTAGCATGCCAGCTCCTAGCTAGTTTCATTGTTGTTGCTCCATTTATTGTGGTGTTTCACTGGCATTTATATTTGGTGTTCAACCTACCTGTTGGAAATATATATGTGTATTTGATTTATGTCCTTCTTATGGAGATATATCTTTTTCTCTTTAGTTTTTACTCCATCCATCCATCCATCTCTGTCTGTCTGCCTTACATTTGAGTGGAACTACATACATGTTATAGCCTGGATGCCCCTTCACATCTGCCGTGGGCTGTTGTCCATGAGGTTGCCCACCGTCTTCCTCCTGTAGATTTCCTTGGCATGTTGAATGCCACTCCTCACACTGGCTCTTGTCCTGGAGGTCAAATTGTGAGCTCTAACTCCACAGTTAGCCGCAGTAGCTTCTGCCACATCAGGAGGGGGGATGATACAGGCTCAGATGTTCTGGGAATAATCTCTCAGATCCCTAATCTGGTAGCCACTTCTTTCACAGTGACAGATAGTTTGGGGGTGGGGTGTATCTATTGTCTTTTGGACACAGGATCTGGTCTACTTGTGGTTCCTAGAGTCTCCAAATGCAGACTGGGAGGTCGAGCCTTTAGCTATCAAGCTCCTCTCCCGTGGAACCAGCTCCTAATCCAGGTTCGGGAGGCAGACACCCTCTCTACCTTTAAGACCAGGCTTAAAACTTTCCTTTTTGATAAAGCTTGTAGTTAGAGATGGATCAGGTGACTCTGAACCATTTCTTAGTTATGCTGCTATAGGTTTAGTCTGCTGGGGGACCCTATATCACACTGATGCCATCATTGCATATGATTAACTTTGTTTCTTCTCTCTTCCCTAGTTGTGCTTCGTCCTCTCTCTCCCTCTCTCTTTCTCTCTCTATATCTTTCCCTATCTGTTGCTTAAGTGCTTGCTCAAGTGGGACTGTTGGGTTTTCTACATTATTCTGTATATATTTATATAATGAGTAAGGTCTTAAGCTTTACTCTGTAAAGTGCCTTGAGATGACTTAAGTTGAATTGAATTGAATGTGGCCAATGGATCAGAGATCCCATGTATAGGCTACGTAAGATACAGCCTATATATGGGATCTCTGATCGATGTGGCATCAGGTTCTGGGCAAAGTTATTCCCCAGCAAGGTCTTCTAATCATCAAAGATCCCCCTTCCCCAGAGGTCACAGGCCCCCTTCAGGAGTTCTGGGTGCTTGTTATGAGTTTTTAACCATCGTGGCTCACCAAGACAGGATTAGCTCAGATTAGAGTGTTAGAGGGGGTTATAGTATCTGTTTTGATATGTAGTGATATGAGAGCATGTTTTAGTTTTTTTAATTTAAAAATGTAGTAACTTCTACAGTCATGACGGAAATTATTGGCACCCCTGGAATCTTTACAGAAAATGCACCATTTCCCCATGTGTCCTCAGACAAATCTCTGCTTTCTTTCTGTTCTCCATGCTTAGTGTGACACACACAACAGAAAGGTTGAGTAAACTTATTTGCTAATTGCTGTACTGCCAGCACCTGTTTCTTGCCACAGGTGAGTTAAAACATTACACTGTGTGCTTGAAATAAAGCAATTTACAAGCAATTTTAAAGAGGTGCCAATATGATGTCAAATTTGGATTTTCTTTTTTTGTGTTGATCCAATGCACATAAAGGAAATAAATGTGTATACCAAAACATTTGTAATTGCAACAATTTTTGGGGAGAAATGGTGCATTGTCTGGACAAATTCCATGAGTGCCAATAATTTCAAGCCATGACTGTATACTGTGTGTACATCAGGACCGGATAAGGACTGAGTACACCTAAGACTGTTTTAATAACTCCTCTTCTGCTACTACTGACTGTGGCACAGATGGAGGGAGGAGACAGGAAGGGAAGGTGCACACAATGAGTTAGCATCCACAACGACAGAACTGGGTTGAGACTTTGGGGCAACGGATCAGGACACACACCTACAGGTGCAACAGTAGGGTCTCGATTCACAATAATGCTGGGCGTAGAGGAAGCTGCTAGGATTGGGGTAACAACTTTAGTTAATATTTCTTACATAATTATATATTTCTTATATATTTCATTTTATTTTATTTCTCCTTTTAAGATAGTTTATATATTTTGTTCTATTTTATTTTGTTTTATTTAAATTGCTAATGTTTCTTTTACAATTATAAGCTTGTTAAGGTCTTGACCGGTCGCTTAAGCATTTCACTGCATATCGTACTGTGTATGAGTGTGTATGTGACAAATAAAATTTGAATTTGAAATTTGAACGAGGATCCAGAATGACACTGGAGCAGGAGTGACCATTCAATGTGCAAAGTAGAATAAGTAAAGGGAAGTGTCCTGATGTCTGTTTGTGCGTGTTGGTGTGTAGCTGAGTACAGTAAGTTACAATAAAGTTTGGATTGGAGCTAGAGCAGACAAGACTAGAAAACTTACACGTGTAATACTTACTGAAGAAAGTTAATGACTCTTGTCACTTCTTGTTCTTTTAGGCTGTTCTCGACATTTTCCATTATTTTCTTTACTTTACCCAGAACTGATTCTGTTAGAATAAAAGTACAAATTAATTCAGAGTTTTCCAAGGTGAGCTGTCCCCGGTCCTACATCCCAAAGGTTAAAAGATTCAAGATTCAACACAACTAGAACTGCAAGCAGTTAGGAAAGGGTTCCAAGCAAGTGAGGTGCACGTCGCCCCATTCTCCTCAAAATCCCTCGTAAAGCATACATCTAAAAACATTACGGAATAACAAGGGAGGATAGGTATATTCAAAATGAAAATAAACAGAACTTGAACCTGCCGTGAGGAGTGTTGGAGACACAGACTAACTGTACGATTTTAACGTCCTTGTTGCATGTGAGATTGACCCAGTTGCAGAGTGAACAGCAACAGGTTAGAAAGACAAGAAAATTTCCCGCAATAAAAAAACTGTAGAGAAACAATATGGTTCCATGCTCTGCTGGAGGCATGGAAGCAGCCGCTTTCCCTCACCTCCGCTAGCTTGGACCTCTAAAAAGTGGTTTCTTGGCTGCTCTCCTTTTACAAGGAGGTTCCTGATCAGGTTTTTTTGGTCTTTGAAAGGATCAACTTCAGCATCCAGGTGAAGCTCCTAGATGCTGAGTAAGGTCCTTGCTGGACTTCGTGTGGTGGTGAATGCATGAAGCATAAATATGATTCACTGCAGCTCAGAAAACCTTTACCTGTTCAAACTGAATCTAAAGTAATCAGTATGAAATGGTCCCACAGAAACAGACAGTTGCTACTGAAGCACAGTGGTGTTGTGTAAAGACTCGTGTAGATTGGTTCAGTAAAAAATGTCAGTACCTGACTTTGTGTCTTTGACAGTCTTACTCCTTTTTTTAGCTGGCGACTGACAGTTACTTGACTCCTGAGGCTCCAACATTCTCTTCTGTGTTTCTTTTGAAATAAATTACATGTCTGTGTTAACAATATTTAATAATGTTGTCTCACTATTATATGTTTAAACAAAGATGTCATCAGTTAAAGAGTTATTATTCATTGTGCATCTCACCTGTGTGATCTGAGTTGCTGGTGCAAGGCTGAACCTGAAGATGAACATTAACAACTAATTAATAAAACAGGAAATGAAGAAGACATTTTATTCAGATATTTCTATCAGAGTCCTCCTCTCCTCCTTTTCTCTCTGTCCACTTTATGACATCATTGCATATTATTAACTTTGTTTGTTATCTATGTATCTTCTTCTGCTGTTCACACCCACAAACCCACAAAAGGATTTTAACCACTTAACTTAGCTGGAACTTCAGGTTTCCTTCATGACTCATGTCACAACAACTGAGGTATTTATAAAACTCAGTAAAATCTCCAATTATTAGTCATAAAGACATTTAGCTTGGAGCACCATCACCATGAGACCAGATACAGATTGTGTAAAGTATTTTCACCGTGAGGAACATTACCTTCCACAACTTGTATTTCTCCATGAATTCCAACCTGGGCCCCATCAATGGAATCAGCTCTTTAATGTTATCATCTCTGAGAAGTTTAAAACTTTGCTCATTAATGGCTTGTTCTGGAATAAAAACATATTCAGACAGTTGATTATAAACTAGAATTATATTAAGATGTCTGTCGACACATTTCATACAGAGAGACACACTACATGTGGGGCACAGATGTAAATTTTATAGAGCTGCTAGACTGGCTGCATCAACTGAATGTAAATGTATTTTTGATAGTCATCATTTTTCAGTCCGGGTTTCAGTGCTGCTTGTTCTGAGAACAAACATCAACTGTCTGGGCGTCTTTTCAGCCAAATGTCTGATGAACTGTGGTGGAAAGTCGAGCTCCATGTCTTCACTTACAGCAAAGAAACACAGTAATACTTTACCTTTAAAGCTCTTGATGTGCTCACTGAGGCCCCATTCAGTCAGTATCTTACAAACAAAATCTTCCATGTCCAACAGCAGCAACTGGAAGATAAATGAATAATCCTAAAGTTTTAAAGACAGAGCTGTGTCTACTGTACATGCAGAGATTCATGAAGGAACACATCATCTCTTCCTCTCCTTCCTTTTCTACTTTTGGAAGTTATTAAATTTAAACCACTTTTCATTTCTGCTGTAAAATGTATGAACACACAATAAACACGATGCATTTGGTTAAATGTAATTTATATTATTTCATTTTAATTTCTAAATCCACAGTTAAACTGAATACACTAATCATGAAGGAAAGATGTGATCAGACAGGTTCCAAACACCTAACTAAAAGAAACTAACAAAATTAAATTATTTCATCACAGCTCAGGATCTACACTGTTCAGACTTAATTGAAGTAAACTCAGTGTTTCCCCTTGATAGTTCTGTAAGGAGCCAGATCACAGCAGAAGTCATTAAGGTTCCCTCTCCCATAGAACAGGTCTGTACCTTGTTCTTTTATTAAACTAACTAAACAGCCTCATGTTATCTTATGTCATTTCTGTCTTTACATGGTCACATTTTAAATTCTCCGCTGCTCTCTGTACTAGCTCCCCAGGCTCCCCCTGTGGCATATTATAATGATTATGATTATCCTTGTTATTATAATCGTTATTATTATTATCCTTAGGAATATCCTCAACTTCTCTGTATCGCGCACGGCGGAGTTCCGTCGCGATGAGCGTGCACACATACAGGCGAGTACAGGAAGCGTGCGTCGGACAATATGTGTGGTCAACTCTCCTGAAAGACATCTGCATCAAAAGTCCAGCCCCCTCCGGACCGCAGAGAGGAAACCCCCCCTGGTAAGTAATTACATGTAAATACAATAGATAAAATATAGTTTTGAGAGAATGAACACGGGGTTATTTCAGTTTGCCTTTAACTTTAGAAATGTTCTGGTAAATCCGGTCCGTTTCCAGAGTCTCCAGTTTGCCGGTCCGGTTCTACAGACATGTTCCGATGTCTTTTCAAGGACCATGTAGTGTATAGAGGTGTACTTACATCCAGTCTGTTCCTGCAGAAACTTGACTGGTCTGGTTCTCGATCTTCCTGTTCCTTCTCTTCCTTTGTCTCCACCCCCAGTGTCCTCTGTTCCCTGTCTGGACCCCACCCTGTACCGATCACACCAACCACGAGAAAATGTCATTTACAACACATCTTCCTGATCCCACAGCAGCATCTGGTTCTGTTCTGTACTTATCAGAACTTTTTCTGTGGACCAATTCATCCACTGTGTAGAACACAGCGTCTTAAAGACAGAATCAGATCATTTAGTGCCTCACAGCTGAAACATGGGGGGGGGTGAATAATCAAATGCACACACTGAGATAACAACACAGGAAGAAATATTCAAACTCTTCAAGTGTGTAAAAAGAGTCCCGAGTCGGGTCAGAACATAAAGTGAGTGTAAAAAATGGCGGATCCACAAATCACGCCTGAAACAATGAGAACAGGACAAAAAGTAGGAAAAGAACAAACATACAAACACTGCAGACGGAGAGAAAGAGGACAGGAATTAAACATAAACAATACGAACCTACATTCACGAAGCTAATTAAGTATAATTACAAAAGAGACTAAAGGTAGTGATGTTAAGCTCGAAGCGGACGGTTCGACTCAGTATCGACCTTTTGAAGCAGAAGTATCACGGCTGTTTTTCCAATGCCTCGCTTCACCTCGCGACAAATCACGTGACCATCCCAAATGAATCTTCATTGCGTCACAGACGTATCAAGATTTGGTTTGTGATGTCAGGTGTTCTTCTCATCCTGCTGATTCAGATTCTATTTTAAAGGGATCAGATTTAATAATACAGCATACAGTGATCAAGCATGTAGACGCTTTTATTCTGAGGTATGTGTCATCTTGATCTCAGATTTATTTCACCCACTGAAATGTAATATCAACTATTTGGCCAGCAGATGGCGACATTTCTAACTGTGTCAAATACTTTGAACCTTGAACCATTTATAACACTATTGCTTCATATTGATTCAGTGGTTCAGAAAGCTTCGCTTTCTCCATCAATTCAATTCAATTCAATTCAACTTTATTTATATAGCGCCAATTTACAACATAAGTCATCTCAGGGCACTTTA
>JAUYWH010000355.1:0-10570 GCA_034779795.1 Ctenopoma multispine
AACATAGCTCGGAGGATCACTAGACCACGCAAGCCCTTCCGCCACGACAAGGCCTCGATCCCAGAAGGGATCGAGGCCTCCTCCTGTAATGATCTTCAATTCAGTTTTATGTCCCTGTTTGCACTATTTCATTAAAGACTCTGAACCCTCTCTTGTCCGGTCTGCCTTTGGGTCCACCATTTTGTACATTTCCTCACTTTCCCTCTGCACCTTGTCTACCTCCCTGTCTTTAGTGTTTATTTTTGTTAATTTACTTTTGTGGATAAAAAGGCAAAGAGCTCCGGTTTCATCACATTAATACACAACAGTTTCACTGGCTGCTGGACATTGAAACAGTTCACACCGTTCAATCACACAGATAACAGTTAATGTAGTCATCATTATGATAAATCAGGGGTATAAAATGCTATTTATGTTGTTGCACACTTTCATTTTATTGCAACAAAAAAATCTACAACTGATTCCTGCTTGTAATCCAGCGACATGTAGAAAGTAAAATTTCTACATCAACATAGAAAATATTGAAAGATATTTCCCAGGTTTGTAGTCAGATATTACAACTACACCAGTATTTGAAGGTTGTAATCGGGTACGAACCAGTCAGGTTACATAATACATTTATAGGTACACCTGGTCAATCTAATGCAATACAGCAGCTCTGCTGCAGATTCTACTTTTACAAAGATTATGTCTCTGTTTTAAGTGGAAACTGGCAGAAAGGTGATAATTCTACTATATGTTTATGATGGAGTCCTACTGGAGTGCATTATATTAAAAGGGGGTTCTAATGTTTTGGTTCTCACATTTCAATAAATGAAGCAGCCAAAACATTAGAAACACCTTTTAATGGACATTAAAGATGATTTGACCTTGGACTGGACTGTTATGAGAGTATACTGCCAGTTGTTAAAGCTTAACTCAGCTAACCAGCTGTGGATCAGTGTTCCTCTGTCCTCATATTTCAGCAGAAACGAGAAGGGTGTCAGAGTGTGGTTGTTTGGAGGAATGGTGGACCCAAACGCAGACCAGCACAAGAGAGGGTTCAAACAAAAGAGTCTTTAAAAAACAGAACATAGGACAAAACAAGGAAGTAAACTGAACACAAAATCACTCCATGAAGAGGCAAATATCACACGAAAAACGACAGGGAGGTTGAGCAAAGGAAAGGGAAGAACATAGGAAGAAAAGACAGAGGAAGAAACGAAGAACCCAAACCAAGTTACTGGAGTAAAGAGACTAAAGGAATGGCTGGCTGAAGACCGGGTGACTGGCATGAAAACAGGTGACATGCATGAATGAACTGACAAGGGAAAGTAGGAAGTGCAGGGGTTTAAATAGTGAGGGGTTGATGGGAAATTAAGTGCAGCTGAGGGCAATCAGGGAGTGAGAGTGAAGAGAGGGCGTGGCTAAGGTGAGGGAGGAGCAGAAAGACATGGAAAAAGAGACAAACAAAGGGGAAGACATGACACTGACTAAGGGTTAGATTCTGTTGAACTGCAAACCCAGTTCTCACCTGGTGTTTCCTGCCTGGAGGTGTCTTTGTCTTTGTCACTCCTCCTCGTTACAGAAAATATTTCATATCATCTAATTCATTCAGTCGTTTACATCATTTCATGTGTTGGTTTGTGACTAAATACAATAAAGATAAATACAAATGACAACAAATGAATTTAACATTTACCACAAACAAATGTGCAAAAATCGCCAGCGAGACTGAATCCAAAACAGTCCCTGTTAAATCGAAAGAGATATTTGATCTTTTCTGTGTGAAATCAAACTAAAGAGAAAGTGCACCGAATTTAGAAACTGATCCACAGATTTAGGTCAGAGAAAACATGACAAGTGAAAAGTCCGACTGGCAAGTAATTTCTCTCTGGCCTTGTTTCAGTGGTTGTAGTACTAGTAGTAGTAGTAGTAGTAGTAGTAGTACAAGTAGTAGTAGTAGTAGTAGTAAGACTGTCCTGAATGGCCAAACTCAATACAGCTGAAATAAAAGTGTGGACTGGACTTCTTTCTTTAAACCAGACTTTTACATAATAGTTTCCACTGAAATAAATTTTACATAAAGCTGAAGTGGCACTCGCCTAAAGTGTGCTGTCAACTGAAGGACATTAGTTTGTCTGACAGCAGGGAGACAATATGGAAATGTCAGTGTGTCAGTATAAATGATGTGCTGAACTGTGCCTATCAATTCTTTTACTGATCTCTTTGCAGTTTTAATGCTGCAAAGTCAACTTTTACAGCATTAAGAGATGTGTGCAGAGTTGGAAGCTTTGTCTAATATCTGCAAATGTTAAGGTTTAAATGGGGGTTTGGGGAGTCGTGGTCTGACAACCCTCCACTGACTCCACAACTGTAAAGGAAGAGTGACAGATCCCGGTCCGTGAGGGTCACTGTCCTGCTTATTACCAACCATCCCTGCATTTACACCTTCTGATTGACTGAACATTTAGTTGAGTATTTAGTATAGTTAAGAAACACAAGCTTATCTATTAAAATATCATATATATCAGTCCAAACATTTCTCCCTAAATAAGTGCGACAAATATGTGTATACCAGTGTCTCTCTACAGGGGAGAGGTTTTCTGTGAGCAGGTCCTTTTTTTATTTCAACAAAACACAAAAGAAGAAGCAGACTGAAAAGCAAATGACATATGCTGCAGCTAGATTTCAATGCAAGTGTAAAAAAATTTAATGATAAAATTGCTGTAGATATACATGATACACAAACATGTACAAAACATACAACAGACTACTGGAATAAATTAGACCAGTAATGCATTTAAATAATCTGCTAAAAAGTGACTTTACATCTATATACACAGAATGACAGGGATTCCCTAATTTATTTGGTCAACTTGCCTGTGCCAGTCATCCTCTGACTATGATAAATAAACTGAATTAATTTAACTAAGCAACTGTGAGCTGCAACGTTTGTGCTTGCTGATGTAGGTCTAGCACAAAGATCTTAGACATGGCGGCCAGGAAGGGTTTGTGTGTCCAAGATGTTTCACTCTCAGGACATGAGGGAACCCTCTCCTACAGTGGACAGAATAATAGAAACACCTGTCAGTATGACACAATACAGTTCAAAGCTGCACAGACTGCATCATCACAATGACCACAGAGTCGTTAAAGTCATTAAAAACATCTAGAGAATATATCAATTAATGCATTTAATATTAAAAGTGATGGACAATATCTAAAGACTAAAGAATATAAAAGAATATAGTTTCATAACTCCTTCTTCTTGCTTGGTGTCTTTCCCAATAAAGTTATTTATTTCTGCCTACCACTGATATTTCTCTATGCAACTGAAGACAGAAGAGAACATGAGGAGGTGCAATAATTAGTTTATTTCAGTGCCAGCTCCTCTTACAAACAGCAAAAACAGGAACACTTCACCATTAAGTTTTAATACATACAAGAAGAAAGATGGACAACTGCAACTTAGTCTAAATTACTGTTAAGTACCCAACAACATCACTTTTTCTTTCACGTAAGTAAAGTGAAGCAATTAAAGTCCGTGCTCCCAGTTTCAGACTATGAAGGGTTACTGAGGTACATTCTGAGGCTCAACCTGACTGCTGCTAAGTTACAGTAATTATATGACTGATGGTAACACTGGGTGTACATTCAAACACCTACCATCTCAGCTCCTCTAAAGATCAGGAGTGGACCAGCGTTTCCTAAAAATGTAGCAAAGCAGCCCAATTATGATGAAGAAGGCGAGGATGATGATCAGGCTAACAATACTGGTCGGCAGTCCGGCGTGGTCATCTGTCAAACATGGAGGAAACAACAGACAGCAGCAATGAAACATGAGAAAGACAGAGCTCAAAGTTAAGACCTGACACCACTTCATGGTGTTTTTTATTCTTGGTGTTACAGAGCTCAGTTAGAAGACACAACATGATCACAAAGAGATAAATAACAACTGATAATCTGTGGACTTTCTGAAACAGAAACAGAATATTCAGATACTTAACTTACTGAAAACTAGGTGTATTTGCAAAATAAAAAAAACATTTGTCTGCAATGTACAAATCAAACGAGAACAATTATAATAGTTCAGCACAACTAATGTTACAAGTGGTTCTTCTAAATACAACATAAATGCACCTTTACCAAGTCATAAGCTTTAGCAGAAAAAAAAGAAGCTATCAATCTGTCTGCAGCCAGAAGAGACAGGTGGAGGAAACACTGAGGTTCAGTTTGCACAGTAACTTGTTACTACTGTCTGCTGTGTGTGACGCTCTGAGGCCATCCGACAAGAAAAGTGTGTAAAAATGAAACAAAGTGAACCTCACCATCAGCGAGTGGAGGGCAGTCTGTAAGAGAGAACCCATCGTAGTTCATCATCACGGTTGTTGGAGGCAGGGAAAGTTAGAAAGACAAAGAAGAGACCTATTTTCTGGTCATTCTCATTACAATTACATTTGTAACTGGAATAAAAACTGGATCAGCTTCTCACCGCTCTTTACTGTGTTGACGGTGACTCCTAAACCCTCCATCACCATTCTTGCAGAGTTCGTCAGGTTAAAACACACCGCATACACGTCTGGCTGAGAACGACAGACCAGGCAAGGGGAGTGAGGTCCGGAGGAGGAGGAACAGAGAGGCAGGGGGGTCTGCAGATTGTCTCTCCTCCACAGGTCCCCACTGTGAAAGTTGTCATCATAAAGCAAGGTGGCGTTGAGAGCATTCTGGTCAGATGTTTTGAAGCAGTCCATCCTGCACTGTAAAAAAAATAAGTTGCCATTAGTACAATACAGTAAATCTGTTTATTAGTCCTGTAACAACGTGTCTTGGGGCTTCTGGGTATTTTACAGATGACCATATGAAGATCATTTCTCTAGTTATAAGTTAGAACTTCTGCTTTTTGTTTGTCATGTTGATGGTTTTGAATTTCACATTGCATCTTGGTTATGTAAGCAGTTATTAGATGAAGACATTTCACACCAGGTGGTTGCAGCATTAGTGGTCTTCGTCTTTGTTCAGGCTATAAGGTCATTTACTGTGGTGTGCTGTGCTGCTTGTATAGGTGTTAATGTGCTGTTGCAGAGTAAGAAAAGCTGTCTCCCTGATTTTCTTTCTGTGTGTTGAAGTGAGGTGCAGAGTGGGGAAGTATAATGTACATTTTCCACTTTGGGCTGTGCTGACAAAGAAACCTGTTGTTGAAAGTAATGATACAATTAAGATTAAGTAGGAACAGAAATGAAGCAACGGAACTCAAGTGCAGAGATTCATGCACAAGCTAAAGAAGAAGTACTGCAAAAAAATCATCACAGCTTATTTAGACACATGTCAGGAGCCTGGCAGCCGACAGAATGAAGACACACATTTCTTTGTGATTACAAACACATTTAAACTGGTCTCAGTCGAGCTGTGGTTCACACGACCACCGCCCTTACTCATCTGCACCAAAATGGAGGATCAGAGAAACGAGCTCTGGGCCGAGCAGCACAGACACAGTAACTTACTAAATGGCTGTAGGACACCAACACAGAGGCGTCTTCCTCCACGTGAAAATACTGTACCTGTCAGAACAACAAGTTGGTGACTCACGTGTGGTTTCTGTTTATAATTCCACCGTCTGGTTTGGAGCAAGTTCAGTTCCGGATTCATTCAGGTGCCACGTGATTACGTCACTGACGTCATGACGTCACAAAAATTCAAGATTCAAAAAACTTTATTAATCCCAGAGGGAAATTGTTTTGCCTCGTTACAGTCGCTCTCAGTTCAAAAAAAGGAAAAGAGAAGAACCACAACCATCAGTCTCTGGCTGAACATGCTCCTCTGTCCAGCCAGGACACCTAGAGGGTCCAGCTCCACACCCAGAACTGAACCAGTCCTCCTGATTAACTTGTCCAGTCTGTTGGTTTCGGCCACCTTCAAGCTGCTGCTCCAGCAAACCACTCAAAGAAAGTGACAGTGAACACCACAGACTCAGAAAACATCAGCAGCATGGTGCTGCAGACGTTAAAGGATCTGAGCCTCCTCAGAAAATACAGCCGGCTCTGAGCCTTTTTCTACAGAGCAGTCGTGTATGTAGAGACCATGTCCAACTGTAAACCCAAATATTTATACTCCGACACAATCTCCAGAAGAGAGGCGTGACAGGACCCCCAGATTTCCTGAAGCTCCTTTGTTTTACTGATGTTGAGCTGGAGATGGTTTTGCTCACACCAGTCCACAGAGTTGTTCACCACTCCCTGGTACTCTGTGGTGTCTCCACCCTTAATACATCCTACAACCACAGAGTCAACAGAGAACTTCTGATGGTGGCAGGAGTCTGAGTTGTACCTGAAGTCTGAGGTGTACAGGATGAAGAGGAACGCAGACAGTACCGCCCCCTGTGGAGCACCTGTGCTGCAGACCACAGTGTCAGACACACAGTTCTGCAGACAGGCGTACTGGGGGCGGCCAGTGAGGTAGTCCATGATCCAGGAAATCATGGGAGGGTCAACCAGCATGTTTTTTAATTTCTCCCCCAGCAGTGCAGGCTGGATGGTGTTAAATGCACTGGAGAAGTCAAAAAACATAATCCTCACTGAGCTCCCAGGTTTGTCCAGATGGATGATGGCATCATCTACACCTATGTGGAGCTGGTAGACAAACTGGAGGGGGTCGAGCGATGATTTGACCAGAGGTCGGTGGGAGTCCAGGACCAGTCTCTCAAAGGCCTGAGGTCAGAGCCACTGGTCTGTGGTCAGTTAGGGCAGTGGGACGTGGTTTTTCATTAATGGGAACCAGGCACGACTTTTTTCACGACCCCACTGAGCTGGGGGGCACAGGCTTTGAGCACCCTGGAGCGGACTCCCTCTGGCCCCGCAGCTGTTGTAAAGATGAGGTGGGGGTGGTTCTGAGGCTCAATGTGGAATCTATTGAAAAAATCATGATCCACGGTGGCCCCAGTCACCTGGCTGCTGGTCTTATAGCCTCAGGCTGCTTATGCATACAGGGATGTTGTTCTGTGTTTTTACTGCCTCTTTGTGTACATAGATATCTTTTCTTGTTCTTATATCCTTCTTTTACTTAAGAGCTCTGTAACACCAACATTTCTCATTCGTGGGATAATAAAGCTTTAGTCTATTCTCTTCTATTCTAAAGGCAAAGTACTGGCAGTACACTTAGTTTCCTTTAGGTATACTACAAAGAAACTTTTCTATATACTTTTAGTTCACTGTGAATGTACTAATATACTTTCCAGTTGATAAAAGTATATTTCTAAGCACAATAACTGAACTAGTACACTATTAGTTTACTTTGAACCTACTTTGAAGTTGATAGTTACTAGAATATACTGTAGTTCTAATGTGTATTTTATTTTTACATGTCACAACCATCACAGTGCTTCATTTGCAGAAAACTGTTTACTTAGTATTTTGGAAAAAGCCGGATCCCCTCAGTTATTAAGTTTCTCCTCAGCAGACCCTGCTGAAGGTGACTACGTCTGTGTCAGGTGGTTTTGTGATGGTAGCCGTGATGAAATATGTCAAGTGCGTCACACACTGTGCAGACAGATCACAGATCTGCTTTTCTTTAACAAGGAAGTGTCGGCCTGTGTTGTATGTGCACATTTCACATGTTTCAAAGTCGTTTACCTGTGGAGGAAACCTGTGATTCATTATTCATGACGTCACGGACTCTGGAAACTGTGATGAAGCAGGAGTTCAGAACATTTGTTTTTTCTTTTAGCGACACGTCATGACAGTTGTTGACAGAGCTGATATGTACTGTTGGGGACAGAGGTTATGCGCTCCCCCCTCCCCCCAGCTCTCATCAATCATGACTGAGGACACAGAAATAACTGGGGCATATTTAAAAGTACAGGAAGAGGGATTTTGTGTTCAAATGAAACGGTTTGGTTTGTGTGCTCGTATGGAACATTGGAAACAGAGCGTCAGTCTGAAAGTAACATTTATAATAACAATAAAATCATTTTTAAGCTGTCAAGGAAAACTCAAACTCAAGGCCCGGCCCCTCCCTTCATGTGGCCCGTGAACAAATATGATTTAAAACATGTATTATTTGTTTCAGACTTGTTTGTTTACACAGTTAAATAAACAATATATTTGTACTTGTTAGTATATTTCAAGTATAAGTACAAGTATCAGTCAAATGTACTTTTTTCTGTATACTTCTCAGAATACTTGAAGACTTTTCTAAAACATGCAGGTAAATCATGTGAAGAGCAGCATCAGAGTTTCTGCTGTAAATGTATTTTCTGATTCTGCAGCCAGATGTTGCAGGTTGGAACAAACTACATACCACAACCTGAGGAAGAAGCCTGAGCTGCGAGCTGAGCCAAAGTCAATGATTTAGTGATTATTCCAATAATCCAACAATCACTGACCCTCACTGTCACCTCGGTAAACTCATCCACGTTAAACGACACGTAAAAACACATGTTACACGAACCTCGAGAGTTTCTCTCCATGTCGCTGGTTTGTCTTTAATCCAAGACCGAGTCTCCTGGTCCAAAGGCCTCAGAACCTCTCAGAGCAGAAACCAAAGCGAAGCTGGAGTCAGTCAGGAACAAATCCGAACCCCGCAGAAAACATCCTCGATGGAAAAGAAAGAAAACGATGATACCGATCCAGAAACATGCTCAGAAACACTGTTGAGATCCAGATGTTTGGGGCCGTCTGCGCATCAAGCTTTTCTCTTAGTCCGAGGAGGAGCAGCGAAACCACGTGACACGTTTCTCCAACGTGGATTTCTGCCAAAAAAAGAAAAAGCATCTTCTGTCAAACATGTTTTTAATCAGTACAAAGAAAGAGAAGAACCACTGAACGACCCACAAGCTGCAGACAGAATCAGACGTCTCTGGTTTTAATCTGGAGGAAAACACGTCGAGTCCATCATGTAAAACGACATGAAGCAGCAAACGAGGTTAGAGTCACTTTTTCTGATTTAAATCCATCAACCCAGTTTATCACGTTCATTATTTTCCTCTTTAACGAAATGTTTTAGTTGTGATGCTGATATAATATAATATAATATAATATAATATAATATAATATAATATGATATAATATGATTTAATATAATATAATATAATATGATATAATATGATATAATATGATTTAATATAATATAATATAATATAATATAATATAATATGATTTAATATAATATAATATAATATAATATGATATAATTTATATCACATCCCATCATATTATATTCGATTCGTTCACATTCTGAGCGTGAAATCTGGTGCGTGACTGGATATCTGTGTCAGGTTAAATCCTCTACATCCCCCTGGATCAGAAAAAGCAGCAGGACACAGACGTGGATATAAAGCTGGCTGCTTGCACAGGAAGCCGCCGTCAGGTAAAATTACATGAAGAAAAAAACAAGAAGAAAAAGAAGTTTCTCGTTATAACAAACATTTTTCGTTTTTACATGATATATAGTTCATGTTATGACGTCATAATGAGATTTGTGTCAGTCAGGCATCTTTCACTAAAACTACCGAACATTAACTGTCTTTAAAAATGCTTCAGTATTTATGAGCAGAGCCGACTCGACCCATTTCTTATTGGAAAATTTTAATCAGGTAAGTGCTGCCATTAACAGAGACTGTGTATTAAAAAGCCCCTGAGAGCTTTATACTGTGAAGAAATTTGAATCACACGAGTTTCTTTCTCAGAAATGACACTGAAACCAAGAATTCACTGAAGAAGAGGAAGGAGACTCTCTGTGGAGTTTTAGAGACATTTGAGTCATTCCAGGAATGACACTGAAATTATGAGAAGTATTGATAAGTATTGTGCTGAATTATTCTCATCTGCGATGATGAAAACATATCAGGCTGTTTGATGGGACGTTTCGTATTGTGTTGGAAAGCTGCACATATATTTAGTGTTAGCAGGATTTAACTCAAATAAAATACAAGAAACCCTCAAAAAGCAATAGTTAGCCTCCAGTATTGTTTTTCACCTTATAGCTAACATGTAAAAAGTGTTTAAAATGTTATTTCTTGGACCCATTTCTTCTTCAAATATCCCACTTTAATTTAACAAACTGGATAAATCCCCTCATCACATCTCCAGAGTGAAGACAATGGTTAAGTATATTACCTGAGTCTAATACACGTATATTAGAGCTCATCTGCTCTAATTGTGTTTATTTTTGTTCTTTACAATAATTAGTATAATGACATCTGTGGTGGTGGTGGTGGTGGTGGTGGGGGGTGTCTCTCGCATTAAAAAAGCTGTTTGAGGATCACATGAAATCTTGTTTGTGGTAATTTTTACATACAGAAACTTGAAAATGGGTCAAATTTGACCAGAACACAATATAAGTGATAACAATATAAAACTGTTTTTAGAGCTGTGCTCATCTCTGGCTTCATGTTCTCACCCCCCCCCCGCTGGTCACGGACATAAGAAACGTATAAACGAGGAGCTGTCAAACAGAACAGGGAAGAAACAAGGCAGGAGAAGGAAACAGAAAACTCAAAAGATCCAATAAGGAAGAAGAACTGACACTATAACAGAAACATCTTCAGAAGAATCATAAATATAATAAATTCCTGACACTGCAGGTTTATACATGT
>JAUYWH010000356.1:0-10567 GCA_034779795.1 Ctenopoma multispine
CGTCTCCTTCTCTCCCGGTACTTCGCTCCAGCCCTGCATCCCCTCCTCCGACGCCGCAATTCCTTCGGAATCCCGGGTCGCTCCTCCGGGAGTACACTCCTGTTGCACAGCGCTAATAGCTGCTCCCTGCTGTAAACAATGGGGAGGCTCACAGGTTCCCCAGATGTACCAGTAAAAAGTCCCAAAAGGAGTAGAAGGCATGCTACTACTCTAATGAAACTTTGTGGATCCATGTCGGGTTGTAGTCCAAATAACACGACCAAGAGAGTCAGAAGAAAAAAAAAACTTAGAAAAGCAGGAAAATAAAGAAAATAGAAAAAACGAGCTGGGAGCTGTGTTAACCGGCAGCCTACCGTGGCGCCATCTTGAAAAAAAACAAAAAAAAATCTTATCCGTTTCTGAATTTCTTTTGATTGCAGCATGATGTGTTGTTTGGCATCTTTTCACCAAAACATTTGTTGCTCCAGTCCACATTTTACTCCCGCATCACCAAGGGCTCCTGCACCTTTGCCGGTCACTATATCAAAGCATACTTGGCTTCAGTCAGCCTGATGCACTCATCATCTTAGTTTGTTCATAATTTTGACCTGTTTTGGAATAGGTCCTCCTTTTTCTCTGAGGACGTTTATAGTCCATTTCCTTTTGTCCTTGTTGTAATTTCTCTCGCTCGTCTGTTTAATGCTATTAATAAGGCATCCCTTGACCTCACCTCTATTTATTTAATTATTTGTGTAATGGGTTGTGTTTCTTTACAGACTCACAAAGGTGCAGCAGACTCGAATCAAAAAAGCTAAAAGCTTTATTACAAAAAGGTGAAGAGCACAATGCGAAAAAAACAGGAGCAGGAACCGTTGCAGGTCTTTATACTGGAGTAAAGTAAGTTCAGTGTACAGGTCCTAAATTTCCTAAATCCACAAGAAATCTTTAGTACAGTACAAAATCCTAATCCACCGGTTCAGTCCAAATCCAACAAATAATCAAGTCCAAAATTCAGAAGTCAATATTAAGTCCAAAGTTCATCAACAAAGTCAGAGTTCCTCACAGTACCAGAGAGGGGCCGGAGCTGATGAGGAGGGTCGGGTTCAGATAACACAAGTCAGGTCCAAGAAGTCATCTCTGCTAAGTAGCTCAGTGGTTCTGATAGCAGACCGTCTTATGAAGGGGAACGCACAGGTGAGACTGATGAGACTGAGAACAGAGTGCGGGGAGAGAAGAAGTGGGAGATGACCTTGTCACAGACTGGAGACCTTGACACCTGGAAACTGGTGTTTCACCTTTAGTCTGTATGTCTCTAAAAAGTAGACCTGATCCACTGATTAGGAAACAGATCTGGCTGTCATGGTTTCTGCCTGCTGTTGTTGGGTTTAATTTGAGTTTGTTCTGGTTTGTTTTAATGTTCTATAGTGTGTGTGTGTGTGTGTGTGTCTCTCTCTGTGTTTTTACCTATGCTCTCCCTCACCATGGTCACACCCCCTCTTATTCTTGTCTTCAGTTATTTGGTCTCATGCCCTCGCTCCCAGTCACTCTCAGTCATTATTCACAGCTGATTCTACACACCTGATTGCACCCAGCTCCCTCTCACTGTCCCAGCTTTCCCCATTTCACTTGTTAGTTTCACTCCTTATGTTCTTGCTCCTTCAGTCACTGTGTTGGGTTTTCTGTTACCACTTATCTTTTCTCCCCTGACTGTGTTTATGTCTTCTTAGTTTTTGCCAATCTTTATGTTTTGTCCTGACTTGTTTTGTTCAGCAATTTCCTCATCTGTTTTAGTTAGAGTCGTTTCCTTAGCACCCTGTTGGAGTGATTTTTAGTTTGTAGCTTTCTGTTCTCTTGTATATCATTTCATTCTATTATTATTCCTTTAACTTAGCTCCCTGTCTGCCTGAGTGCTTTATTGGGTCCTCCTCAGCCCAAAACCCTTACACTGGCTAAGTAACCTTCAAGTATTAGAAACTGTACATGGGAATGTAGAAGGACAGAAGACATCAGGGCTCCAGGTTTTTCTCATGGAAATAAAGCTGTTACTTTACAATAGGATAGTGAAGGATACTAGAACCTCCTATTTTCAGATCTTATTTCTTAAAAATTTAAAAAGATTCTTATTTTAATCTGTTGATAGGCTAGTTGACCCAGTTCTTCCTCAAACCTTAGCTGATTGTGATAAGTTCTTGTCTGACTTTGCTTCTACAGTGGAGTCAATTAGAAGTGGGATCTGCCAGAATCTTAAATTTTAGATTTGTCATCATATCTCAAATGAAGGTATCATCCACATAATTCCTTATAATTGTTTTATTTGAACTAATAGTTTGAGGCCACATTTGCTCTGTTTTACTGAACAGATCATTGATGACTGATTATTTTAAAACTGCATGTTCACAGCTTATCCTAAAAAGAAGCAGGAATAGTCTAGCTTAAGGAGATCTTGCCTAAGGACCACCTACTGGAGCAAGGATTTGAACCCTGGTCTCCTGTGTGAAAGGCGGTAATCTTCAGAATCACTATATTGACTCTTTAATAAAAACATTTTAATCATGATTAAGTGCATTATTTTATTTTCTCTTTCTCTATCTTCTCTTTATTTTAAAAGTACTGCCCTATCAACAAAGGTGGAATAACATTGGGTTTACACTTTAAACAAATAAGATGGTTTTTAACAGCAGTTTTCCATTTACACTTTAGCAGTTAATATTTCTTGTAAATCTCAACTAAAACATTAATGTAATCAAATCAAATAGATCAAAGCTATTTGCCAGGACATTAACATTTATCTAGTTTTTTATTAAAAAAAACAAGTCAGAAACAAGTCAACAAGATAAAGCACCAGATCCCAGCAGAAGTCTTTTTGCTTTGTCAACTTTCTATCAACTTTGTGTCTTTCTCAGCTTTTCTTTTTTGTCAGCCTTTTTCAACCTTTTGCCTTTGTCAAGTTTGTGTCAACTTCTTTGTCAGATTTTCTTCTTTTGTCACCTTTTTGCCTTTTTCAACTTTTTGTCAACTTGAAAAAACAAATCAGCTACCCCCTCTCTGGAAATTGCTAAGTCTAGTTTTGTATTAAAACTGATTGTTTTAGGACCACATGCAAGCATAGGTGTTCATGGGATATGTTGTGAAGTATGAATCCTCCTGTGTGATTGCAAGTACACTGCAGAGAAGTAAAATTGATGCATATAGCACGTCATTGTCCGACAACTGATTTCCTAGTACCACTGTGGAAACACAACAGTTTACATCTAAAGGATTGTAAATCTAGTTTAGGATGTTATGATTTCTGAACATCACACCAGCAAGAAATGTATCTGTGTTGGACTCACCGAGCAGCAGAGTCTCAGAGAAAAGCTTCATGTCTGGAGAAGGAGAAGTGATGGCGGTGAAACTGCTTCACTCTTGATTGATTCTTTGTTTCCTGGTCTGTTTTTTTTGACCCTCAGATAAAAGCAGGAAGTAACAAAAACATTCACCACATCCTCTGTCACATCAACCTCTCCCTCGCCCTCATTCACCATGAGCATTATCTTACATAAACATTTAACCTACAGTCTGATGATTAGTGCAGAGTGTAAAGGACCAGTTCACACTAAAAACACCTTTTTATCAACATTTAACTAAAGTGTCATTTTCCACATATTTTTATTTTTGCTAAAGCTGATAATTAATCTATAGTTTCTGACTGTAGTTTCTCTCTACTTTTAAGACTAAATTTTAAGCTTTTGTCTTTGATGAAGCGTCCAAGCATTTCAGAGATGCAGAGATGACTCTGGACCATCTCCTAGGTATGCTTCTATAGACTTAGTTTACTGATCTCCTCTCTCTTTTTGTCTTCTCTCTCCCCTATTGGTGCATTGTCCTCTCCCTTCCTCTTTCTCTCTCTGTATCTTTCCTAAGGCATCCTCGACCTTGGAGCTGCAGTTGCTGGTCCAGCCGACCTGCCCAGTGCCTCGTCTGCTGCTCCTTGTTGTTGTATTGATCTGCTACACACTGCCTCTTTATGTCGTCTTTCTGTTATTTTCCATAAATTGGTTTGGGTTCAGTTTTTGTTGTCCTTTATTTTTCCCTCCTCTCTTCCAGTCCATGTTCTCTCACCATTTCTCACTCCGATGCCATTCTGGTGTTTATTTCAGTATTGCAGCTCTTACCTCCTCCTGAAGTTATTCTCTGTTCAGTTGTGTTTTGTTATGTACTTGTCTTTTATTAAAGTTTCCTTTTTTGAACCCTATCTTGCCCTGGTCTGCGTTTGGATCCACCATTTTATATATACTGACAGGTATAGTATGGTTTTATGTAACAAGAGAGATATGCCAGTCCAAGTGAAATTGTTTAATTCTGTTCTATTTTATGACATGGTGTTTCAAGATAGGCTTTCAAATGTGCTAGAATGAACTATGTTACTGCTCGAACATGGAGGACATGCTTTTCACGGGTCTGAGAGAAGATTAAGGTTTGTCAAGGTCCATTTTCAATTTAGTCTTCATCATTTTTTATAATAGAGGAAGATTTATTTTACAAAAAAATTGATAAAAAGTTAAATGGCTGTATTTCTTTATCCAAAACACTCCAATACAGTCCCACGGGGATCATGCAAAGTGCTGCTTTTACTATCAGGAGAATGTTTCTGTACTGCCCTGTCTGATGCTTTAACACTTTCTTGACATACATTACATATTTATTTACATTACACTCTACTTCGCTGGTTTCAGGCCTTCTTTTGTACATTTTCTAGGAATCGTAACAGTAACAGAGAGGATAGCCCATGATGTGTTTAGGTTTTTTCATAGAGAAATGAAGCTTCTCAGTCGTCCTCCAGACAACATGAAGACTCCATCTGTCTCTCTGCTCCTCTTTGAGTCCAACACTGATTCTACAATTATTTGTCTTACAGAGAAAAGACACATTTACGCTACAGACAACACTGTAAACTGTGCCTGACATTATCACCAATATGTGAGGAGCAGGATTTTAAACTATATTCTAGATTTTACAGGGAGCCAATGGAGAGAAGCTAATGTAGGAGAAATATGATCTCTCTTGTTAATTCCAGTCAGAACTCTGGCTGCAGCATTCTGGATTAGCTGGAGGCTTTCGAGTGAGCTATTGGGACATCCTATCAGTAATGAATTACAGTAGTCCAGTCTGGAAGTAACAAATGCACGGACTATCTCGATGCATGTTCAATAATCCAGGTAAGGAAATCCTAGAAATTTTATTCTGTTCATGTGGACAAAGTTTTTTAGTCCCACTAAAAATCTGAGGAGGTTTGGTTTGAGAGAGAAGTCAAGAACCTGAAAAATAAACAACCATCTCTGAACCGAGGAGGAGGCCTAAGGGTTCATCTTTCACCATCTTACAATGCTGTGATTGCAGCCATTCCCCAACCCTCTATGAATGGTTCATATGTCCATTAATCAGTGGCAATTTGATTGTCATTGATTGTCTAAAATTCCAGTTTTAGACAGGTGTGTAATAAACTCAAGTTGAATTCTTTCTTAAAAGAAGATGACAGAAAACTAGAAGATTGGTTTGACCTGTATCTATTGTACTGAACATGGACCACCATTTGTTTTCTCTCCCTGAGTGCAGTGAGTACTGTCATTGTTGGTATTTTTTTCAGGGCCAGAGTGAGTCCTTCAGTATAAGTACTCATAAATGTTTGGTCCCTGTAAAGTGGGCTTGGTATAATCATCACTAGTTTGGGTTTGGTTAGAAGGAAAAGTTTCCTCCAGGTTGGTTTCACTTCACCACTGCTCTGAACAAACTCATTGGGTGAAACAATAGAAGAAGAGAGGGAGGGCAGATGTGCAGCAGTTCTTCTTCTGCTGCTGCTGTTTCATGGAGTCAGTGACAAACATCAGCCAGCATATTAAAGCCAGTCATGTATAAACTGCTCTGATGTGTAACACAGCAGCAGAGAACCAGGGTCACCACAGTAACTAACTGTTTGGTCTGGTTCCTGTGTTTTATGATTTAAATCAGATCACTCAGCAGCAGTAACAATGATTCTTCTTCGTTCACAGCACGGAAACAGAAATAATTTAACGAAATAATTTAACATCCAAAGAGACGTCATCTGTTTTAATCTAAAAATCAGTGGACAAAGGGTTCCTCCACAGTCAATACAAGAACTCTTTAAGAAAATAAACTATATCAAATATAAAAAATAGTTTAAACCTGAAGAAGAGTAGTCTGGAATCAATCAAAGGTCATTGTAGTGTCAGTACGAGAAAATAAAAAGTGCACAATGTGGAATAAATCAAGCTCACTCATACACACAACCACATAAAACCTGTACAACACACATTTGAAAACAGTAAACTAGAATAAATATTGCAGATATTAAAATAACTAGATATATCAAAATGGGTATTATTGGTGCTTGGTGGCATTCAGCAGTGTGATGGATCAGGAAAGTCAGAAAGTGGTTTATCCAGGAACAGGTAATTGGGGACAGGCCTAAGTCCAGCAATTTGACAATAAGTATGTCTGGAAAGTTGCTGAAGGCGGAGCTGTAGTCTATGTGTGCTAGTGGCGGTTGAAGCTGAGGGGAGGATGGACTTTGACATGTAGTTGAACCAGTCTCTCAAAACACACTGTAATAATGGGTGTGAGAGCATTATCCATGCCAAAACTGCAGAGGAGACAGAGAGAAACTGAGTTTGGACGTGAGAAAGTATAAACTTCATTCTTCTCTGCAAAGAGGCATCTGATTGGTCCTAAACTCATCCTGCAACATGAGTGAGAGTCCAAACATCCTGAGTGAGAAAGAGACCCGAACCAGGAGAACTGAACCCTAGTCTCGGTATGATCCTAACCCTAACCCATTACTAACCGTAAACCAAAAATCAATGCCTAACCCTAACTTTATTAAAGAATTGTACACTTTATAATAATTAGCAGAATGTGCAAACAGGACAACATAAAACATAAACATCAGGTCTGTTCATCTGCTGTATTAAATCTGCATGATATCTTTGAGGTCAGATCCAGTCTTTCAATGCTTCTCCCACTCTTTAATTTATTTGTCCATGTAATGCTGTTCATCCAGTGATGGTTGTTATTGGCTCCAGCACCCAGATAATCCTCAACAGGATAAGTGGTTTATATGAGGAATAAATACATTTCCCTCTAAAATCCTATGTTTACTTTGATTCTTAGCCTTAAAATAAGCTGAAACATGAACATCAGATAACATTACAACCGTTGGTGTTTTTTAGATAGCATTAGCTGAGGCTTATGGTTTCCTGTTTCCTTTTTGAAAGAACATTAGTGGTGATGAAAATAACTCATATTAGTTCTCTTCTGCATTCTGTGAGTACTTTCCTGGACCTGTAGCAAAGCTTTGACTCTACTGTTTTAATCTGTGTTTTAGGTTTGATGATTCGAGGTTTGAGCTCTGAATATAACAAACGTTAGCAAAGCTGTGAGCAGAACTTTGTTTGTATTGTCAGAAGGGTATGTTGCACTGAACCTAACCAGGTGTTTGAGTTGTCTTTTTTATGTCAAATTGTGTGTGTGTGTGTGTTGTGAGGGACCAAGAAGTCAGGCACAGGAGACACAGCACAATTTAAGGGTTTTATTGACCCATGTTACAGTGTCCAAACAATCATATTTAATCCCAGTGTCAGTGTCAGTCCTAAGGGTTGGTTCTGACAAATTACCACACCCACGGTATATAGCCAACTCCATGTTCCAAGCTCTCCCTTTTAATGAAGGACTACTACCCAGAGAAAGGTAAGGTGGAACACAATCTAAATAGCAAACTATCTCAATTCTGTGGCAATAATGTTAAATAAAATGTATTTTGTCAACAATGTCTCTTTATTTAATTCCGAGCATTAACATTAACTCATGATTGATAAACTAAAGCAAACTAATAGATCAATAAGCTCAGGGAAGACACACACACCTACAACACATGTGACTGGGCCCCCACACTCTACCTCCGTTCTAAAATCATGCTGGGAGAGCACTTTTATCCCTCATTCCCTCCATCCATGTTCAAGGCCTTGTAGTCTGTTTCCAAAGTGAATTCTCTCCCAAGGAGATAATACTTAAATGAGTCCAGAGCCCATTTAATTGCCAGGCACTCCACAGTTGAACAGTGCATCTCTCTAGGATAGAGTTTTCGACTAATGAAGGCCACAGGATGGCGGTTGTCCAGGGGACCCTGTAGCAAAACAGCATCTAGGCCACGATCAGAAATATCGGTTTTAAATAAAATTTAAGGACAACACTGTCTGGTCGAGGTATCCACTCTTTCAGCAGATTTACATGCAAAATCTTCCTTGGCCGCTGTTGTCCTGAGGTAGCGATCTCAAAAGTTGTATGACTTAACTTCTCATTTTCAATTTTTTCAAACGGTCCTTGCCACTTTGCGAGAAGCTTGCTCTCCTCAGAAGCATAACCAGCACCTTTTGACCTGGCTCAAAGCTCCATTCACGAGCGGAGCGGTCATACCAGGTCTTCTGTTGGCATTGTGCTTCAGCCAGATGCTCTACAGCAAGCTCCATCATTTAAGACAGTTTCTCCCTCATGTGACCTACATAGGAAACAACATTTTCCAGCTCTGTGCCTTCATGGTCCCTCTCCCACAGGTTTTTAAGTAGGGTCAAAGGTCCTCTAACCTCATGGCCATATAACAGCTCAAATGGTGGGAATCCAGTGGAGGCTTGAGGGACTTGTCCACTGGTCCCAGTCAGAGCCACTAGTATTAACAAACTTACATAACATTTGTTTGAGGGTTTGATTAAAGGGCTCAGTCAGTCCATCAGTCTGGGGATGATAGGGAGTCATCCGTATCCTCTTAATTCCCAGCAACTGGTAAACATCTTTGAACAGCTTAGCCATTAAGTTTGTCCCCGGATATGTAAGAATCTCACAGGGAAAACCAACTCTGGCAAAAAAATGGACAAGACAGTAAGCTATTGTTTGTTGTTAAACTTCAGGATATCTGGTAGCATAGTCCGTGATTACCAGCATAAACTGATTTCCTGACTTGCTTTTCTCCACAGGTCCAATAATGTCGATACCAATACGTTCAAATGGTGTACCAATGACAGGCAAAGGCTGTAGGGGAAACTTATTAGGGCTTTTCGTTGAGGTCTGCTGGCATTCGGAACAACTTTTGCAAAACTGGGCAACATCTTTGCGCAAACCAGGCCAGTAAAAGTGTTGACTAATCCTAGCTGTGGTTTTATGTTTCCCTAGGTGACCAGCCCAGGGAATAGATTGGCCCACAGTGAGCACCATTTCTCTGGCTACTTTAGGAACCACAAGCTGTTTTACTGACCCCTGTTGTCAATAAAGAACACCCTGCTGGAGAAAGTAAAACTCCCTAGCTTTACCCTCCAGCTCAGCCTCCACGTCCCCACTTCAGTTAGCCTTTTGTATATAGGAAGTCAAGCTTGAATCGTCCCTTTGTATCTGAATAACACTCACTGGAATCTTAAACCCTAGATGTGTTTCAGGCTCTGGCTCCTGAGAAGAAATTACAGTGGTATGCTGAAATTTATCTTGCCTTCTCTGTCTTCGTGACTTCCGGGGCTTCACGGTCTTTGTCTCAAAAGGCTCATCATAAAAAGGTAATTTCCTTAATATCTACACTGGATCATCCTTTGAGGATAAATAAAATACAATAATCTTTGCAGATGTGTTAGCACCAGTGGGTACAGCAATGTGGTAAAGCAGTCTTACACTCTATTGGGCCCACCTTCTGTGTTTGCCGTGCTCATGTGGGCCTCCTGGTGTACGTTCCAGCCTTCCATGAGGTGTAAGTCAATAGTTGATTCCTCCTTCGAGCAGCCAGAAGCAGATCAGCCAGGGAAGTAGCCTCTGCAGCAGTCTTCGGGTCATGCTACAGCTCCCAGCAGTGAGACATTGACAGACCTAAAAGAAACTTCCAAGACACACAAAAGGGGAACATTTATAGCAGTCTGGCCAATACCCAATAAATACAGAAAGGGTAGGGAAATGACATCACTATAAACTACAATTCACCATGTATAAATTAAGAGACTAGTTTTCTTAACTGTTAATACTGAGCGGACAAAGTCAAACCTAACAAAAAAGTGAGCAGTGCTCAAAGTTTAACATAACTTCTGAGATAAAACCTCAGGTTGTATGTGTAATTTGACTGTGTTTATCTGTATGTGTGTTAATAGGAGGAGAAAAGTTGTAATAAGGCAGGAGCCTTGGGGTGGGGGCTCTTCTGTTGTTTTCCTGTTTCTCATGCTTTGCTCCTGCTTTTAAAGAACCACCCAGCTTCATTATCTTACTTTCCCTATATTTTTTATGTTTTAAGAAACATTTGAAAACTCACTTGTTTAGAAAATATTTCAAATGACACACACACACACACACACACACACACACACACAGATATATATATATATATATATATATATATATATATAAAATAAAAAAAAATAAAAAATTCTAGCGCTTAACAACGCCTTAGCATGTTTTGCTTCTTGAAAAGTTGTATACAGAACCCGAATTGTAATTTCCTCTCCACTGTTGCCTTACGTGCTTGCTCAAGTGGGACTGTTGGGTTTTCTACATTTATTTGTATATATTA
>JAUYWH010000357.1:0-10565 GCA_034779795.1 Ctenopoma multispine
GCCTCTACAAGTGTAACATCAGCAGTCGTGGAGAGTCTCCACCCAGCTGGATCTACGTCACAGGTGAGGAGGAGAAAGACAAGTCTTCAGCTTCACTTGTTGAGTTTTTTAGTGCATTAAAGTCACCAGTAATTGTTCATAATGTGACAATAATTTAAAAATATTTTGTTCTTATTTTGTAGAAAAACCTTCCACCACATCTCCCCCTACAACCTCCTCTACATCTTATTCCTCCTCTTCTTCTTCTCCTTCACCATCATCTCCTCCTGTGTCTGTGTTGGTGTCTGTTCCACTTGTCTGTGCTCTGGTTCTGCTGTTGTTACTTGTTCTACTGGTGAGAAAAAAAGGTCAGAGAAAAACTAAAGGTGAGAAACATTCTTCTAAACTTCACAGTGAGTTATTTGTAACAGTCTGATTAGTGTGTTTATTACCTTATCACACTAACATTCAGCTGTTCTACCATTAGTAATGATAACATTATTATTTCCTTCCTGTTTTCTCTTTATTTCTTTTGATGTTCATCTTAATATTTACAGCTTCATATACAAATAAAGTAATTTATATATTTTATTTTGGTTTGTTGCAGCTGAAGAAGTCACCTACAGTGACATCAATATATTACATCAGAAATGTGAACAACAAACAACCAGAGAAAGAGAAGGTAAAGTCTAAGCCTGTTCACAGACAGTTCTTCCTTTCAACCTGTTTCCTAATTGAAATTGTTTATTTAATTTATCCACTTAGTTTATTTTATGATGAAAGTTTAAAATAGCAGCATCTTGAAGCATTTTCAAGTTGTTCAGGTGCAGTTATTACACAGTGAAAGTTATTTAGTTATTTACAGTGAAAACTCAATGTGTTTTTATTTGAAACGATAGACATTTGATGTTAAAGTGTGTCTGCACATAAAGAAAAAAATCAGTATCAGTCTGCGTATACTCACTTCTCCAGGTACCACTACACCACAGATGATCATGAGTGCAGTATGAAAATGTGTTTTTGTGGTCAATGTGCCAGCTTATTTTAATAGATCAAAACCACCCACCTTTATCTACAATCTCTCTGAATGTGAGCTCTTCTTAAGAAATGAATATGAAGAACAGCAGAGAAAAAACATTTATATGTAGGTGGAAAACTAATGATAGATAGTTAGGATGCAACTTAAAGTTTAATAAGTTTGTCTGTCCTGTGTTTTCTGCATCTTAAACTGGCTTTAAGTACGGTAAATAATTCTAGATATATTTCTAACAAAACCACTGCAGCAACAGCTTCTCCTTTTGATTGCAGTGAGCTGCGACATGAGGTTTCTATTTGCTGTGGATGATGATAAATGTGTGTACAGTGTCAAAATGTGTTTGTCACCTCTATGCGCTGTGGTAAAATGTGTCACTATGTGATAGACTCAAGCAGCTCAGTGTTCATCTGGGCTTTCTGCACAGCAAAGCTCATGTCTTTTCACCATTAGTGTTAATACCCTCAATGCTATTTAATGTCACCAGTTAGTGCGTTTAGTAAATTACATTTAGGCTTAGGGGTCAGGTTATCATACTTGTGCTACTTTTAATCTTTTAAATCTGACTTTCAGAATAAACCTGTACGTTTTAAAGTTGTAGAACAAGAAATGTACATATGTATTTACCCTTTAACAAAAACTATAAATTTGATGACGCACTGATGCCTTGATCAGTCCTGACATCCAGAAATACTTTATAAAGCATATTCTCTAGAACAGGTTAAATGTTCTAACATTTCCTGGATTTGTTTAAATTAGCTGCAGCATTCTTCCTAATGTTGTTTATATTATTGCAGAAAATTTAACTAAATCCTGACGTGTAAAGGGTGAGGAGTTAAAGGAGTGAGTTTGGAGACTGTGTCAAAATACATTTTGTATAATAATTATGTTTATCGTTACTAAATTGATGAGAATAATAATATAACTTTGAGGTGGACAGAACATGCCTGTAACTCAGTACAGATTTATGCCACTGAAGGTGAAGACATAGACCTTATGTTCCAGTCTCCTGCAGGTCCGTTTGGCAGCACAGGTTTCTGCAGTAAATTCAGGTGAAGACCACCTTAACTTTCTGATTTTATAAGTAAGAGACACAACTCAGTCAAGGAGACTGGATAAGGCTAAGTTCAAGTCAGAGTCTGTAGTTGGAGTTAGCTGTACCAGAACTGATGACAGTTTCTCACTGATTAAAGAACATAGAAGATGCTTATAGGATGTTTGTAGTGATGATGACTCATTCAGTAGGTGGTCCATCGATTTATCTAACTTGCAACTTAGGTAAAGATCAGATCACATCTTATGACCCATTAACCCAGAAGACCAGGTCACATTTTCTTGCCACTGTACGAGATAAAGTATTTGTCTTTGTTTTTGAGACTTTACTTTTGATATTGAGGAACACTCTTTGATAATGTAGGTCCTCCAGGTCGAGTCAGGTTAGTTTAGACATATTTTGTCTCATATTGTTTGAACTGTTTGTGTTTCCACCAGAACCAGAGGTCGTCTACTCCTCACTGAGGTAGAACTTGACAGTTTAACACCGCTCCAACAACCGATGTGAACAGGTCCTCAGAGCTCAGACCACAACACATCTATTTAAAAAAGTTTTTATATCTTGTTTTCTTGTTGTTCATTCTTTAATCCGTACACATAATTTGTATTTTTTATGTTTAAGATCAATATTAATGTTATTTATATTGTATTCACATTGTTACCCTGCTCTTGTTACTGCAGTAAATAAAGCATTGATACACTTTGGTCTTATTTGTTCTTTTTTCTCGTGTGGTTTCATAAAGCTGTCAGACGGAAAACATTACTTGTTCCGGTTTTCTTGTGGGTAACCATTCTGCATTTCTCTCTGCATGTAAAATACTGAGCAAAACCGCGTCTGCAGACTATGAACAGCATGGACATCGTTCAGTGGTGGGAAACAGAGTCTGTGTGTTGAAGAGTTTTGATTCTTTAACTTGTGCGTGTAGTATTTCTTCTGTCTCAGTTAAAATCCAGTTTAAACCTTTCATGTAAATCACATCACACAGATAATGCTGAGAAATCAGCAAACAGTTTAAAAAGATTACTTCATACTCACACCATCATAGATCTTAATGACTGTCAGACATTTAGTCACAAATGTTGAATGACTCAGAGGAACCATTACTTAAATAGATTTAAAGCAGTTTTAAGGCTTAGTTATAACTTCTTTGCAGTCAGTGACTGGCTGAACTCTGGAATTATTAGAGAAAACCAGGAGAGAAACCGGGAGAATATTTGACTGAAGCAAATCCTCTTAACTAAAATGGACAGGACCTCAGTTATTGAAGATGATGAGTCTTTATATAAGACTTCAAAAATGGTATACAACACAAATGACAAGAAAATAATGGCCTCTCAAAGTCTCTCTGTCGGCTCAACAAAACATAAACAACTAACTTCCGGGAGAGCATGAGAGAGCAGAAGTCCCCGCCTCCTTTCTTCTCAAAGAATCATGGGAACTGCAGTTTTCTAGCATCAACACATTACATTAAATTACTCTTTCAATAGGAATAGAAAATAATTAACAGCTCTTAACAAATGTATTTCTTACCACAAATAAATTAAAATATATATAACTTTAATTGCTGTCATTAAATACAGTAAGGTATGCACAACAATACATCAAATTAAACAACAATAAAGTTACAACATTGAGTCAATACAGACAGAGAACTGCAAGATAACTCTCACTAAAAAAACACTAAAAAAACAAACACAGCTCTACAGCAACATCCTATACAAAGACAAGAATATGAATAAAGTAATAAATTGATCATAAACTGAAGCTATAGCCACATCTGTGAAGCATGGTGGAGGTGGTGTTAGGGTGTGGATATGTTCAGCTGCCAAAGGAAAATATTTAGACATGAGTATAGCATCATAAATTCTGAAGTGTTTAAAGCTCAGATCCAGCCACAGTGCAGGTGGACAAAGACCTAAAAGACACAAATCAACTCCAGTCACACAAACTTATCCGCCTGATCCTCCACCTGTTCGTACTTTGTCGCCACTCTCCTCATGGTGTCTTTATATTGACACAGACATGAGCCATGAGTCAACTTCCAGATAACTTCGCCTGTATGACTGAGGATCTTCATGACCTATTTACAACATGTGATCTTTGTTTTAACTTTGAATTTTTTCTTAAATGATAGACTCTGCTGTGCTGGATTCACTTCTGAGAAAATAAAGAGCTTAAATCGGGTACCCTGTGGTTTTTATCATTTTAACTTCATTGACCATTTGAACATTCAGAATTTCGATTGTGATTGTGTATAAAAACTAATTATTTTTTACTGTGTGGAGCTTTATTATCTTGCTAAAGTAAATAAATATTGTATATTTTACTAAATGATAAGTAACCTTTAAGACGTGAACTACGCATATGAAACATCTCAGAGATTACTGCACAAAAGCCCTTTAGCAGCAAAACTAACTTCTTTTACACTTTCCTGTTACAGAATTAAAACATTAAATATTACAAGAAAAGAAACTCAGTCAAATGTCACAGTTTCATTTGCTTAAAGAAACCTGGTTTAGTGTCAACTTTTGTTCAAGAGCCTGTGACAACAATAGGTAATGTTAAACTAATGCTCCACTATTTAAAGATCCCACCAGAACATGCTAAAGTAATCATAGTGACAACAATTATTTGAGTTACAATGTGGTTGCAGTGCAGGCAGTACCCAAATTATCTAGCAGAACAGTTCCACAGTATAATGATCTGACCATCATGTTCAACTGTACTTTTAGAAATGTAAGAGCTCAACTTCCCAAATTTGTCTTTCAAAGTTACAACATTTTTAGAACAAAATTCCCCTTTCATCATATCTTCCATTTCCACATTTTATTTTTGGACACAACACAAAACCTGTTAACATGGGCTTAATTTTTCCTTCCAGCTCAGATCAGATCTCAGACCTGTATCAACATTTTCAGCGTCTCAGTTTTGATCATGAACAGCTTTGAAAAAGCTATTAAAAATGAAGTGACAGATGAAGAACTGGATTAGTTTTGTGTCAATTTATTTGGTGACAGGAAATCTTAATTTTTTCATTTGTTTAAATCTACAAACAGCTGCCTAAAAAAAAGCATAACATGGATTTTTGTGATAAACATCAGGAGTAGCAAAGATGAATATGTACTTCACATCAGCCTTAATGACCATATTTTCTGACAAACAAACAGTGTTGGTGTGGCTTGTGTCAGGATTCTCACTTTACTTCATGGTTTCTGCCCTTATTTTGATATTTTTATTTCCTGTTCCTCCCCACCCTTAGTTTCTCCAGCCTCATTACTCATTATCCCCTGATTGATTTCACTTGTGCTCCCCTCTCTCCTTATAAGTATCACCTCAGACTAGTAATGGCCAGATGAGGCTTTTTTGAAACTTTCCATTCAATTGGGTCACATGGGCGAAGCTTCATTTGCTCTACTGCACCATCAAGTGGAAAATAAATGTAAAACAGAGGGATCGTAATGACTCCATGGCTTTCCTGTGCAAAGCTTTGAAATGAATGAAGTTTGCAATGCCAACTGCCGAGTATGAACTTGTAAATATTAACATAATATTTAAATAAAATTTTTGTAAATTGCTTTTATGCGACAAGGGTTCTTTTTTCCGGCAGTTTGCCCATATAAGGTAATAGTATGGGATTGTTAATGGTATCGACTATACTGGTGCTGTATTTACTTGGTATCAGATCAATACCAAAGCTTGCGGTATCACACAGCACTACTCAATACTCACTTTGCTAAATAACTTCTAGATTACTCTGCACACGCTTGTGTAATTGTGATCCTTGTTAGTTCCCCTCCCCTTGCAGACGGGAGAGGGGGGGAATTGTACAATTTTGTGGCCACTGGCAGAAAGGATTTCTTTGTGTTTCTCTGTGAAGCACTTGACGTTGATCCGTCTCTGGCTGAAAATGCCAGAAAACATATCAAAAGGCAAAAAATGATCAAGATTGGATTTTTGATGTGAACCATTTCCCCTCTTTAAGAGCAGGTCTGCCAGCTTTGTTCCCAATGCCAGATTGTTTATGACACTGACCTCAGCAAGTGACTCTCCAGGGATTCATCTGGTCTGCCTACTAGTGATGGAGAAGTCAGTAATGTCACCATCTGCTGGCCACATACTTGATATTACATTTCAATGGGTGAAACAAATCTAAGACCAAGATGACCTATAACTCAGAATAAAAGCGTCTGCATGCTGCTATTGGTGCTATTTTGATCACTATGTGCTGTATTATGAAATCTGATCACTTTAAAATAGTAGAATGAGAAGAACATTTGATTTGATTTGATTTTGCATATAATAGGCTTGCTATTGAGCTTGGTGAGCACTGAATTTACAAAACCAGTGTGACACCTCCCTATTCGTCTGTGACATTATGTAGTTTCACTTGGGATAGTCCCGTGATTGTTCGTGTGGTGAAAGGCAGCATCAGAACAACAGCCGTGATACTTCTGCTTCAAAAGGTCGATACAGACTTGAACCGTCTGCTTCAAGCTTAACATCACTACTGCCTACATACGTATGGACCCCCTTCTTCTAAACCTGGCCCTGATCTCTGTCTCGAACCTTAATACTGTGACTTTTTCCGGTTATCTGTTAAGACGGTTAAGTCTGTTACTGTGGTTCTACTGATGGAAATAAAGATGCAGAAATGTAAACATTGAATTTATCAACACCTTAAGACATCTTAAGATACTATTTAAGAATGTTTGGTTCATTATTTCAACAGTACCAGGTGACTGATCCTCCACAATTTTACTAATAATAGTAATAATAATAAACTAAATGTAATTCATGCTGACAGCTGCTGGAGAGGAAACAATGCACTTACAAACTTATCTTCAAGGAGGAAGGAAATGGGACTTACTGTTGTGAATGTGTTGGTTTTATATCATCAGTTCATGTAACGGACCAACAACTAAAGCACTATTTCAAACAAAATAAAAATTTTGTATAATTATGTATTATTTGTATATAATATTAAATAATACAGATAATATAAATTGATAGATAAAAGATCACAATATCATCAACACACTTGTTTTAGCAGTTGCTGTTATAAACTAAAACTAACTAAAAATAATATTAAATAATACATGGGGTTAAACAAATAAATCTTAAATCAGTAAGTATCTGATATTTAGATTTTTAACCTTTTGTGTTTAGAAATTAAACTATCAAGGATAAAATCATAATAAAGGTAAAACATTTCCTTTTGTGGTCATCTCAAGAGGAAAAAGACAGAAGAAGAAAAATGTCAGACTAGACATATTTGTCTGACTGGTATCTTTATTTATCATAATATAAAATATAATTTGATCATTTGTATTACAGCTATTACAGAGACAGTTCATATTATACTTATTGGAATAAGAGTGTAAAATGCTTTAAAATGCAGCTCGAATTATTATTTAATTATTATTAATTATTAAAAGCAGAGTGACCCATGCAAAGAAGAATATTTTTATCACAGTAAAAAGTTTTTATCCTTCTCAGGATACTGCATGAGCTCAATATTTATTTTATATTTTTTCCTGGGATTAATAGTTAGGATTTCAATAAAAAACTAAATGTTTTTATGCATTTTTTAATTAGGTTGTATTCTAGTGGAACCATGACAATGATATGCAGCACAGGGAATAGTGGTAGTTTTACATAAATCAAATCAAATGTAATTATATAACACAAAAAACATCCTGTTAAGAGACGAAATAGCTCTAAGATTCAGGGCTGAACTAGTTCGTAGTTTCAGTACAGTACGGGTGGACAGGAGGAGGAAGGAGAGCAGTAAGAGAAAAAAAGGGGGGCTCGCTGTGTACGTCAACAACAGGTGGTGTCATCCTAATAACTTCTCTGTGAGGGAATCAAACTTCTCAGTTCAATATTGAACTGTTGGCTGTGGGACTGCGTCCATATTATTTGCCCAGAGAGTTTTCTCACGTCATATTAATCACTGTTTACATTCCTCCATCTGCTAACACTGCTGCTGCGTGTGACGTCATACACACGGTCACCTCCACTCTGCAGACCAGACACCCTGCCGGGGATTTTAATCACACCAACCTCAGTAAAATACTTCCCATATTCAGACAGTTTGTGAGCTGTCCCACCACTGGAGAGAAGACACTGGACCTAATGTATTCTAATGTAAAAAATGCATACAGCTCCACTGCCCTCCCGCCCCTGGGCAAATCTGATCACAACTTGGTTTACCTCCTTCCTCAGCACACACCTTTGGTTCAGCGGCAATCTGCCACCAATAAAACAGTAAGTGTACCCAGAAAAACTATTCACTGCTTCCCCAACAACAAGCCCTGGGTCACCAAGGATATCAAATCTATCCTGAACGAGAAGAAGAAGGCGTTCAGGTCTGGTGACAGGGAGGCAGTAAAGAGGGTCCAGAGGGTTCTGTCTGTCAGGATCAGGGAGGGGAAGGAGGCCTACAGGAGGAAACTGGAACAGAGCCTCCAGCAGCAAAAAACCAGGGAGGTGTGGAGAGGCATGAAGACCATCACTGACTTTAAGACCAGCAGCCAGGTGACTGAGGCCAGGCCAATGAACTTAATGATTTCTTCAACGGATTCAACACTGAGGGAGAGGGAGAGAGGAGGGGGGGGGCAACAAGGAGAACAATAATCATAGTTATCCATCCACCCATCTATTTTTGAGACTTTATCATGTTTTTTTTGTTCTTATATATTTAGTGCTGTGTGTAATAGTATTCTGTTGGTGCTGATTCTGGTTGTGGTTCTTTCTTCTCTTTTCTGAAATGAGAGCAGCTGTAACAAGGCAAAACAATTTCCCTCTGGGCTTAATAAAGTTTTTTGAATCTTGAATCGTGAATCTTGAATGAACAGCGAAACATCTGTTAGTGAGATACAACCTAAACCAACTTAGAAATGTACCTCGACTGCCCACATAATGATCCAAATGAGAAAAAAGGACCTGGATTTTTGGCACCTGGCTGTCTGAGTTAATTCACTTAGCCAAGACTCTGATCACGACCTGGCTGGTTAGCATGCAAGTGGAGCAACAGAATCCAAAATATCCGCACAAAAGTGGAGGTTAACAAATAACAAAACAACATATATGAGGAAAAAGGGAAATCATTATAATTAGGCAGTACTATAGGTAAAGACATACATTGCTTTACAATGTTCCATATTTAATACACACATCAAGGACAAAGTACAGGGTAGTGTACGGTCTCAATATCCATGCGTACTGGAGAAGTTGAAAGCAGGTATTATTGGACTCTTTGTGGATGTAAACAGACCTGTTGCCATTCTTCAATAGTCAACTTATTTTCTTTTTTTTTGACATTTTAAAGTCAAAATTGTTGGAAACTGAGCAAACATTCACAATGCTCCCTGATTTTCATCTATTGCATTTTTAGCAAATGGATTCTTTGTCTGTTTAATAAGATTTTAGGTTAATTTATTGTTCACTGCTTTATGATCCGTGCTGTGTTAAATGTGCTGTCCCATTTCTTTTTAGTTGTGATATCCCTGCTGTTCTGCAAAACATAGCCAGGTTAGTCTCAGTTAATGTTTTCTTTTTGCTGAAAACTTTTTTGAATGAAAAACTAACTTTTGCAGAAAAGTTAAAAGTTTAAAAAACTAAAAATGCACAATGCACAAGGAATCTCTGTCCACTGGCATTATCCTGCTGAAATATTCACTGACTGCATGGAAAAGGACGTTGCCCTTTTTTGTCTCTCTAAGATCCCTATATACTTCTGGTACCTTCACACATATGCATGAAGAGTCCCTGAATCTTTTCACAGTATTAGGAACTGAATTATTTTCAATCTCGTGTTGAGAAATTCTTTTGAACTGAATTACAAGTCTCCTGTTTTTCAACAAGTGGTGTTACCTGGATTTATTTTTATTAACTTCTCATTCATATTGTCCTTCTATTCCAGTGCTTCTAGTTTAGTGTGTCACCACATCAAATTTACAAAGTTTGATGATTTAGGTTTAACTAGACTCATTAAATTTGGCAAACTTGAATTTTTAAAAGGTGAGAAGATTAATTGAATACAGGAAGTGTGAGAGGGGAATGAATGAAGTTGGGATCTGAGATCAAGGGGACAAGTTTGTCTGAACGTAAGAGTCCAGGAAGATGATGGGTGATGGAGTTTGGATAACTCTGAAGAGAGACTGTGCTGAAGGCAAGCAGGGAAAATGAAGCCCATGAAAGTACAATCATTGTGTGACTAACAGAGGGGAAGAGCATAGAGGACACACAAGCAAGTTGTTTGCAGAGACTAGAGAATAGCCAATGATGATGTGAATTAATCAGAGAAGGATAAGTACAGAGGAAACTGCCAGCAACAGATTCAATTAACAAAAACAGGGTCCAAACCAGGAAGAACAGTAAAACAGTCCAAAATCCAAATAGTCAACAACAGGTCTTAATATCCCTTCTGGGATCGAGGCCTTGTCGTGGCAGAAGGGCTTGCGTGGTCTAGTGATCCTCCGAGCTATGTTGTCGGGA
>JAUYWH010000358.1:0-10561 GCA_034779795.1 Ctenopoma multispine
GTGTGTGGTCAACTGCAAGGTCTTTGTTGTAGAGTCTGACAGCAGTTGGAAGGAAAGACCTTCTGAATCTCTCCTTCACACACCGTGGGTGCAGCAGCCTACCAGTGAAGGAGCTGCTCAGTGCTGTCAGAGCCTCGTGCATGGGGTGGGAGATGTTATCCAACAGGGATGACAGTTTAGCCACCATCTTCCTGTCAGTCACAACCTCCACTGGGCCCAGAGAGCATCCAGAACTAGCCTTCCGGATCAGCCTGTTCAGTCTCTTTCTGTCCCCAGCAGACCACTCCGTAAAAGATGGTTGATGCCACAACAGAGTCATAAAACGTCCTTAGGAGCGGCCCTTGCACTACAAAAGACCTGAGCCTCCGCAGCAGGTACAGTCTGCTCTGCCCCTTTTTATAGAGTGCATTTGTGTAATGAGTCCAGTCCGGTTTATTGTTCAGATGAACACCAAGGTACCTGTAGCTGTCCACAGCCTCAATGTCCCTACCCTGTATGTTCAGTGGTTGCAGTGGAGAATGTTTGCGCCTGCGAAAGTCAACCATCAGCTCCTTGGTTTTTCCAGTGTTGATCTGGATGTAGTTCCGCTGGCACCAGTCCACAAAGTTCCGAGTCAGTTCTCTGTAATCCTTGTCGTCCCCATCAGTGATGAGCCCGACTATTGCAGAGTCATCAGAGAACCTCTGCAGAAATCAGTTGGTGGAATTGTAGGAGAAGTCTGCAGTGTAGATGGTGAAGAGGAACTGCCAAAACTGTTCCCTGCGGGGCCCCTGTACTGCAGACCACCCTGTCCGATACACAGCCTTGAGTTCTCACATACTGTGGTCGATTTGTGAGGTAGTCCAAGATCCATGTGATGAGGTGATGGTCCACTCCAGTGCACTCCAGCTTTAGTGAAGAAGCAGAATTTCAAATTTCAGAAAACCTAATTTCCACCATTCTTACCAAACGTGATAAACAATTTAAAAATATATCTATGGAAAACCTCAGATTATATCTGTTTGGAAGCTGAAACTCAGCTATGTTGTAGTTACTGTTCTTGCACAAATATTTCTGTAACATCAACCCATAGCAGTGGGAGGAATGATGATTCTTTCACTCACCTTTGTTCTCACTCACTTAGAAAGAGAATCAGGAAGAGAGAATCAAAAAGAAAAAGCATCTCCCACACTCCCCTCTTTGAGAATTAAATAGAATCACAGCAGGGCTGTAGACCTTAAGTTTTCTGATAGTTCTTTGAAATTCTCAAATTGCTCTAAAAACCCAATATGTGCGCCTGTTAAGTGTAAGCAAATCTTTTTGGATGACCAGTTCCTGGAGTTCTGTCTTGAAGTGTGGGGAGGCATGTGTTGTTCTCCAGTTGATGACTGAGAAGCTGCAACTTCCTTATGAAGGCCTTAACAAGGCTGAACGTGTCATGAATTATTATAGTTCTTTCATGAAGCTCTTTCATGAACTCTCACACTCTTTACAGCACTTTCCCCAAGATGAGTAATCTGATAGCTGAGTAGTAAGGAAAATATGTGTGTTCTTGTTCCTCCCGAAATACAGCAAACAGTTTGTGGTTTAATTCCCTTCCTTTTGTCAGAGCACAACTACATGGTTATGTTTTGGCACTGATTTACAAAGCACTATCCCTCATCCTGTTTAACAGGCCCAAATTTTTTCATGTCAAGGAAAGCCAAATCTAAGAATCCATGTAGGCAGGGACAGGCCTTTATTTTGATATTTAACATTTTAATCAGAACTTTTGGTATATGACCAATTGGCTGACAAACAAATGAAATTAAGACAGATGTCAATGTTTTGCTGCTACTAAACTACACTTTGGTATGTGGTAATATTTGGACTGTCTGTCTGAAATCCTGTTTGTAAAATATTAACTAATTAACTAACTAATAGATGATCAAACAAACAACGTGGAAAAAATATTTGACACTGCTGTTGTTGTATACTGTTGGGTTCTTTATCCATCTGCTGGGGAGGATTTCAAATTTTAATGTATGCTGAGAGGGAGCTCCTTCATACATGCTGGCAAAAATAAAATGATTTAACAAAATATATACAAAATATATAAAAGTGGGTAAATGTAACCTTAATCGGTCACTCAGTTCAAGTGCTTGGTAGTAACCCAGGCACGAACAAAACTCAAGTTCATTAGTGCAACCATACACCTTGGAGATGTGAAAAGAAGTGATATGGTCATTTAATAATCTGAAACAATTGGATGAGTGCATGCATGGGCTGGGATTTTGGACTGGCGCAATAGTCTTCTCTACCATTATCAAAACACCAAATGCGAGAATAGGAGAGTAGTAGAGATAGTCTAGTATAGATATTGAGACTTATAGAATCAATTTCATTATGCACTGAAAGGAAGGTATTCTAGCACCACATGGTGGCCCAACACCTTACTAAGACAGTGTGTTTTTCTGTTTTCTGTGACTTGTCACCCATGTGAACATATGAATAGAATGTGGATTAATTTAGTCAATTTAAATTACACTGTAATACAGTGAAACCTGATCACAGTGAACAAATGAAAGTGAATTCTCAGTGTCATCTGCCTCTAGCATTTTGAAAGCTTTACAAAGCCATGAGTATGATAGGTATGTCTGCTATCTGCTATCTTCCCAGCGATCCCCACATCATAGAGGATTGTTAAGCTACAGTAGAGATCATCATGTATTTTCCATCATACAACACTCTGGAATGTACTTCAGCTGTTGCCCAAAACAGTTTCAGTTGGACTGGACAAGAATTATGTTATAAAAGTGGAAAGTGTCACGTACTATATAATAATTATTATCAATCACTCTAAAATATCAGATAGTATTACTCTTTGACTCATGTGAAACCAGACATTTCTGTACACACCAGTAACTGTCCCAAATTCTACAGATGATATCAAAGGCTGTAGAGCCGGGGACACCAACTGGTGGACTGCGGCCCGTATCTGGACCCAGACTCTGTCCTGTCCGGACCCAGAGCCAGAAGCGATTTGTCTGTATTTTATAGTTTAGTTTTTTTAGTTTTGGTGGAGATTATGTTTTGACCGGCAACGCTTTTCTGCTACTCAGCTAAAGGTTCATCTTACTTGTCTCTGATTGGCCACTACTCGTTACCTCTGTGGTTTCAGGTTGGTTGGGTTTAAGCATGAGGACTGAGATTGGTCCAGGTGAGGGCAAGAATCAGCCAATCACAGGCAGAGTAGGCAAGTCACAACATGCAAAGAAAGTTATTAGCGTTCACATAAAACACATGCAATTAAATAAATGGCTTCGTGGCAGGCCAAACCTCCTCCAATATCACTCTGTTTAAAACGTTTGGTGCTTTGGGCCAGGTATCAAAAAACCACAACATAAAAACATAAAATCATATCCCCAAATAAAAATAAAATAAAACTCAGTGCAAGAATATCCACATTAACACTGTAAAAAGGGTTAAACGGTATTAAAACGATCGTAATTAAAACAATCACATATACAACGACCACAACCCAGCACGTGCTTCAGGTGTCTCTACAAAAGAGCATACAAACATTAGTTCCCCCCACAACGAATCATTCAATAATATACATTAAAAATACTAAAATAAAATACAATAAAACAATCTAAAAACATACGTTCCCCCCAGGGTTTGGCCACACTTTGCTTTTCTTTCCTGCTGTAGCTCACGTTATTCACTCCGCTCTTATCGTTTATGTGACGTCTCAGCTTCCTTGCTGTCTCTGCTCTAAGACCCAGGTGCTCTATTTAGGTGGTCATAGCATGCCTGCTTTTAAAGGACCTTCCTCTAATTACCCACAACTGCAACAGTTTACTCATTTACTTTATACATCTACTCACCGCTGCCCCCTGGGGTGACTCCCTGGCTACATTCTCTCCCACCCAATTGCATTGGCGAACCGACAATGGCAGCTCACGAATCCCCCTCTTCAATGATTTCTGATTGAGGTAGTCTGTGGGGATTTGAGTGGACGCCGGCATTCCTCCTTTCAGAACGTCTAAGAACCAGGGGAGAATGGTTGGGCGGTGAAACGGAAGCCTGGTTTAACGCTGCGGTTGAAACTGGGTTGAGTGGCAAGGCTTGAGGGCTGGGCGGCCCACTGCTGTTGTCACCAGGATTTCTTTGCCTTCCGCCGGGCCAGAGGATCCATTGTCCTTCCTCCAGGTCAGCCTCCGGAACATCCGGCACATCTGGTACCACAAGGGGGTCCGTATTCCATTCCTCCTCTACTACCACAGCCTTCCTCATCTGGGTGCGATGAACCTGCCGAACTGGCCCATCCTGAGATACGGGCACAACAGCATACACCACTCCACCATCCTCTGGCCGTCTGACCACTTTGTAGACCCGGGGATCCCACCAGTCTTGAATCTTGTTCCGGCCCCGTGGTGGTTTTCCAGATGTACCAGCTCATTTACTTGGAACCCGACATCTGTGACTCTAATATTGTTGCCTGGTTCCTCTGCTCCACTTTTCTAGCAATCTGCTCTCGCACTTGGTCATGGGCTATTGTCAACTGGTTCCGGTGTTCCTGAACCCAGTCTTCACCAAGCAGAAAGTCAATTGGCAGTTTTGGCTCGCACCCAAACATGACATAGTACGGAGACAGACCTGTAGTATGGTGTGCTGTGGTGTTATAGGCGTAAGTTACCTGTGGCAGATTCTGAGGCCAATGTCTCTTCTTCTCTGGGGGGAGTGTCCTGAGGAGATCATGCAATGTACTTCTTTGTACACTTCTTTCAATAATTTCGGGTCTTCTCTCACAGTGCTAGGTCTATACCTGACTTAATTTCGAGCTTCACCCTCTAAATGGTCAAACACAAACAAAGGTTTATCTACAGGTGACATGTACCGGCCCCTTACACAGGCCTCAACCTCTTCAATCTTTCACATTGCCCGTTATCTTGTGGATGATATGGTGTTGTGCCACTCTTCTGGATCCCGTACACTTTGCAGAGCTGCTGGATAAGGGTGCTTTCGAAGTTCTTGCCTTGATCAGAATGAATACGAGATGGCACACCAAAAAGGTAAAACCAGTGCTGCACCAAAACCTTTGCCACTGTGCTTGCTCGCTGGTCTCGGGTCGGAATTGCCTGGGTATACTTGGAAAACACATCCGTAATAACCAACACATTTTCTCTACCATCTGAGGCGGGTTCCATTAAGGTAAAGTCAATAGCTAGTATCTCGTGAGGTCGAGATGCTTGAATGCTATCCAGATAAGACCGCACCTTCGGTTGCATGGCTTTGGCCAGACTACACCTCTCACAATTTCGGCACCACAATTCAATGTCTTTTGACATACCTGGCCAATAGCAGCGACTCCTGGCAGGTTGGAGAGTTCGATCCACTCCTTGATGGCCGTGGGCATCATGCACGTTGATGAAAACCTCCTTCTGCAGCCCCTGGGGTTGCAGAAGGAGGACAAAGGACAGTTGTCTTGAACAAAGGCTTAAGTAAAATCCCTGTCACATTAAATCGCTTTAAACACGACCAAACCCACAAAACAGAAAAACTACTCCAGCATATTTCTCTTGAACCTACAGACAATCACAATTGGTGCTACTAATTATTTATTTCTGTAGGAGAGCATTTAATGACCTTAACCCCCCTAAAATACAGTTTCTGTTCGTCCCAGAATTGAATAATTTTGACAGTGAAGTTGTAGGACTGATGCTGGTTAGTGGTGTAAGTTTCATGGATGTGACACTTTCCTAGTGGGAGATAGGACAGGGTGCATTTTCTGGCAGTGGTTCTCTGTCTCTGTAAAACGAGGGTCTTCCCTCCTCCTCTCTCTGTTTATTTTGTAGCTGCTGTTCTCTTGTTCATGTTTTTTCCAACCCTGTCTCCTAATTATTACGTTTGCATACAAGTAAACCGTAATCCTGATCACGTTTTTAATCAGAACATATTGTCATGTTGCACTTTCACAGAGTTTTGTGAATGAATGATGCGCTACTATTATTAACGTGAAGCGATGCTGTTTACTGTTCATGACGGAGATGCGGGACCCGAGTCCCCGTCTATCACTGTAAAATACGGTAGAGGATCCTCTTTCTCTGTCCCATCATTCACTACAGCCTGCACGTGTCTGCTCAGCACCACTAAGTAACGTTGATGTGAGAGGAGCTGTGTTTGTACCAGGAAGTTTAATTTCTGATGGAAATGACGCACTGAAAGTAGAAGAGAGAATATATCGATACCAGCATGCTAGTATCAATCTGATAACGATACCAACGTGGTATCGATACTATTGATATTTTGGATCGATCTGCCCACCACTACTGGTATGTCATCCATTACTGGTATCTCATGCTCCAGTAAGTTGGTGTATCCCAAATCCCCCTCCCCTTTGGGGAACAGTGATGAATTCGTCATTAAAAGCTCTCTTGCCTCTATTGCCTCGGGTTCAGAAAGCCCCTCGAAATCTGGTAAATCTACTGTGGTGGGCAGCGTAGTCTCTACTACTTGTGAAGAAACTGACGCCAAATGTTGTGGTTGAGTGTTTACAGACTCTAAGGCATGACTGTCTAAGTGTGCTACTTCAACCCACTGTACTGTTCCCACTACTTGATGTGGATGAAGTATGCCGTCCGTGGTACCTACATTAGTTATAGGGACATGCATCGCTCCTCCCTCCATGGTCACTAGACATGGGGACACAAGAAGACCTTCTGCTAGGGCTCCCTCATCTGGACCTAATGGCTCCAGCAACCAGCACCCTAAATTGCTCGGGGGGACTTGAGGACACTTGACTGGAACCAAGAACAACGTACCTTGGGGGACTCTTATCTGGAACCCACCCTGCACACGAACCGGAAACGGGGCTGGAGCATTAACCACAGCTTCCATCTTCTCACACGCTCGTAGAGCTTGTTGCCATGCCGGGCCTGCCGCTTGCACCTGGGCTAACTGAAAGAGCTCAGATCCGTATTCATCATACAAGTCAGTGAAACAATGACTGATAATGTTCATACCCAACACCCCGGGGTCAGCGGTTTTCTGCCTTTTCAAGGTTCTATTAACGGGATCCTTAACAATTAGGATCCCCCGTTTAGGTACCTTCTTCCCCAAAATTGTTGCATCTATCTCGAGGTAACCTAAATACGGCAACTCCAAACCATTAGCAGCTGTAAGGCCCAACCAATTGCAATCCTTCAATGCCCTTGTCCCCCTGTTAGAAAAATGTGAATAGAAAAAACTTTCTGTCATCGTAGTGACCATTGATCCAGAATCTAACAGGCAAGGTACATTTACATCATCCATATTAACGTTTACAGTTCGGCATTCACCCACTAGTTTTGAAAACTCTCCTGAGCCCACATTTCCCCTTTCCAATGAGCGACTCGAATCACTGGGGGGTCTAGTTTTCCAACTGCTTAGGATGAGTGGCCTGGATTACATCACTATATACATTAATTTGTGGATGACCATTCTGTGAAGAGTTGGTTCTTAACTGACCATAATTAGATTGTTGATGTTCTATATTTAACAGTCGGCGAGCCGGAGGAGGGTGAGTCCTACTGCAGTACTTAGCAATATGGCCAGGTTGATCACACTTGAGACAAATGGCTTGCCCATCTGGTGTGCTTCTATATAATTTACTCCTGTCTTATTGCTTGTATTTGCGGGCATAGCTGGGAATAACATGGTTGGTTGCCTGTGAAGCCTGCAGTAATTGATCAAGCTGGGCCTGCTGTTTTAGCACCATTTCTTTGAGCTCGGTCAGCTCTAAGTGTGTGGCAGCAACAGCCTCACTACTAGCAGTGACCTGGGTTTCACTAGCCTGCACAGCCTGTCTAAGGCACCTCTCTCCACTAGGTTGCCCTTCCTCTACCCAGCGAACAGCTTCCTTGCGAACATTAAGAATAGAAAAACTTACATTTTGACGCACCAACCTCAGGAGTTCTCTACGCAGGGCCCGATCACGCTCATTCTCACAGATCTGGTCTCTTAATACCTCTTTAGGGCTTGGCATGCCATATGGTGTAACCTGTAAAATTTGGTCCATAAGAGACATTAAAGCATGAGAGTATTCTTGTAGAGACTCACCCCAGCGTTGCTTCTTGTCAAAAAATGTATGTTGCAATGTTATAAAAGACTGTGAACGCCCGTACACTTCTTTCAATACTTTCGGGTCTTCTCTCACAGTGCTAGGTCTACACCTGATTTCATTTCGAGCTTCACCTTCTAAGTGGTCAAACACAAACAAAGCTTTATCTACAGCTGACATGTAGCCCCTTACACAGGCCTCAACCTCTTCAATCCACTCCTCCACGTTAGCTGATCCCCTGGCCCGAGAGCCTGAGAATTTTGAACAGTTTTTTCAGAACAGGGTCCTCCGTATGGGTTACCCCTTGTCGCTGCAGTCTCTCATTTTCTCCCCGGAGGGCCTGTATCTGTTCACGGAGGGCTTGCAGCTCTTCCATTTTGAGTTTCACAGTTTAACTACTCTCCGTCTTCTCCAATATATCTCCCCGTTGTTCCCGAGTTGCCGGTCGTTGTAACAATACAATAAAAACTTTCAAACTTACTGTCACCAAAGCACCATAAATATAGCAACACTCCTATTGTTCTGGGCTCAGGATCCTGCTCAACTACGCCAGATTGTAGCAACTGAAATTGCAGTCGGTTAACTACAAATTTACTCGAGCCCAAGAACCACTTCAGTGTTTAAGGAGAATAGATTTTTTAATAATAAAAATGGAATTTGACACAAGATTTAAAATACTTTAACAGAGTTAATAGTGCGGCTGGTCATGCCTCCTTTGCCATTTAAAAATCAATATACAAGAACACACAACTAAAATAAATCAGGCAAGTCACAACATGCAAAGAAAGTTATTAGCGTTCACATAAAACACATGCAATTAAATAAATGGCTTCGTGGCAGGCCAAACCTCCTATATCACTCTGTTTAAAACTTTTGGTGCTTTGGGCCAGGTATCAAAAAACCACAACATAAAAACATAAAATCTTATCCCCAAATAAAAATAAAATAAAACTCAGTGCAAGAATATTCACATTAACACTGTAAAAAGGGTAAAACGGTATTAAAACGATCGTAATTAAAACAATCACTTATACAACGACCGACAACCCAGCACGTGCTTCAGGTGTCTCTACAAAAGAGCATACAAACATTAGTTCCCCCCCCACAACGAATCATTCAATAATATACATTAAAAATACTAAAATAAAATACAATAAAACAATCTAAAAACATACGTTACCCCCAGGGTTTGGCCACACTTTGCTTTTCTTTCCCGTTGTAGCTCACGTTATTCACTCCGCTTTCGTTTCTGTGGCGTCTCAGCTTCCTTGCTGTCTCTGCTCTAGGATCCAGGTGCTCTATTTAGGTGGTCATAGCATGCCTGCTTTTAAAGGACCTTCCTCTAATTACCCACAACTGCAACCGTTTACTTATTTACTTTATACATCTACTCACCGCTGCCCCCTGGGGTGACTCCCTGGCTACACTGACCAACAACAAGCTAAGGAGTGCTCCTCCACAGAAAAACATCCAGTGATGGAGTCTTAATTAAAAGAATTAAAATGCAGGAGCTCATAAACTTTGAGGGAAAACAAAAAGTAGAAAATAATTAAATCCCTGTATCTTATGGAATGTGGAGAGTGACACTATACAATAAATATAATAAGCATTTAATGGATACATGGATATATTTGGTTACTTAAAAATAAATATATACTTTTTAAATATCTAATAAATTATGTGTGAATTAATGACACATTTAAAAAGCTATTTAAATAGCTGTTTAAAGGCTTATTATATTTATTAAATTGTGTCGCTCTCCACATTCCATAGTATCTGCATTAACAGCCAATGCATAAAGACGAGTGAGGTATTTACCAGAGATGTTAGATCAGCTGCATGAAAACCATAGTCTCCGTAATCTTACCTTTAGATGAGTCACTGATGTGTCTGCTCAGCTTTATTCTTATTTATTTTATTTCTCTTTCTTTTTATTTTCAATTGTATGTAGCCTCCAGAGTTGCATTGGAATATTGTTAAAATTTTATTGAATTATAGCTTAATGATAAGTTACTTCTATATAAATGAATATTCATGTACCGTATAACTACATTATAATGCTATTTAAACATTTTTTTGCGGACCTGGACATGAGGAAATTTTCTCTTTCCGGACCTCCTTAAATAATACTTGAAAACCCCTGCTGTAGAGGATGTTCTCAATCCACTAAGTCAGAGAAACACGTACTTATTCAGTCAGTGTACCACATTTTTTAAACCCTTGATGTATGTATGTATACCCCATCCCTACTAGACTGCTCAAGGATGTTTTATCTTTGATTAGCACATCTATATTAGAGCAGATAAATCTATCTCTACTAACAGGCTATGTACCACAGGCTTTTAAAGAAGCGGTAGTAAAACCTCTACTAAAGAAACCTACTCTGGATCCAGGGGTTTTACCCAATTATAGACCGATATCAAATCTGCCCTTTATCTCTAAAATCCTTGAAAAGGTAGTTTCAAAGCAGCTCTGTGACCACCTGCGTGTGAACGATCT
>JAUYWH010000359.1:0-10561 GCA_034779795.1 Ctenopoma multispine
GTGATGGTACATTTAGTTTTCTGTGTTATGAAGATGATCCTATCTTAGTCCAAGAGAGCAAGACATGGGAGGAGGCTGTGGAAGACTGCAAGACTCTTCAAATATATCCCTACACAAGTGCCAACTATGTCAAACATGTCTATAACCTCCTGCAAATACGCTCTGGAAACTTCTCCTCCATTGCTGCAAGTGCGACCCTTGATGCCCAGACTCAAGAGGTGTGGATTGGTCTACGTTTCCTGCCGGGAAGCTCTCTCTGGGTGAATGGGAACCCTCTTCACCTCCAGCTGCCTGCCTGTCCTACTGCAGGGAAGAGCTGTGGCACAATTTTGAAGACAGGGGAAGTACAACTTAGAGACTGTTCAGAAACACTAAATTTCCTTTGCTCAAGAAACTAGAGTACATGTAGTTCAGATACTGTATAGATGCTACAGATACAAATAATTAATATATTAATACTGTGTCTTAAGTGGTAAAGAAGTAGCCACTAGGGGGCCCCCAAGCTACTGCTTTAGTCTTAAAATATTTTAGTAGAATTAAATGTAATTTAAATATCTCTCAGATTATATTTGCTTTATAATGTTTAAAGCAACTTCTATAAACCATTGGGAAGTGTTTTTAATATCACTGCTGAAACACCTCTGCGAGAGTATTAACTTTGATTTGCTCTATACCAGAAATGTTTGGGATGAGTGGTTTGATTCTCAGTCCCCAAAAAGCTACATGTCCGAGGTGTCCTTGGATAAGACACTGAAACCCCGTAGTAGCGCTGACACAGGTCTAGCAGCTGTACAAACAAGGGAATCAATAAAGTATCAATTTTTAGTTATTGGCCGTAGTGTAATTTAATTTTGTTTTGTTTCATTTGATCATTCTTGTGTAGCTTCATTGACATTTAAAAACATTAGTTGTCACAATGATAATAAAATACTTTTGATACTTTTTAGTAACTGCTGTCAAATATTTTTCTGAGAGGCCCACAGGAATCTTCACATCATCAAATCTATCAGTCTTTAAAAAATGTTTGGACACTCTTGCTCCATACCTGGTATTTTAAAAATCTTTAATTTACAGGTAACATTCTAAAGTTTGTAGGATTCTGCTCCTGTATGGTCAGAGAGATAGAAATCTTTACCTTTATTATTTTCTATAGTCTATTGCTTGGTTCAGCTTCAGATTCAGATTTTTTTCTTTGTTGTTTTTATTTTCAGTTTTGATTACCTACTGTGATGCTTTGCCACAGATCACTGAATTATTTAAATTCATCATATCGATTCAAAACCAGGGCCACCAAAATAATCTTTCATAGGGCCCCCAAAGAGCCAGAAACGGCCCTGGTTGAAGTGATTACAACTGAAATCAGGCCAAGACTGAGACTTGTGTTTGAGCACATAAGGTCATACGCACATCTGAGTTGGATAAATGTCAGATGTTACTTAATCTCAACAAGAGGAAAATGAGGAGGGTTAATTGAAAATTGACTTATTTCACATGCCCAGCAAGTACCACTTGTAACTTCCCTTTTGTCACAACCATGTCACAGATCACACTAAGTTTGCACCGACATAAGAAAAGGTGAGGCATGTGAAAAGGTTACTTCTTTGCCTTTTAACTCTTGTCCCTATTCCCCAACATATTTAGTGTTTTGTTTTTTTGAGCTATTTGATGTTAAGAGTAGCCATTATGTCTGGTTCATGTTAATTGTTAAGTTAATGTAAGTTTTGTATTTTTATCTTTTTTCAGTTCACCCCATGTTTACCTGAACAGGTGGTAGATTCCAGTTAGGTGAGGCTGTGAAGGTTAAATATCATGGAGAAGAGAAGAGAGAGGTGGCAGCTTGCTTTGAGGCTGCAGTTTTAACCCATGTTTCCTATGTGTTTTTGCTTTGGGTTTTAATTGTTTTCCTGGGAGTTTTATTTTCTCTTTGTTCAATTAATATTCTGTTAATGAATGAAATTTTTTGCTTCTTCAACATCCCTTTGTAGGTTTTTCTTACTTTCCCAAATTGCTGTCCATCACAATGATAGCTAAGCTGAGATTTGAGCTCAGACATTGTTTTATTCATCAGGTTTGTGCATGCATAACTTCAAGAGTTCTCTGTGTGCACACACTCCTGCCATCTTGTGCCTTATTATGCACAACTGTCAGGACATTTACCTATGCCAGACAGGGACAACTAAAATAAGATTTCATCTTACGATGATGGATGGGAGGGATCAGAGCTGGCTCTTGGCATATGTCACATAGGGGATTGCCTAGGGTTCCACCTGCTGGAGGGGATGCTGCTGCTAGCCCTCAGAAAAAAACTAAACAATAAATAAAATAAATAATAGTAATAAAATAAATTGCAGCCCTGACTGGTTCCCATTACTCATGCTCTGTCTTGAAACAACAACTGCCCTTGTTGTTTCTCATTATTTGTCATTTACCAAGTCCTGTTGTAGAGAGTGATACGTCTGTTGTCTGTTAATACCATGGTTCGAGATGAACTGCGCCTAGAAAACAGACCACCAAATCTCACCGAATCAGATCAGGAGATCTCAGTTGGTCCACGACGGTAAGAAAATTAAGTCAAGAAGAAATGCCAAAATGACATGAATAGTACACTATATTACAAATTAAAAATAAATAAATTATAAATATTAAACATAATATATTATAATAATAGTGCAGGCTGTATCTCTAATGAGGGTGTAAAATTTTGCAGTGTGTTAAGATTTTCCTTTCAGATGGAGGAGATATACAGTGAAATAACCACAGTCGTTCCAGTGGTGCATTTAGGTGTTTTCAGTCTTTCACTGAACGTGCTCCTGCAACGAGCCAACACATCGTGGAGTGGATGGAAAATATTGGCCTTATTTGAGACAGCATTCTGACAAGAGTCCCCACAATGTTACTGGCTTTGCAGACCAGTTTATTGAGTCTGTTGGCATCCACAACCCCCCCGCATGCAACGGCATACAGGATGGCACTGGCCACGTCAGAGACCTCAAGAAATAGAGACTGCTCTGGCCAGTTTATTGTCAATGTGTACTCAGGCCATCTTAGAACTGGAACTGGTGCAGACAGAAGTACTCCTGCTGCCGCACTGGAGACAGGGTAAGGAGAGACAGGGTCGGCTGAAGAGAGAGGTTAGAGTTAGAGAGGTTGACAATGATGTCGAGAGCCCGGATATGGCCAAGGAGGATGTACAGGTACAGACGGCACTTGTCCTCGGACGCGGCGCACAGCAGCCAGTCGTCAAGATAGTTCAGGACTTGGAGGCCCCTGCGGCGAAGAGGGGCCAGAACCGCCTCCATGCAGCATGTGAAGGTCCTGGGGGCCAGGGCTATGGCAGCACCCGAAACACGTATGTCCGGCGCTCAGGGTCCAGTGACCCTGCCAAATGGGCATGTGGAAGTAGTAGCGTCCTGGAGGTCTACAGTGGCAAACCAGTCCCCCACAGCCACGGCGCCCTGGAGCCTGGGGATCATGAGCATGAGGCGCTGGAGGCGCGGTCCGGGATGCAGCAGAATTGAACGACCCTTATTAAACAGGGGTGGTGGACTCAGGCACCATCTATCACCCACTTACAATGCAGTTCTTTCAACTGTACCTACGAGGTTTCACACTCTGGTCAAGGTGGTTACATTAACATACATGTAAGCCAGGGGGAAGGACAACCCACAGGTGACCACCAATCACCAACTTAAGGATTTCACAGGGTTTATAAACCTGCTACTCACACCAGTCAGTCAGACTTGAGAAAGCCCTCTGGAATGGAAAGGTGAAACGTCGTCAAGGAACCAAAAAAGTCCATTTGCTATTGGATTAACCCTTTTTTGAGATAACCATGACCTGGATGACTGAGAACCTTCACAGATACTACAAGTACCTGGGAATCCCACAGGCAAACAGGAAAAATTAAGAGGCCACAAGGAAAGCAGCAACCACCAAATACCTGCAACAAGTAAGGCAAGTCCTGAGAAGTCAGCTGAATGGGAAGAACAAGATCCGGGTAATTAATACCTACGTCCTACCAGTCATCAGATACCTTGCTGGCATTATAAGCAGGCCAAAGGAGGAGATGGAAGCCACTGACATCAAGACAAGGAAGCTCCTCACAATGCATGGAGGGTTTCACCCCAAATCCAGCACATTGAGACTATACACTAAGCGGAAAGAAGGAGGCTGAGGACTAGTGAGCGTCAGAGCCACTATCCAGGATGAATCATCGAAGATCCATGAATACATCATAAAGATGGCCCCGACTGATGACGTGCTCAATGAATAACTCAGGCAACAGAAACCCAAGAAGGAAGAGGAGCAAGAACAGGAACCGTCATGGACAAGTCAAGTCGTCAAGACAAACCCCTGCACGGCATGTACCACCTGGCAGATAGAGGAAGTGGTTGACATCGAAAAATCCTACCAGTGGCTGGACAAAGCTGGACTGAAAGACAGCACAGAGGCATTAATCATGGCAGCACAGGAACAAACTCTGTGTACGAGATCAATAGAGGCTGGGGTCTACCACACCAGGCAGGACCCCAGGTGCAGGCTGTGCAAAGGTGTCCATGAGACAATCCAGCACTTAACAGCAGAGTGAAGATGTTAGCAGGCAGGGTGTACATGGAACGCCATAACCAAGTGGCTGGCATAGTGTACAGGAACATCTGTGCTGAGTATGGGCTGGAAGTCCCAAGGTCAAAATGGGAGCCACCTCTAAAGGTGGTTGAGAATGATAAGGCTAAGATCCTGTGGGACTTCTAGATACAGACTGACAAACTGGTAATGGCTAACAGTGGTAGTAGTGGTGGTGAAAGAAGAAGGCCATAGTGATAGATGTAGCTGTCCCAAGCGGTGGTAACATCTGGAAGAAGAAACACGAGAAGCTTGAGAAATACCAAGAGTTGAGAGAAGAACTAGAAAAGATGTGGAAGGGGAAGGTAACAGTGGTCCCAGTGGTAATCGAAACAGTTGGGGCAGTGATGCCCAAACTAGGAGAGTACCTCCAACAATTCAATTCAACAAGTCAATTGCATGTACTTGTTTAGTGGGACTTGTTTAAGTGGCCCAATAACTACATGAAACATGGACTTAGTGTATGTGCAAAAGTAAGTGAACCCCCAGCTGCATTGGTTAAGTCAAGCAGGTAAATAAATATCACCCAGAAGCACAAGAAAAAATATAAATCAGGTAAAGTCCAACCCACACATCATATCACAACATAGAGAGTTGCAGACTTCTCTGGCAGCATCTGGGACAATTGTGCTTCTACAATAAGACAAAATCTAAATAGCCATGACATTCATGGGAGGGTTACTATAAGGAAGCCTCTGCTCTCAGAAAAGAACAAAGCTGCCCGTTTCAACTTTGCCAGAGAGCACTTTGACAACCAGAGGCCTTCTGGAAGTCTATCTGAACAGAATATATCTGGACAAAATATAATTATTTGGTCACAATCAAAGCTGACATGTTTGGAGAAAAGCCAACACGGCATATGTAGGGAAAAAACCTCCTCACAACCGTGAAGTATTGTGGTGGAAGTGTGAAGGTCTGGGGCTGCTTTTCTGCTTCTGGACCCGGATGACTCCATATTATCCAAGGAACCATGAATTTTTCAGCATATCAACAAACGAGAGACCTGAAGATGTTTGTATATGCCAGATGTCCCTCCAGCCTATCTCAACTGGCTGAGTTCTGCAAGGAGGAGTGGGCAAAAATCCCCATAAGCACATGTGAGAGACTGGTTAGTGGTTACAGAAGACATTTAGTTGAAGTAATGGCTGCAAAAGAAGGAGCCACAAGCTACTAATACAAGGGTTCACATACTTATGCACATGTAAAATTTTCAGTTTTTGTGAAATAAACCGAACATATTTCTCTTTTTGTGTGTCTTTTCATTATTTGGAAGGTGTGCTTTACACATTGGGATTTGGATGTATGTGTAATAAAATTATTTTAATGTTTTTTACAAAAACAGTGACCATGTCTGGAGGGTTCACAAACTTTCAAGCAGCACTTATATATAAAACAGCATTTTTGACCAACTGCTCAATCGGACGCTAAAACAAAAAATGTAGTAGCAATAATAAATTTGTGTTATGATAGACACCAATATTTAGATTTATTACTTCAAATATGCTAGTACGTTATTAAATGTAAATGGAATGTAATGTAGGTCATTTTAAACCTAAATAAAAGTGAAGATTTCCTTTACTAATTGAGTCTGTGGATTGCATGTGTTCTCATGTCTGTGAAGATTCTCAGTCATCCAGGTGAAGTTGTCAGAAGGTTTAGTCACGGCAACTGGACTTCTTTCTTTAAGTTAGAGAATTTTCACTCTGCATCCACAGAGCTTTTTCAATCTGAGGAAGTTGGTTAGTGACCACAAATTTATCCTCCAGGTTGGTTTCACCTCAAACCTGACTGGAATAGGCTCATTAAGTGGAACAAAGGCAGGGGAGGGGGGTGGGTAGATGTAACAGCTCCCCCCTGGCAGTTACTCCTGACATGTGTTCTGATGGAATCTCATTTTAATGTGGCCAACATAACTGGTCAGTTTGGTTTACTAGTTTTCAAGGGAGTATTAGTTCATGATCCTTTCACTAGTAACCTGGTGGGGATTCTTTCAGTCTGTTACTGTGAGTCTGCAACCTCAGACCCAAGAGGTGTGGATTGGTCTATGTTTTCTGGCTGGAAGCTGGTCCGTGGGTGAACGGGAACCCTCTGCAGCTCCGCCTACCTACCTAACCTTGCAGCTGGGAAGAACTGTGACACAATTTTGAAGACAGGGGAAGTACAACTTAGAGAAATTTCTTTTGCTCAAGAAACTAGGATTGCAAGAAACTTAGTTAATATTTCAATTGTGTCATTGGTGGCAACATTTCTGTAATTTGTTAGTATTACAGTATTTTACATTACAGTACAGTTTTATTTAGTACGAAAACAGCCAAGTATAAAAAAGAATTGTTGAAGTGATTCAATTTTCAGCTATAACATTTAGCCTGTGAGGTGGTATTTAACTGAGTCATATTTTCTGTCTAAACACACAATAATCATAGTAAGAATTAAAATATGTTATCATTATGAAACTTGTTACTTGTTTAACTTTTTAAACACTATCACTAACTCCAGGTATATTATACCCATTTTTAATATATTTTAAAAAGGTTTTTAATCAAAATATATTTTTATATTGTAAACAGTAAATTATTGTATAAATACAATACATAGCAAATTGAAGTGTTTTTACTTTTATGAGGACTTTTTTTTAATCTAAAGTTAATTATGTTATCCACCTCCTATCCCTGTTGTTTTCAACAGGTACCTGTTCGGGTGATTTTCACCCCACGTTAGCTCCATAAGGTTTTTTCCTAAAAGGGGAAAAAGAAACTTAAGAGCTGGCAACTTGTTCTTCAGTCCACCTGTTCCCAGGACATTTGAGTCTCCTTACATATGCACAGTACTGTACTGTGTAGTACAGGATCTGTACTGTGTAGTACAGTACAAATATGTGCCCATTGGAAAAAAAACAAACAGGGATTAGAGTAGGGAATTGATAGATTATTTACGATTCCGATACCATTTTCGATTCTGTTTAACAATTTGTTTCTTTATTGATTCTCCTATCGATTCTTATTTCTAAAAAAGGAGAACACACAGGTCGATTAGTTTAGAACTTTGTTTTATGTATTTTATAACTGCCAGCATCTGAGCCAGCCAGACTCTGTCTGTCTCTCTCATCATGATCATCTAAATGCAAAGCACAGTAATAGCAGGTTTTACAATAAGCAAATCGCGTGTTTTGTGATCAAAACACACTATTTGTAGTGTTTCATCCCTTTGATGAAATATCTACTTTGCAAGTATTGCAAGTTGTGCTGTTGTCATCCTTTCTCGTAAAGTATAACCAAACTTTTAAACGTTTGTGCCGCTTAGGCGCCATATTTCCTACTTTGTAAATGATGCTACGCAACGTGCGTGGTGACGTCATTCGAGGCGACTAGAATCGATAGGGGAATCGTTTGCAAACATGGCAAACAATACCAAGGAAGTCAAAATTGGCACAAACGTCCTTATGGAATTAAGGATGCAATGTTTAGAATTTGATAGTCAAAGGTCAAAATCATTGCAACATCATGTTAATTCCATTCTTCTGAATGTGAAACTACAATCCTGCCTTGAGGGGATTTCTTCAATTTTAGCACAAATGTCCACTTGGACTTAAGGATGAACTTATTAGAACTTAGGTCAAAAGTCAACATCACTGTGACCTCATGCACCACCGTGCCGCCCTGTCAGAGATACATTTATTTTAAAAATTTTGACAAAATAAAATACTTGGATTTCACCATTCTGAAAATGTATTAACTAACAGAGAGCAATAACAAGTAAAGTAATTTTTCATACTGTGGCAATGCATCCTTGTTCCTGTTTTACCTAGTTTCACCTAGTTCCCCAATATTATGGTTCTATTAACTTTTCACGTGAGGAAATATTTTGGTGTAACAATGGACAGGAAGGTAGCGAAAAAGGATATTTTTCCCTGTTAAATAAAGGAACGGCATGTCCCGCCCTACTCTGCCTCTGATGGTGTAATCCGTTTAACCCTAACCAATCGTTAGATCTCCAAAAACAATGGCATAAAAAAATTTACTTGCCTGCAGCACATAAGTGTGTATCAGTGTGGATGTAGACTGTCACAGTGTGTGGACTGAAAAATACCGTACAACCGGGTATACCCTGTATTACAGTGCAGGATATATCCGTAACAGGGGCATTTAGAAGTGGGTATACGCTGTGACGACCAAATAAGAAGTGGGTATACGCCATATAACTGCATATACCCTGGACTATGCTACTGTCGATACCGATATAAACTGATACCAATATATGCGGGGTCGCCCCCCATAAAAAAAAATGTAAATAATTTTAGGCAACTAACATCACATATCTCCCATCATGCATACTTAAACTTTAAACATTATTGCAAAGGTCTGCCAAACAAACATTAATATTTTAAAAAACTACCTCGGATTTGTCTTATTTTTACTTTTTGAGAGAGAGGAGAAGTAGCTGAAGAGTTTGATATAATATGTGTATGGTATGTAAAGGCTGTATCATTAAAAGAGTGAAAAACGATACTGATATTTTCCGATATTACATTTCTAGCCGATATCGGCTGATAATATCGGTAGGCCGATAATATAGTATAAAGGTTTGAAATGCATGAGGTCCAGAACAATGTCTCTACATTTTGTTACAGTTGTTTCTGTGTTTATTTATATCACATCACATATCACATCCAGCTCTGCATATTGAGCCCAACTATATACTGCTTTTTTTGTCCTAACTAAATTCAGAACTGGATGATTAGGGAAAGCTTGTACTAATGGCACAAATAGTTCAAATGCAAAATCTGTTCTACCTCAATGAGGTCACTTTCATCCACCACATACATACTATTTCCTGAATTAAAACTAATGTTTTGCATAATGTAGAACATAAAAAAGGCTGGGGAATGCGATGTTATTAACTAAAATAATAACAATTTTGAAATTTTAAAGTTTCACTTCAAGTAAATATTTATGTCAATCTTATTTCAAGTGAGAATTTGAAATAACTTTTCTAAACTCTTCTTTTTTTTTTTTACACGTCATCACCTTACCTAACTGAAAATACAAAAAAATTTAAGCGTTAAAACACTCAGTAACAAAATAGCACATCTCAAATAACAGCGGATATCTAACACACCACAATACATATTGTATTAAAAAGATTAACAATCTGAATTATAGCTGAATTATTGTTTCTTGTTTCCTTTAGAGATGATTTCCAACTAGGTGTGCATTGTAAGAAATACAGTAATTTGACTGCAAATAAATGCCTTCATCTATTCTTCATCTTTATCATCATGTATGATTTGTAATGGTACATTTCTGAAACTCCTCACTATTAGAGTTAATTTGTCCCAAGTCTGTTTACTGCTTAGTTTAAATCAGTGGTCCCCAACTGGCGGATCCAGACTGAAAGGGCGGTCAATCCAGATCATAAAGATACAGGTCAAAATAATAAAAAAAGTGCAGCCTGGTCAGCTTGGCAGAGGTGTGTAGGTGCTTGTGGTAGCTGCATATTATTTGAGCAGACACAAACAACTGAATCATTCAAAATACAGTGAAGATTTCAGTGAAGTGTTCAGAGATGAGCACACACGCAGTCATTCCTTTATTCAGCCAACAACAAATACAGTAAGGCTGCTACACGTGAAGTTAAATCACAAAATCTCTACAAAAACATAAAAACTTTCTTTCTTATGCTGTGGCCTACAAATGGACTCCTGGACTTTTAGTTCAGGACCCCTGGTTTTAATGAACCAGAGCTGCCACTTAGCTGCTAACACACTGTGCGAGGATTCAAGAAAAGCTAAAATCTTTTTTACTTCTTTGCTCCTGATTGTGAGCTGCAGTTTACATAGTATAACATCCAATGTATTTGAATTCTAGGAGGATTAGCCTGCTTCTCTAATTTACCTAACAAATACACCAGGGGGAAGTTGTGAGCATTGCAGATGACACCT